>ML682036.1:5796338-5943647 GCA_007922195.1 Podocnemis expansa
ATTTTGATGCTGGTGGCATACGCTTCCTATTTTTAAAGCTTCTCCAAAGCTAATTTAATACCCACGTCATTTGTTTTTCATCCCAAGTCCAACATTTGCACAACTCTTCTCTAGTATGTTAAAAGAGTCACAATAAGAGTAATTTATGTGACTACAGTATTTTTCTTCAATTTCTTCAATACAATGGACAACTAACTCTCCAAAAAACAAATAAAATGCTGATACGTTTTTTGGAGAGTTAGTTGTCCATTGTATGTTCTCTTATCTTCATTCTGTCTTTTCAGGAAAAAAGAGTTGTAGATACAAGGAGTTAGAGGTGAACTATTATTCTAAAAGTAATATGTTTATTTACCAGTCATAACATGTCTTCTAGTCTTTAGGAAGTTGACATTCCTAGAAGGCCAGCATGTGATTCTTTACAGCTTATATCGTGCACAGGGCTTATGATGGGCATCTAAATAGAATTGAATTTTACCTTATGTAAAGCAGTGTTCTCTCTAATTTCCAGGTGTCAGCCATCTTGGACGGTGTAACTTGGGAGTTCTGTGTGTTATACTTGTATTTGATTTGTTGATAGAAAATTGACATTGATCTCAATTCCTTCTACAGACTAAATCTAGCTATTAAAAAAAACTTAGACAGAATCCACAACAATCTGTTCATGAAGTATGCTAATAATTTGTGAGCAGACTCATCACAATTCATTCTTTGTACAATTTTTATATGAACTCAATTTTGTTCTCTGTAACTGGATCAGGAACAGGTTTCTGACTTGACAGTACTTAATTGCTTGTCATAATTTTTCTCTGAGACAGTGTAGTTTATTAGTTACAATCGAGTAGGCAGCAAGAGTTTCTGAGTTCAGATTTGGTACAACTCATTCATTCTTTGCTAGGCCCTTGGTAACATCTGGCTTAATTGCAGTTGCACTTACTACTCAGTCATAAAGGTGGAAAGTGATTTATTCTACATCACACAATGAAACCAATTGGCCTAGTTTGTTGTAAAACCCAGGATTCCCCTGGATCCCAGTTTTTGAACTGCCTGTGCAGGACTCTTAAGGTGGAAATACTAAATCCAGATCCGAAGACATAGTACTCATTAACTGACATAAATCCACTTAACATCCAGTAATGCAGGAATAGCAAAGAATAAAAATGATTACACATACACTGCATACCAGGGCCATAACTATGGCAGGGCCAATTGGACTTTGCCCCGGATGCACTGGAGTGGCTCAATACAGCTACTTGTTTAAAAGGTGCGTTTCGCGGAGCTGGCCCCAAGCGCTGCTAATGGCAAGGGATGTGTTCCATCAGAATACATCCCGAGTAGCGGATCGCCACGTTACGGCTCTGCTGCATACAATGAATAATGTTTATTTCCAACAAATTTTATTTTGTTAGGGTGATTTTCTAAAATGTACTTTTGTCAATGAATAGGACTTAATTAAAGATGAGTTTGAATTAGCCTGAACAGAGGCCACCTTGCCCCCAGGCCCTGGACTGGGCCCGTTCAGCCCTGGAGTGGCCAGGTCGAAGTGGCCCGAACTCTGTGGAGGGGCCGTTCCAGGGCCCCTCTTGGGGGGGGGCAGCTGGGGGTATGCAGGGCAGTGCTGCTCCACCCCACCAGTGGAAGGAGGGATGGAGGGACCATGCACCACCCACACAAGCCCTTGCCACTGCTAGGGGCCATGGCATACCTGCTGGCCTGGCTTGAGCTCATGTGGTTGTAGTCGGAGGGTGGGGGAAAATGGCTCCTCTGCTCTTTTGGGTTGCTGACCACTGAGTTATACGTTTTGGAGGGGCAATGCCCCTAGCTGCATCTCATTTTTTTGGTTGTGTTTACCATTCTCCCCAGTTTGGTGTTGTCCACAAATTTACTGAGCATGCAATCTATCCCATCATCCAGCTCATTAACAAAGATGTTGAACAGAACCAGCCCCAGGACTGACCCCTGGGGCACTCCACTAGTTGCCAGCTAGACGTTGTGCCATTGATCCCTACGTGCTGAGCCTGATGATCTAGCCAGCTTTCTATCCATCTTACGGTCCATTCATCCAAACCATATTTCCTTGACTTGCTGACAAAAATGCTGTGGGAAACTGTATCCAAAGCTTTGCAAAAGTCAAGGTGTATCACATCGACGGGTATTCCAACATTAATATATCCCATAATCTCATCATAGAAGGCAATCAGGTTGGTCAGGCACAGTTTGCTTTTGGTGAATCCATGCTGACTGTTCCTGATCACTCTATTTTCCTCCCAGTGTTTAAGAATGGATTCTTTGAGGAACTGCTCCATGATGTTTCCAGGAATTGAGGTGAGGCTGATTGGTCTGTAGTTCCCTGTGTCTTCCTTTTTCCCCTTTCTTGAAGATAGGTGCTATATTTGCCTTTTTCCAACCATCTGGAACATCACCTGTTCACCATGAGTTTTCAAAGATGATGGCTAGTGGGTCTGCAGTCACATCAGCCAGCTCCCTCAGCACCCTTGGATGCAGTTCATCCAGCCCCATAGACTTATGCACATCCAACTTCTCTAAGTAGTCCCTAACCTGGCCTTCTGTCACCAAGGGCTGCTCTCCTTCTTTCCATTCTGTGGTATTCAGTGTAGTAGCCTGGAAGCTGACCCTGCCTGTGAAGACCGAGGTAAAAAAAAGCACTGAGTACTTCAGCCTTTTTTGCATCATTTGCAATGAGGATACCTGCCCCATTCAGTAAGGGACCTACATCATCCCTGATCGTCTTCTTGTTCCCAATATGCTTGAAGAACCCCTCCCTGTCATCCTTCACATCCTTTGCTAGCTGCAATTCCATTTGCCCTTTGGCCTTTCTGATTTTATCCCTGCTGGCCTGAGCAATATTTTTGTACGGTTTCCTAGTCATCTGTCTGAGCTTCCACTTCTTGCAAGCTTCCCTTTTGTGTTTCTGCTCACCATAGAGTTCTCTGCTAAGTCATGCTGGGCACCTTACATATTTGCTGTTCTTTCTGCACATCAGAATGTTATCCTTCTGTGTTCTTAGTATGGTTTCTTTAAAATACAGCCAGCTCTCTTGGATGCCATTCCCCTTCAAATTAGCCTATCAACGGATCCTGCCCATCAGTTCCCTGAGGCAACCAAAATCTGCTTTTCTGAAGTCCAGGGTCTGTGTTCTGCTTCTTTCCTTTCTTCCTTTGATCTGGATCCTGAACTCTACCATCTCATGGTCCCTACTGCCCAAGTTGCTGTTCACTTTCTACTTTCCCAGTCAATTCTTCTCTGTTTGTGAGCAGCAGGTCAAGAGGTGCAATGCCCCTAGTTGGTTTCTTCAGCATTTGTACCAAGAAGTTGTCCTCAATGCTCTGCAAAAACTTCCTGGATTGCCTGTGCACTGCTGTATTGTCCTCCCAGCAGATGTCAGGGTAATCAAAGTCCCGCCTGAGAACCAGGGCCCATGATCTGGAAACTTCTGCTATTTGTCCATAGAAAGCCTCATCCACCACCTCCTCCTGGTCTGGTGGTCTATGGCAGACATCCACCATGACATCACCCTTGTTGCATTTTCCTCTAAACAATCTAGTTCAGCAAAATAAACCAGGAGTCGTGTGGCACTTTTAAAGAGTAACAAAGTAATTTATTTGTTAGTCTTTAAAAGTGCCACAAGACTCCATGTTTATTTTGCTTTTATTCACTTACAGGTTTTGTTCCTTTCTAGCAGATGGATAAGGTTGTGGATGTGATTTGCCACAGCTTCCACCATGCTCTCTCCATGTCTGTACACCAGAATGTTATCACCCATGATGGTGAGCTTTATGAGCCCACTTAGTACAACTTGCTGGTGGTGCTGGTATTCTTCCACTTCTTGTTTGATTCCCAATGGCATTTTCAAGCATCTATATCTATTGACTGACATAAAATGTGGTCAGATAATTTTCTTTATCCAGAAGCAGGTGCTAATATGTATTTGGCATCAAGTACTCAGAGTATTTTTCCTTTGGCTTAGGTTAGGCTGTTAATATTTTTTAATTATAGGCATTTGGTGCAGAATTCTTTTTATGCTTTGCTGGCTTGCCTAGTTTCTGAATTACGGTTGTGCTGCTTATCCAACTTGCGAACTCTATGACTATAGTTATGATGCCGCCTTCTTCCATTTCCTTCATTGGTCCCATTTTCTCTTTTAATTCAGTGGATTCCCTGTGAGGCAGGTGCTGTACAGGCTAAACAGTTTTATCTGTTTCTAGATATAAGACTTCTCATCATGGTAATGTCTTCTCAGCTTTGCTGCAGAGATGCTGTAGTACTGCATTTCCTGCCCTAGATATGATGTGTATGTCTCAGCTTTGGTGTCACCAAGTTCACAAATTCACTTGATTTTAGTGGCAGTGGCTTCTGAATTATCTGCAGTTTCAGCTTGTGTACTTTTCCTTCATATTCTTCCTTTAACTTGCATTATCCTAATGATGGTTTGATTCTACCATTGCATAATTTTAATTTGACTTTGCTTGCATGTTTGCAATGTCTGTCTTCTCTTACATAATGCTGGGAAGTCTTTGTAGCCTAACTCATTCACTAGCGTCCCTTTATCTATATGGCATTCAGTTTTCTGTTTGTGTGTCACTGCCTTACGTTTTGCATGGGGTGCTAGTTTAAGTTTTACAAAACATTTATTTTGCTGTTTTGCACTGTGTTAACATCATATCCATGCAATACTTCCTAGACAATAAAGACTTCCTTTATATGGTGTGTTTTTATTTGCTTTACCTGTTCATAAACTTTTTGTCATAACCATTTCTCTTGCTGGAATTATTGTATGTGACCCGATCGTTGGGGCATTTCCCACTACTTTGTTTTTCTTCACCGTACCCACAAATCTTCTTTGGCATTTTGTTCTCTCTTCTCTTTTGTATTTGTGGGTTTCTAACTCTCCCACTGGGTTTCCTTACTTCCTTCTCTAACATCTGGGATATGGCTTCAGTCTCTCTCACTGCAGTCCTTTTCTGCTGCCAAACACTAGCCCCACCTGTTCCTTCTCAGCTGGGTTCCATCGTTCAGTGTGGGGTTACTTAGACCACCAAATTCCCCTCCGCTGTGGTCTAGCCACTTAACTAGCCCTTTTTCAGCATCATTAACCCTTCCTTGGCTGCTGGGGGGTGAATACTCAATCACACATACTATAATGTCTCTGAGTGAAGAGCTATTGTAACCACTGAAGTCAGTGAGAGCCTTTCCGTAAAATTCGATGGGCTTTTGATCAGTCCCATCCTTGGTTAAAATTGATCAGGTTTTGATACAAATTTATATCCACTAGAAGGCAGATAATCAAACCTTGGGTTGTGTGTGTTTTGTTTGGTGCTTACTCTACTCTGCTTTCAAATAACTTCCTAACAATCACTGTTCCTTCCTGTGCATGAAGTATCCCTATGAATTTGTGTTTGTTTCAGTATTTAAAACTAATCTCTGTTTTCTCAGGCTTTTAGGCGGGACAGTTACCTTAATCCTCTTATGTTTGTGTGCCTTGAAGTCATGGTTCTTCATATAGTTTAGGATTTCAAAGAGCCTCATTCTTAGAATGTTGAGGACAGCTTGACCTTCTTTGCTGATTTCTTCTTGCTATCACAATTGCAATCAAGTCTTACAACTTTTTTTCTCACTCCAAGCTCTAGTTCCCTGTGTTTTCTTTTTTCTTTGCACTCTGTCTATGAAACTATTTTAAAAAAGATGTTTCTTGCATGACTGTAACTGAATCTTAGTTTGTTTCTTATTTTATTTATTATGGGCTGTCTTAGTGTTATCCTTTGGCGGTGCTAAGTTACAATACTTGTTTAGGAGAGTCCTTTTTTATGGAGCTTCCAAGGTTGGTTTAACTAAGTTAGACTTGTTTAATTGACTTAGTCAAATAGTTATTGGTTAATCATTTTCTCAGAGGATGGATATAGATTTTTTATGGCTGAACTGTTCTTAATCTATGTTGGTCTTTTATAAATATGAAGTGTTTTGAGTCAGACACAGGGAGCACACAGAGTTATTCATCTGAGGTTAAAAAAGCAGAGGGCATTGGTAAAATATATTTTTAATAGCACCAACCCAACAGCTCCTTAATTTCTTTGCTTTG
The DNA here is from genome assembly GCA_007922195.1 of Podocnemis expansa. Taxonomy (NCBI): domain Eukaryota; kingdom Metazoa; phylum Chordata; order Testudines; family Podocnemididae; genus Podocnemis; species Podocnemis expansa. Next base: position 5,802,433 of record ML682036.1, read on the forward strand.
ATTCATGTTACTTATTAGATGTGACTGCATCCAAATTTTCACCTTTTTGGCTGATAACCAAAATAGGGAGTTTTTTCTTTTTTTTTTTTTAAATAAATATCAGAATATAGTCTGCAAGACAAATTGATTCAGACAGTTGTCACAGAAGTATTTAGCTAAAATTACTTCAAAAGTTTTACGCTGCATGACATTTCAGTACTGTCTTTGATGTATATACCCTGAAAAATATTTGTTATTAACAATTCCAGACAGGTGTTTCACTAAAGACATGTAAAGATGTGTAGAAGGAGAGATTAATATTTTGTGGTAGATTGAGCCTCTGGAGAAATATTTGTGTCTTAATTATTTTGAATTCCACCTGTCATTTTACGAAAAACTTTGCTCATATCCTTAAAAACAAAACAAGGAAAAGAAAACTCACTAAGCAAAATTAAACTATTTTCAGTCATAAAAATTAGTACAGCATATGTTTAGGTTGTATTTAAATATCACCTTCAGCTGTTGTCTGATAATTAGAAGGCAATCTTTTACAAACAATGGGTTCTCTCTTTAAGATATTTAAATTTTGTTACCTGAAGCCTTGTAATTAGGAATAATTCAGATTAAAAACACTAAGAGAACTGGAGGAAAATGAGCTACTTAAATGTTTCTTTTGAATTTGGGTGAAATCTTCTTGATGTTCATGAAGGCCAAGTAATCTAACTCTTTGCAAAAGGAGTGCTTAGGGAATGTGAAGTGAAATTCTAGGACAGTCAGGAGGCCACAAGCCATCATCATCAGCTGCTGTTTGAGCCTGTTGGTGTTTGTACTACAGTAGCACCTAGGCTCTGACTGAGATTGAGATCCCTATTGTACTGGCCACTCTACAAACCCATAGTAGATAAAACACAGTGTGGGATAGGCAGAGCTCTGGCTAAGGTATAGTGATTGTGGTGACTGTCCCAGCTCTGTACTTTGGGGGGGCCTTGCATTTCAACATCACAAGATTTCCCAAGCTTTGGCCTAAGAGGGCAGAAATGCACCTGAAAATGCAACCAAACCAACTGAATTTTTTTTTACTGTAACAAAGATGGCAGATTTTTCATTGCAGGCTCTGGTCATGTGGTGCCAGAAGCTGGAAATTCAGGAAGTGAGTGTGTCCAAAACCTGAGAAAATAACCTGTGATGTTAAGAGGGTCTACAGCAGGGGTCTCAAACTCAAATCACCTAGAGAACCACATGAGGACTAGGATATTGGCCCAAGGGCCATACCACTGAAACCTTTTCATACAATCATGTAGAAGTACAGTAAAAAATGAAGAGTAATATAGTATGCTAATAAGTCTATTTATTAACTTTTCTGAAACTGTAACATGAAGTCTGTGCTAATTTTGACAGTCTTTCCAAAGCCAAAACACACATTTACTTTTAGAATTACTTCCATTCAAGATGGCAAAATCATCAAAAAGACAAAGAGTAAACAAACACACTTAAAATTTTCCATTATAAATCAGTGGTTCCCAATCTTTTTTGGTTTGAGGGCAAAAAATATACTTTTTCAAACCCTGAAGGACCACCAGTTAATTTAATTAAAAATTTAGTTCATAGAATTCAAATTGATGTTAACTGAAATAAAATTAATTGCAGTTTGATTTATTAAAATTGAATTAAATTTAATTGAAATTAAATTTTGATAAAGGTTTTAGTTTTTTAAATAAAATTAAATTGTTTTAGAAGATTTTTTTCTTCCTTTTAAAAAGAGGGGACTGCATGTATCCCCAAGCCAGGAGGGGAGGAGAGCAGCCACATCCCAGGATGGGGCTGCAAATGGGTTGGTTAGAGTCCTCCACAGGACCATAAATAAGCAGCCCCCTGCCTGGTCCTGGGGCCAGCACTGGGACTGGTGGTGGGGGAAACACCCTCCCCCCACCTGCTCGAATTAGGCCACACTGGGGTTGGCAGAGGGGGAAACACCCCCACCTGCCTGCCCATTCGAATTTGGCTGCAGTGGGGCCGGCATAGGGGAAAACATTCCCCGCCCATCTGAATTTAGCCACTCTGGGGTTGGCAGAAGGGGAAACACTGCCCACCCACCTGCCTGCTTGAATTTGGCTGAATGGGGCCGGCAGAGGAGAAAACATCCCCTGCCTGCCAGAATTTAGCAGCCCTGGGGTGGGCAGAAGAAAAAACACCCCCTCCACCCTTCTGGGGGAAAACACCCCCTGCCTGTGCTAGGACCAGCAGTGGAGAAATCCCGTGGGGCCACAATGTGGCTAGTAGTGGGGCTTTCTGGCACTCCCCCAGAATGGAGCCCCCTGTGAATCCTTGTGATACGTTCAGGCCGCCCTCCTTTAAGGTCCCCCCAGCCTTCTCCCGACAGCTCAGCCTGCTTCAGCTGCTCGATCAGCTGCTGCACGTGACTGGGCAGCTCCCAGGCAGCAGTTCGGCTCCTCTCCATCAGTGGCTGATGATGCAGGGAGGAGGTGAGGCTGCTTGACTTGGCCTGCCCTGCCCTGTGAGTGCTGCCGATGCTGAGCTCTCTGTCAGCGGAGAGAGTCAGCATTTGAAAACCCCAAAGTTTGAAGAGGTGGGAGCTCTAGGATTCTGGGGGTTATCAGGGGCCACAAGAGGCAGCTCTGCAGGCTGCATGAGGCCCACGGGCCACGTGTTTGAGACCCCTAATCTACACCATCTGATTTGCCCAGGGCCCCGCATCCTCCTATGGACTGCACTGGGGGTAAGCACAGAGTCAAGAAATGGCTGATCAGTAGCACAGCAGGAATAAAACCCAGGTGTTCTGACCCCTAGTCCTGGCCTCTATTCATTGGACCACCACACTGTCTCTCAGTTACTGACACTGCACCATTTGTGCAGTATGCCATGGCCATGGGATCCCTCCTTTGGTCTGCCACTCTTGTCCAGATTATTGTGATACCTTTGTCTGGTAATGAGGTGCTGCAGTATCCTGAGAGAGAACAGAGTGTTCTGGGACACATCTCATCTTCAGAATCCTGTTTTGGTCCCTGACTCAGCAAGGTATTTAGACATAACACCCTAACTTTTAGCACATAGTTAGTTCATTTCAATAGTCCCACCAACCTAAAGCTCCTGTAGAACTGTTCTGGGTAGGAGGGGTAAGTCATGCCTTTATCACCTCCCAAAAACATCACTGTTACAGGAAAATGTTGTCAAGGAAGTGAATGAATAGCTTGGTCATGGTGGGAAAAGAGAGCCTGTACAGAAGTCTTGAATACAGAGGAATTTACTAGCTGGGGACTGTGAGATAAACTAGGTAGTCCCAATGTCCACCCATATTATTTGCTTCACTGGTGCAGGTAAATTATGAATAATTGTACCATAACTTAAAAAATTCTCTTTTGCATTATAAAAGGGAAAAAGCTTTGCTCAGAAATAAAAATGTGTATCTTCTACCCTATGATTCTGGTGAATTGTTGCTTTTCTTCCATAGGAAAACATGTACAGAAAGATAGATATGAACTTTTGTAACTTCTTCTCTTCATTGTTGTGTAGCAGTGGGACAGGATGTTGTTTACAAAGGATATTAAGAATACAAAAAAAAAAGGACTTGCTTAATTGATTCTGGCATGAAAATAAATGATTTCATCTCAGATACGTTGTACAAAGTACTGATTGCTGAATCCTATAAGAGGTCAAAGAAAAACAGGAGAGAAATAAGAAGTGGTAAAAATATGGTAGGTTTGAAATCTATGATTTCTGGGTGGTGAGTTTTGAAACTTGTATGAAATGCAGGAATCTCTGAACAGAATGGTGTTAGGTATATGGGGGGATATTTTCCGTCAGTGACACATTTATTGACAATGAAAAGTACAAAGCTCATGACACAGCTGCTGAGATCAAGAGATGCAAGGACTTTGATTCTCTCAGCACAATGTGTAAAATTTGGGAGGGTTATTTCATTGCTGCCATGACCTGCTGTGTGAGGAAGAGGTGTAGTGTCCTCTGATTCCTATCAGTGAGCAGTTCTCATCATTTCCTTACATGACAGGCTTTGTGTGCTTAGTGAAGAGCAGTGCTCCATGCACGGGGACAAGGTGTGGCTGATGAGTCCTAGATAAATTCACACACAAAAAAAGTCACTGTATTGCTGAATGGGTTTCCAGTGTCGCTCTTTAATTTCATCTCTTGGAAATGTTTCTCCTCTTTTCATCCAACTGCCTTTATCTTAACTTCTGATCTGAGCAAAGCAGCAGCCTTTCAAATTGAACAAACCATGTTTCAAATAGGCTCTTCTGCTTGAGACAAGATGTACCTCATTTTCTCTGCAAGCCCTCAGCAAGGTCACACCTTTTTAATTTATTTTCTGTAAGAAAAATCTAGTTACATGATAGAACAGGGTCCAGATCTAGCTAGAGGTCATTCCTTGAGCTAGTCATAAAGTAGAATACGATTAGAACTATTTAATATCACAGAGCTCACCAAGCATAGATCTATTAAAATTTAGGCTCTGTTTACCCAAAGTAACATAAATAACTTCTCTAAGTTATGGCCTACAGACTTATTGAATGGAAATTGTTTTCATTGTTTTATTTTTACTGTGTGCCCCCCCCCCCTTTTTTTAAACAGCTAATATATATATATTCTGAGTACAAGCAGCTGGAGTAATTCAAATTATTTTCACCATACATTGTTCCAAAATAGTCTAATAAGATTCAGTGTTTCATTTCCCTTTGATCCCTCATAATTAGGCATAGGAACAGAACCATTAATATGTGTAAATTCAGTGTTAACATGTATTTAACACATTTTACCACTGGTTCAGCAGCAGTTAAGTATTGGTATGCATGTGATCTGATTTTAACATAAAAAATGTGGTACAGATTTTGAAGACTTCAGATTCTAAACCAATCCGATCCTTGAAGACTTTTTTTTGAGTTATTGAAGAATACATGTCCAAAAGTATCATGGTGGACTTTTCAAATCATACAATTACTAAATAAAGCTTCACATACTTTCCCTGAGATACTGACCCAGAAAACATAGACACAGATGCTTACCCCTTTTATTCAGTCATCAGCTCTTAAAAATTAATTAAAATAGACAGCAAAATCCTTTTACATACAGACATTGTTTTATCAAGTGACAAAGTTTAAGCTTTTGTGCAAGAAATAAAATGACATCTTTGCAACATTGACACTGTTTCGTAGATCCATGTATAAGAATATTATTTTATTGGCAATGTTATCATGGCCTCCTCAGGCATTACTATGTGCCCAGTTGTTTTTTATGGTCTATCATGTCAGATGCCTGCTTTCTTAGTTTGTACATCATTGATGCAACAGACCGTAACATCTCCTCCAAATAGTTCCAATCAATTTGACTGACATGTATGCTCACTATATGTTTATGTGATCAAATTTCTGTTGCAATGTCTATTGGAAAAACCTTGGCATAAAGGTGTGTGAGCCACTTTAATAATTTAAAAAAAAAAAAGGTCATGACAGTATTACAGAAAACACTGTGATATAGATCTAACCCTACAAATGACTGGAACATGAATTATTTATATCAGAAGTATGGTGAGTTGGTGTGTACATCAGTCATATTTATGCATAGTAAATACTGAGAGGAATGGGCTGATGATCTAAGCTTAAGTATGGGGTGGAAAGGAATTCAACTCTGACACTGAGTCACTATGTGACCTTGGATAATTTTTTTGTTAGTGGTACTTATACAGCTTCCAAAAGTTTGCTAGGTGCTTAACAAGTATATAAAAAGTCCCTTCCCTAAGCACTTTATAGATTAAGGTTCTAATTCTACTAACATTGAGTTGTTTAACTTTAAGCATGTAAGTTGTTCTGTTAACTTTGTGACAGGAGTTATAGGCCTGTTACGAGGATAAGGTCTTCAATCATTTCAGCTCTATGCCTCAGTTTCCCTTTATATGACACGGGCATAATAATGTCAACCTGCCATGAAAATAATTAATTCATTTCTGCATATTGTGATGATTTTAAGTGCTAAACATTGTTATGATATTTCAGAATTCCTGCTGAACAGCGTGTTTGACTTCTTTTTGGCTATACTGTTTTATAAACTAATTTGTTAATTACAAAAAGAGATCCTACTGTAGCTGATTAACATGCAATAGTATGGCAAGGCAAAAGGAAGAAAGTTTGTAGTCAATTTAAATGTTTCATAAACAGATTTAGGAAGAATGTTTATTAATAATTTAAGACTTAAATCACTGCATGTGAGCAACCCAGATGAAGGATTTGAGCATGGTTCTGTTTCCTAATCAAAAATAAAGAGAGCATAATAATTTTTAACTTTTTTGGTGTTTTTCTTGTTGAGATACCCTATGGTTAGCTGAATATAACAAAGCATTAGATGATTGTTGCATATATGAGGCATGTGGGTATTTTGAGTTAAATTTGTTAGAATACAAATGAAGACAAATTTTTACTGCTTGCTACCTCTGTGAGCAGTAACAGAATCAGTAAAGCTGAATCACCTGCCATCAGTGCAGAATATGTAGTACTGGGAGTGATGGTTGAGCCACTTGGAACATGTCTTGATTTTTCAGAAATCAGATGGAGCTTTCAGGACTCTCAGTTAAGGACAAATGTATAAAACTCTTCTTTATTGTAAACTGTGCAAATTTATGCCCTGATCCTGCGGAGATTTAGGCCATATAATTAGATTCACCTGAGTTATCCAGTTGGTTTCAATGATGCTAGCTACTTAAGCTTCCCTTGAGCATAATGTGTTACAAACCCAAGATCTTGGTCTGGAATCAACGAAAAGAAGTCAACGTGGAACCCCACAATATCATTTTTACAGAATTCCTTTTTAGGGTGTGAATGTAGTTGTGTCTTGATAAATAAATATATTAATATCTCTGTAAATTAATTGCATTTTTCAAGCCACAACAAGTACCTCTTTTATTTCTGTGTTTTTAACTATACTCAGCATTTACCACCTTCACTATGTCAGCTACTCTCCAGGCACAGGGGACTCTACAAATTTTACTTACAGAGTGTAGGTAGTGTTTCTTTAAAATCTGTTCCAGTTGGTTTATGTTGGAATTTGTGTGGAAAGGCTCTGAAATGCATTTTTCTCATTTTCTCTAATGAGACCAAATGCATACATATGATGCGGAAGGTTTGCAGAAGGATTCTCTGTACTAATTGAATAGGCTCTGTATAACAAGGAAGCCTTTTAAGGTTAAGGGGTTATTTATATTATGTGTTTCTTAATAATGAAAAGCATTTTGACCCATCACTGCAAACAAGAACATGGTCACAGTAAAGCTTGTCCCAATTTATACATGACTTGTAAGTTATAATCTCACTAACTACTGAATTAGTTCCTAATGAACATTCACTCCTCTTTCCTTGTAATACAATTTCTTGTTGTAATGTAATGGGTGTTTTACTATTTGTTAACCCATCAGAGATGATGTGGTAAGACACTGGCCAGTTCTCCCAGCTGAAACCAAGGGTACTTTGCAATTGCTAGACAGGGAACTATTAAAGTGGAGCTGGGTGTATGGGAGCAAATTAGCTAATGAACCTAATGTGTTCAGGTTGCAGAAGTAAACTGTTCAATGATAGTACAGAGAGGAGTTTTAGTAAAATAAGAATTCCAAACATAATGTGTTGGAGGAATGTTCAAATAATTGAAGGTAGAGTAATAGTCAGATTTGTTTTTCATTATAATAATGACCCTTGGAAAGAGGCAATCAAGACTCTCTGTACAGAGAGGGAAGTAATACAGGAAACATCAAGATGAAAATCTCATAGACAGAGGAACATAGCGACACACACACACAAAGTGACACAACATAAAAAATCATGGATTAATAAAAAAGGAAATGAAATAAGAGGCTGATCATGCACACTTGCTAGAAGGACAAGCTACCATATACCAGACTGGTAGTCCTTCCCATAGCTTTAATATCTCAGTTAATTGTTACTGTATTTATAATGAAAACTGAAAAGTCTTAGAATAAAGACTAGATTTTAATCTTTCCATGCAAAACTTCTTTTGTCAAAATTGTAGTTTCCAAAGGTTTATTTTCTCTTGTATGACATGCTACACCTTGGTTCTCCCATACTGGCAAAAGTCACACCTTGGATGTTGCATCAACTGTGCTATTACTCTTCAGGAAATAAGCACAGATTTGTTAAAAAGAGGTGTGTAAAGCTGTGTTTTAGGGTCTCATTGTGTTTTCCTGGTGCTAGAGCCTCAGCTGGTATACATTGGCATAGCTCATGCAGTTACACTCCTGTAAGCAAGCTGGGGGATCTGAGCAAGGAGTCGGACCATCTGCCCACGGATCTCTCCATCTCACATGGAAAGGAGGGTCAGACAGATTTGCCGCAGCTTTGTAGACTCTGGAAATGATACTCTCTAGGACTAGGTTGGGGGCAATAGGTGAACTGAGAGGGAAAAGGGATATCCGACAGCATAGCATAAAGCTTTTATCAGCATAAATTTAATCGGTGGTTTCTCTCGCAATGAGAGGCGTCTATGAGAGGGTGTAGTCTGGTAAGAATCACTGTGTTCATAAAATATGACTGTGATCACAAACACCAATCATTTTAACTGTTCTCTTTTTAGAACCAGCTAATGCAAGCTGAAGCGTTAAAAGCCAGGAAGTGTGAAAAATTGGGACTGGAATGGGAGGGTGGGGTAAGAGGTGTCTATGTAAGACCAAAGTCCCAAATATTGGGACTAACCTTATAAAACTGAGACATCTGTTTGCCCTGCTGTTAAGGCTTACTATAGCTTCAGTTAATGTACCTCAGTATATTGACAGTAAGTAGATTCCAAATTAGATTTTCATTTACGGTAGGCAGTGTCTTGCAGAAGCCACACAATCTAAGTCTCTTCTCATTGCAATAACAAACTTTCTAAATAAACGAAAGTATTTACATTTTGTTTGCAGTATAGGACAAAGATCGAAGTGAATCTCTATATGTTCCCCAAAACAAACAAGGAGTCCTGTGGCACTTGAAGACTAACAAATGTATTTATTGCATGAGCTTTTGTGGGAGAAAATCCCACTTACCAGTAAGCTCATGCGATAAATACATTTGTTAGTCTTCAAGTGCCACAGGACTCCTTGTTTGTTTTGCTGAACTTTGCTGACGCGACTGCCCCTTTGGCACTTGTCTATATATTTCCATTTCCCCTCGAGTAAGGGGGCAGGGCTGTGTGGAACTTCAGGTGGGAACTGTTCCCAGATGTGTTTCTACTTTGACCTTTCCAGGAGGAAGAATTATTTTGGCTGTGAAGTGGGAGGAGGGATGTGAACAGTGCAGACAGGAGTTTTGGAGGATGGGATTTAGCCCTGGAAAATGCAGAAATACCAGGTGCTAATTACAGCATATTTTTTAGATGGTATCAAGGCATTTCAAAACACAGATTATTTTTTGCAAATAAAAAGCAAGCCTCATTGATATTTATCTGGCATTACACATAGAATAAATTGCCTCTGGCAAGTTGTGGTCTGTTTAAAATAAGAAATGTGCACCAGAACAGTGCAGCTCAATGCACACCTGCAAATCTCCCATCAGACACACACGTAAAATGCCAGTCATGAGTGGCTTCATTGAGGGAAGGAGGAAAAACACCACCATGTTAACCTCTTGCTCCATGATGTGGGACAATTTAAAAGTGTCAGAGGGGTAATGTGACCCCTGAATTTTAAACACAGAGGCCTGCTTTAATATGGAGGCAGTAAGAGCATTGCACTATGATAACTTTTGCCCCATCCCTCAGCACTTGTTGGATCCTCTGGTAACCAGCTGGTGTTTGTGACAGGATCCTTCTTCAAAGTTCAGATAGCAGACAGACATTGACATTGTTTGGTGATTCTGTTGTATCAGTAGCACTCGTGCTTCTGGATAGCTTTTTTTTATTTTATTTTTTATTTGAAGGCATTGTGATTATTACATTTTGGCAGCGGTCCAACCCTTTCATTCAGGCTTCAGTGGCAGAGATATTAAAGCTACAGATTTTCTATTACTAGCAAAATCCTCAGAAACTGGTTTCCCCTATCTCAAGCATGAATAGAATTCTCTTTTTGTGCACAACAGTGAGGAGTATTATCTGATTCCTATCTGCCTAGGAGTGTAGAACAATATAATGTTTATGGTGTTCTTTAATCCCTGACAATTAATATTATTAGCATGTTCTGTATGGTCTTCAGGTAGCTATTATGCTAACGAGTAAGGTAGTGTGTATTCAGGTACAAGCAATTACTTGCCTATTTTATAAGATTAAAAGAAGGTGTTCTCCTCCCATATAACCTTTGGTGTATAATTTTATATGCCCTATAAAACTGCCTCTTTTATTACTCATTTTTGTATAGAACCCACAAACTGATTTTATATGCACACCCTTCTGTGAGTGAGTTTCAGGACAGTATTTAGTGACCCTGACTTTCTTTTTTGCCCCCAATTATACATCACTAAAAATATTTTGAAAACACACTGATGTGTAGACAATTATTTTTATATGCCTACGACATGCTCTTGGAAAGAGGACCTCATAAAAATTAATTCAAAGAAGCACTTCACTGCAGCTTTTAATCTACAAGCTGCTCTGTTGTGTAAAACTGGCTTTAAATACTACTTTTCTTTCATTTCCTTTTGGGGGGGCAATCAAATGGTTTTGCAGAGAAAACGCTGTGTTAGCTTCCTTCACACTTTCCTTTACACATGCTTCAACAAAGCATGTACAAAACAAACTGATCCACGCATGAACTTGTATATTGATTATAGCTGGATCAGAACTGTTTTTTGCATTTTGTGAAAATTTTCAAGATATAAGCTCCATTTTCCCATCATATATTGTGTTGACCAATTAAAATTTCAAAACTTTTCACACATTGGAAATTCAAAGGATTTTTGGTCTGGGCCAATCAAATTCTTTTGTTTTTATATTTTTTAAATGTTTCATTTTGATGTTGATCTTTTATTACTATTATAATGTCTTAAATTTCGAAACAAAAAGTTGTTTTGAATCAGAAAACAAGAATTTTTCATTTAGAAACTGACACAGTGAACCACTTCAACAATTTCAAAAAGGTTTAGTTAAATATAATAAAAAATAGTTTTCCCTCCAAAAAAGTTAGATTTCATTATATCATCATTTTCAAACAGAAAAGCATATTGTTGAAAAACTCCTGACAACTTCTTGACTCAGAATATATGACTGCAGTTACAGCTAATTTTCACCAGAGGGTAAAATTGGTGTTCTTTGTTTTTCCACTGATAACGAATCTATATCTGTTTGTGAGCAACATGAAGCTGCTTTGGTAGTGCTCCTAAGAAATGAAACCATGGCTGTCAAATATTTCACATATCTGTTTTGTGACCTCTTAGTATCTGTAATATAAATTGCACTGTAGGAGTGAGTCTGAGCATGTGAGCAGTAAGTTTGACTGGAAGTTATAGATTAACAAAATAATAACCTAGCATTTATATCTTCAGTGTGCTGTACAAGTATTAATGAAAACATAAAGATTATTGCCACGTTTAATAGTTCAGGAAAGTGAAATATAGAAAAGTCAAATGATATACCTGTAGATTCACCACCTGGGAACCAGAATGATGAACTCAGTGTTAACAGTTACAAAAAATTAGCAACAAGGGCAAGATCATAATATCAATAATTCCAGTCCATTGAGTTAAGCTGCCTTTATACTGCACCTGAGACCCTTTTGAAGTTTTTATGTAATAGCTCTAAAGCTAGTTCCAAAGGAGCAGCCATGTTAGTCTAGTTCAGTAAAACAAGCAAGGAGTCGTGTGGCACTAAGAGACTAACAAATCCCCCATCCTCAAAGTGTCTGACGAAGTGGGATTCTCCCCCATGAATGCTGTAAAACTAGCTATTTCCATGTGTTTGATGTCTTGGCAGGGTTGGTAAAATGCCTGTTGTGCTGATTTGTATACAGCTAGTCCTCACTTAGTGACCTACTCGTTTAGTAACCCCTCAGAGTTATGACCAGCTCTCTGATGAGTTGGTATTATGGCGATGTACGAGAACTCGCATCAACTCTCTCAGATTACCTATATTTACAGTACACTATGCAAACTAAGTTCAGTACATTAGAGCTTAAAACATTTAAAATATATATTAAAAATGTTATAAATGATGCAAAGGTGACATTAAAACTATCTACAGATGGTTGAAAAACCCACTACCAGTAAAGTACATTATGCCTGAAATACCGGTAAGGGCTGCTCCTCGTTTAGTGACCAATTCGTTTATCAACCGGGTTTCAGGAACGGAACCCGGTCACTAAGTGAGGACTACCTGTAATTTAATTAATTTATACCATATCTGTCACTTAAAAATAAAATAAAGCAGGTTGATGGTGACAGAGATTAATTGGGAAGTATGAAAACAGTTGGGTAATGACAACTTTATTATAGCTCACTGCAGTCCTCAGCCACGCTATAGAAATACCATCATTGGGTGTGTATGTTGAAAAGCATTTTCTTAGATGTTGATCAGTGTTTTTCCCATAATTTCTTAACCGATGTCACTAATTCTTCATCATAAAGAGGATTTTCCTGTAGTGACTATAATCCCAGTTGTATGGCTTTGAAATCTTAGTAAAAGAAAATTAGAGATCAGGCAGAAAAGACAATCAGAATAATACAGGGTGCTTAGTGAATCAGAAGGTCATGGGCAATAGTTTTAGGAAAAAAGGGAGACTAGATGGTGGAGTAGGGACAATAGATGCTACAAACGGAGCTAGTTGATATTGTTTTTATTGAAAATATCTTTTTCTCATAGTAAAACCGGCTTCATTAAAAACATGTTTTGTTTTGTTTTAAAACACAAACTTTTGATATTTTGCAACCAAAACCTGAAAGATTTGGGAGACTCAGTAAATTCCAAAGAGGTAGCCGTTTCAGTCTAGTTCAGCAAAACAGACAAGGAGTCTTGTGGCACTTAGACTAACAAATCTATTTCTTGCATTTGTTAGTATTTAAGTGCCACAAGATTCCTTGTTTGTTTTGCTGAACTAGAATAACACGGCTGCCCTTTGAACATTTTTTATGTTTTCAGTTTACTAATAATCCAAACTTGTTGCAAAATAAATAAATTAAAATAGTACTTTGCGGACCAGATAAATATAAAGCAGCATAAATAACCAGTAATGCAGCAAGCTACTAAAATAACTTGGGGTTCAATTTCTTCACACAAAAGTAAATATGTACAGTTACTTTTCAAGAAATTATAATGAATCATCAACTAGAACAATTTTTTAAAAAGCAAGTGGGGGTAAGCATTTTGACTTATGAAATGAACGTTAGCATTGCTAAGAAAGTTCAAAACTGCTTTAAAAGATAAAGCCATGAGGTTAACCACAGGTTACAGAAATTTTAGGCCTGAAGAATTTACACTGCGCATATAGGCTCAATATGCAACACAGTGAAGTATGTGAGAAGACTCTTTAGCCATGAAACTCCTACAAACTGAGGCTGATATATGAAGTATATGTATCAGCATGCAGACACCAACACCAAAATTCAAACTCTAAGACTTGATTCCAAACTGAGAACATCTGCTGCAAAAATCACAATAAGTTCAGAGCTGTGCAACTGAAGGAATTATTTAAGGCATCATATATATAACATTTCACAGATATATTAGGTTGATTAAAATGTTGCTGTGAGATTTCTATAATCAAAGTTTCTAAAAACCTGTTGGGAAGATCTAATCTGTGTGTGTTATTTCGGGCAGAAATGATGGGTGTTCCCAACTTCATTTTAACAGCAGCAAATGCTCTGAGACTGTGTAAAAACCCACAAAAAATCAGGAGCAAATTAAAAGCAACAAAAATCTGACATCCTCAGTACAGCATTGCAAAATTTTCATGTAAACAAGCCTGTAAAACTTGTACTAGGTTAGTGTGTCAACTGGAAATAAACAAACAAACAGAAACTAAATACCTGAGAATATTATTCAACCAGACTTCAGTGAATAGGTGGATGAGTTTTCATTATGGATTGTGTCAGTCAAAATGTACAGCCACAACAATGGCCATTAAAATATACTGAGAAAAATATTGAAACAAAATAGAGTCAAACAGAAAGAGACCAGCTGTATAGCCACATCACAGAGGAAGATATTGCATCTTCTGCGGTGAAACTAACATGAAGCCTTCTGTGTAGTCAGTAGAATGGTCTCCTCTGTGTTTAATAAAACAAACAAGGAGTCCTGTGGTACTTTTAAAGACTAACAAATTATTTAATGCATGAGCTTTTGTGGGAAAAAATCCAACTTCATCTGACACATATTCTCCCATGAAAGCTCATGTATTAAATAAATTTGTTAGTCTTTAAAAGTGTCACAGGACTCCTTGCTTGTTTTGCTGAACTAGACTTGACATGGCTACCCTTCTGGAACTTGTCAATCTATGTTTAATGGGAATCTAAGTCCTTCTGGAGTCAACCCAGAAACATCCCGCTCCTTAAAATGTATCAACAAGCATGGGGGGTGGGAGTTTAAAAGCATATGTATCAGCTGAGGTTTGTAGAAGGAAAAAACATATTGGTCAACATATACAAAACAATCAGTATAATAGGTGAGTCTAATGAATCAATGAAGGGAATATTAACAGTGATATTGGATATAGAAAAAACAGTTGATAGGGTGGAATGATTTTATGGAATAGTGACATTAAAAGAAAATCAGAATTGTCTCATTTTAACTCTTTTGCTATCACTTATAACAAATGTATTAACCAGCGTATGACATTCTCTATCTTCCGGATAAACACAGAACCAAAATGTAGCTGTCCTCTTCCTGCTCTCTTAAAAATTATATTTCAGAACCTTTGTACAGCTCATCAGAGAATAGCCCAAAATGAAGTCATAAATATAGGAAACATTAAAAATTACATTTACCCTTTTTACAGAAAAGCCGGTGCTCCAACTGAATTAATACTAGTATATAGTGACATAAATGATGGTGTAGAAATTTAATCTAGGTATAAAAAAGACACCAGAAGTGGAAGTCAGTCTCTCTTCTAAAGGGAAAGCCATGTTAGTCTAGTTCAGTAAAACAAACAAGGAGTCCTGTGGTATTTTTAAAGACTTAACACATTTATTTATCGCATGAGCTTTCATGGGAGAAAATCACACTTTGTCAGATGCTTGAAGATGGGCAACTTACAGAATGTCAGAAAGCTCAAGTGATAAATACATTTTTAAGTCTTTAAAAGTGCCACTGGACTCCTTGTTTGTTTTGCTAGTCTCTCTTCTCTTTTTCAAGACTCCTTCCTGTATTCTCCTTCAAGCACTACGGAAAGATGATCTAGTCTACTGCTTAGGGAGGATCTGGGAACTAGATCTCCTGGGTTTAGCTTTTGTGTCACATGTATTTGGGTATCTTTGTGTCTAGAATAAGGGTTCTCTATTTGTAATGATTGCTCCATTCCTTGATGTTTTCTCTATAGGCAGAGCACTGGACTATGTCTACATTGTAGTAAAAGAGCTGTGACCAGGGCTGTCCCTAGGGGGGAGTGGGCCCCCAGGCAAATTGCCCTCTGAGGGGCCCCCACTCACCCCCCCCCCAGCATTGGGGGGTGGGGCCAGCCAGCCCGGGGCAGGGACAGGCCCCTGTGACAAGGCAGCCTAAAGGGCGACCCAGTTCAGCGCTCCTAGTCCACCATCCGCCCCGCCATGTGCACTGCTCTTGCCTCTGTGCTGCGGGAGCAGGGAGGGGCCGGGAGGCAATGCAGCTGGGGCAGGGAGTAGCAATACCAGCTCCACGCTGCCTCCCGCCCTCTCCCTGCCGCTCTGGCACAGAGCTGAGAGCAGTGCATGTGGCGGGGGCAGACTAGCAATGCTGAACCGGGCCGTTGCTTTTGGCTAGCTTGGCCGGCCCAAAGCAAGGGGCCCTGGGCAGCTGTCCCGCTTGCCCTACCCTAGGGATGGCCCTGGCTGTGACAGGCCAAGGTCAGATGACTGAGGTTTATGGGGCTCAGGCTCTGAGGCTATAAAATAAAATTGCACAGTAGAAATTCAGATTCAGGCTGGACCCTAGAGTCTGAGATCTGTGATGTGGAAGGGTCTCAGAATCAGGGTGCCAACCCAAGTTTGAACATCTATATTGCCATTTGTTACTCTGCTACCTAAGCCCCTTTTGAGTCTGAGTCAGCTAACTTGGCCTCTGAGACTTGTTGCCATGGGTTTGGGTAATTTTTTGTAGAGACATAACCTGAAAGACTAGGTGGGAAACAATTAAGAATCTGCATCAGCTGATATCTCCTTTTGCTTAGCAACTGCTATCAGATGAGTAAATAGAATCTGCCCATTCTATACCCTGTGGTTTGAATCAGCTGACTTGAAAATTTTGTGACCCTTCATTACTTGGAATTGCACTTGGGCATATCATTTTGCAAGGAGAGAAACCCAGTAGCAGAGCTGTAACTACCACTTTGGGCGCCTGGGGCAGGCAGCTGAAAATGCATTCTCCCTTGGACCCAATCCAGCCCACGGCCTGATCCATCCCAATGGGGGGGGAGGTGCCTCCCCTACTGCTGGGACCTGGCAGCAACGTTCCCTCTAATTATTCGTAGGCTGCATGAGCAAAAAATTTCTTTGTGTGTGCAAAAATATTTGTTTGTGAGCACCATTATTGGCACTATTGAATCTTTTTGTGCACGCTTTATTTTGTTGTGTGTGCAGGTTTCATGACCTGTGTGCGCACGCACACGCGCACAGCTTAGAGGGAACAGTGCCCGGCAGGGAGAGTGCTTCCCCTGCTGCAGAGGAGGAGCAGCATGGACCCGGTGGAGGGTGCTCCCCGGCCGCCAGGGGAGAGCGACCAGGACACTGGGGCAGGGGCTGGCAGCTTAAGGCACAGTCCTCTTCCAGGCCATGCAGAAAATACCCCGCCCAGGTCTTTGTCCTGTTCACCCCACCCTAGTTACAGCTCTGCTCAGTAGTGTTGTGTTGGTGGGGAAAAAAGTTATCCTTTCTCAAGACCGGAAGCACAGCCTGCCACAACACTTGGTCAAAACACAGGTTTTCCTGCTGCATGCTATGCTTGAGAATGGGTCGTTAAGGTCAAATACAAGTGGTAACTCAGTTCGTGAACAATGACTTCATGAAGGTTAATGCAATCAATTAGCAGAGCCTCTATATTTTTAAAAATTTGGGGGACTGATGTCTGTGCATTGAGAATTCACCCTTGATTTCAGAATTTCTCTTCATCACTGGTTTGTTAAGCCTTATGGCTCAGTAGAAGGCTTTTTTTCCCCCTGAAACAGTCAATTGAGAAAATGATTTGGGAGGGTTTTTTTGGTGGGTGGGGGATTGGATTTTTCTGGTGTTTCTGTTCCTTTATTTCCTGGGGGGGAAAAGATAAATCATAGTTTTTGTTTTAATTTTTAGGTATGTGCTCTGTGATACATGCTAAGAACAAACAAAGAGCCCTGTGGCAGTTTTAAAGACTAACAAATTTATTTATTGCATGAGCTTTCATGGGAGAAAATTGTACTTCATCAGATGCTTGAAGACCCTCTTCCTAAATGTCTATCTCCTCTGCCCTTGATTTCAACACCAAAGTATATCCTTATCCCTGACAGCAAGGTCTGCAACCTGCAGCTCTAGAGCTGCATGTGAGTCTTTGGCTGCGCCTTTGTGGCTTCAGGCAACACCCTGCCAATGGCAAACCCTGCAGGTGGCTCATGCCAGGTTCTGGGATCCCCTTGTCAACGGGGAACCCTGCAGGAGGGCCCCACTCCTGGTTTGGGGCTCCTCCTCCCAACCAGGGGACCCTGCAGCAGGTGGTGTGGCCCTGCTCCCCGCATCCACCACCAGGAGGCAACACCCCTTGTGGCTCTCAAAACACTTGGTTCCTGCAGGAATTTTAAAAAATGGCTGCTCTTATCTTTTGGTTTGTTGAGCTCTGCTCTACAGCCTTCATTTCTCAAACAGCATGAACCCTAAGGGTTCTAATTAAACATTTTTTAAAAGGTGTTCAGGAGGAACCCTCTGCTTACAGCCTGAAAGAATGTAATGTCAACATATGTACACAATCACATTCAATACATAGATATTTTATTATTTATTGATTTTTAAAATAATATGGAGTTTTTCAGACAGTGGAATTCTCATATATATATATATATACACACACATACACCCAAAATGGTTTTGCCATATATGGATCATCAAAGAGGGTCAAAATGCTACATGCAATACTCAGCAATGTTTTCAGCTCTAACAGCTGATTGTGTGGCGCAGTCTAATCTACACCTTTCCATCTGGCAAGTGTACAGAGAAAAAGAAAAGCAGTTATGGATGTTATCGATCACTTGGCGCCTAGTTCTGTAAGGCACTGTCATTGGTTCAGAATGGTATTAAAAATTGCATGAAACAAACAAGGAGTCCATCGGCACTTTTTAAAAAGTCTAGCTAATTTATTTATCGCATGCACTTTCATGGGAGAAAGCCCCAGTTCATCAAACACTTCAAAAATGGGAACTTATAGAATGGGAGCATTTAAATTTGTTAGTGTTTAGAAATGCCACAGAATTTCTTGTTTGTGTTGCTGAATTAGACTAACATGACTACCCCTCTGGAACTTGTCTAATTTGGCTGGTGATTGTTAGTTTTACAACTAACTAGTTTTTACACTTCATGTATAATGCCCATGCATTTGCATATATGGAGTTGTGCCACCTTCCTCTGGCATAAATTAATGCTGCTTCTTCAAACTCATTGGTGCTGTGCTAATGTAGACTGCTGAATGTTTGGCCTAGTATGTATATATGTGTATGTCGCATGTTCCACCAGAGTTGCGTAACAAGTAATCTGAGCTCTTTGTCTTATCAGTGCAATTGTATCATTTCCAGACTACAAACTCTCTTAAGAGACAATTGAAGTTGAGAGTGGTTATTACTCAACCCAAAACAGTGTAGAGGCAAAATCATGGCCTACCCCTGTGCTATGTATCCATATAGCGGAGCATGAGTCAGGGAGGGATAAGGCACCCCTGTTATCCTCCTGCCCTGGCTATTGCATTACAGGTCACAGTACAGGAGAAGTAGGGAGTATGCTTAATGGGCCACTACACCTTTTCCTGCACAAATGAATAAGGTATCTCAGAGCTGGGCAGGGAATGGGTGGAGAGTTCTGATTCCACCTCCCCAATGCTCTGGCCAGCTCAGCTGAGTGGATGCACAGAGACAATCATCTGCTGTTTATATTGGGTGGTAGCTGTTGCCTTATCTATTGATTAATTATTGATGAGTATATAGTTGCAACATTCACACTTAGGAAATCAACTATATTTATAATAGAATTTTAATAATAAATATAATATTTATTTTTATTAACACCATTAGCAAAATCTCACACACTCTAACACAGCAAGAGATAATACAGAATATGCCAAGCATCCATATACTTATATTATCTCTTGCAAAGCAACATGAAGTATTAGTTTTCTTCCCCTCTCTATCATTAACATCACCAGAGGCCATCACCCCGGCATTTTCCAAGAACTACATCTGTAATACAAGCAAGGACTCCTTGCTTGTTCTGTGGAACTAGCCTAACATGGCTACCCCTTTGGAACTTGGCTACACCTGTAATGAGGGACAGTTTGGGATACAATTTTATAATGTTATGCTGACACCACTATGCCTAATACATATTCAGTAGGGTTTCAGCTCCTTTACTAGTTCCTTACCCTACAGGGGTGCCATTCTTCCATCTGTTGTTAATCCTTTTACCTCAAGCTTATTACCATGTACATCAATTAGTTATCATGGCATACTTGTGGTAAGATACCTGATGGTGTCCCTAATTAAAGATATCCCAGAATGGTATAATTAGCATATTGTGATTCCATAGCACTAGTCTGTAACACTTGTAATTATTACAAAACAATAAACAAACTCTCATGCCATCTTGTGTCCTAAGATCATTGTTAGTTAACTTACTTACAGTAACTTAATTACTTAACTAACTTATTGAACAACTCCTGAACAACTACAACTACTCAGGCTATAAGGCCTTATACTAAATGCTAAAACAATTCTCAGAGGTCTAAGTCTATAGGTCTCATATTCCTGCTCTCAGTTCCTTATGGCTTTATCTTATGATCACTGCCATAGCTATGACATGGCTGCATAGAGGATTATTTTCTCTAGAGAACAGAGGAGGAGGTAGGTGAGCTACATGCTACCCTTTAGTCATGGCAAATTGAAACCAGTGTAGCCCTTAAAGCTTTTGGTGGAGGATAGCATTACTCATTATGCCCAGTTTTTATGTTTGCATAAAAGGTATTATTTATTTAAGCTACACCCAAATGTCACTGGAATGAATGTCATGTGAGATACTAAAATAGTAAATGAGCACTAAATCTGTTGTTGGAGATGACATCTGTGGTGCTTCCTGGAGGTACCCAAGGGTGTGTGGCACCTTACTACCTCCCCTTAGTGTGAGGAAATCAGGTCTGTGCCTTCTGGGAGTCAGTTTCCAAACTCCACCAGCCATATACAACATAAACATTCCCCTCTGGGCGTGTACAGGCTCCACTTTGTCTGTACAGTTTAGTGATAGGCACAATCCAACCTCCAAGCATCTCTGTGGAGCGTCCAGCATGCAGTTCTCTGGATACTCACATTATTAATAGCCAGGGGTTAAAGTACAATTTGGCGGGCCCCCCTCACACATCCCACCTACTGATCCCAAATACCTGCCCCCTACCTCAGCTGTTGCCCCCTGGCTCCCATTTCATCGCTGGTCCCCCACACCTTCTCCAACCCCCTGCCGCGCCACGCAGTCTTTCCCTGCTGCCCTGGGCCAACACCCTCCTCAGTGCCCTTCTGCTGCCAGACAGGCTCGTCTGTCCCCAAACCAGAGAATTCCCTAACATCCCTTTCCCCCCTCTGAATTTACAACACCCCCCCCCAGTTGTCAGCTAGTAACAGTGTTATGTCAAATTAGTGAGCACCCCCTACACCCCACCCAACTTCCCCCTCTACACCCCCCCCCAGTTTCAAGTTCTGGGGAGAATACTTCCCCAACCCCCTCCTACAGCCCCCTTACCTGGCCACCATGTCACTGAAGTGGCCTGGCCTGGACTGAGACTCAGGCCTGAGCCTGTTCTCACTGAGCATGCTCAGGGGCTTGGAACGTGGCAGAACGCCATCCTAGAGCCTGCTATTTTGAGGGGTTCAGTGTGGAAGCTCTAAAAATAGGCTATTTTTAAATGGTGGGCCCCAGAACCCAGCGCTCTGGCTCCATTTTCTATTTTTAGAGGTTCCAGATCGCTGAGTCCCTAAAAATAGTGGGCCCCGGAACACCATTCTTGGCATCCCACGTTACTTTAACCCCTGTTCATAGATCCATTGCTTCCAAAGAAACCATCTTCCCCAGCTTACAGGTTTCATTTCAGATTACTGTTTTGCTTAACATGCAATAATCTTTCTTGAAATCAAGGATCGGTTTATTTAACAGAACATTGCGATTCAAAGTAATAGTAAGTGGAATGAATGGCAATCAATGGATGCATATAAAACAAAACCATAATATGCATTCAAGAACCTATATTTAATTAACAAGATACCATCATGTCTGATAAAATATTGGTCTCCAGCACTTTGTAGCCCGGCTGGCTGTGGTTCTCTTTTCATGAGACAGCCACCTTGTCAGCTTGTGGTTTCAATGAAAGATACAGTCTTGTCCCCTCTCCTCTTTTAAATGCAGTTACAGATTGTCCGTGTACCCAGGAGGTCCCATCTTCTGAGATTTTTCTTTGGCTTCCTTTGTCTTGGTAAATCCTCAGGCCTGCACCTGGCCCATCCATGAACATAGGCTGTTCCCCTCATGTTCATTGTTCTATATGCTGATTGAGGTAGCCCTGAGGCTCACCTCAACTCAGTCGACAGGCTTTATTTCAACAGTTTTAGAAATAATTTCTTTTGTTTTATTGTCACTTAAACTATTTCCCATACATACATCTTGCAATAATTAAGATAGCTCACTTATCACCTTTGATGAACTATTATGTGGACATCCAACTGAAGGGGAACCTTATAAAACCTGTTCATCCTTCGTACCTGCTGCCAGTTGGCACCAAGAGGTCTTTGGGTAACACAATCCATTTGTTGTTGTTGCTGCTCCAGCTAGTCTTTGATCTGCAAACAATAAAAACTATAAACATTCACTTTGTATACATTGTTGTTATAGCATTATTAAAAGAATCTCTTTAGCATCCTGTTAAAAGCAAATATTATAGGTTGAACCTTTACAACTGAACCTTATGGCTTTAAGTACATATTTTCACCCTAAATGTTTCTATCTTGGGTGTATCTGAAAAGTTAACAATTCATGGTCACCAGATATAAAATATGCTATTAATAATTATGATACATCTCACTTGCTTCCAACACCACACCCTGTTGGAGTGCAGAAAGTGACCCTAATTTATCAGCAGTGTTGTAGGCAATGCAGATTTTTTAAAATTAAGGGGGAACCTAGTGAGATGTATCATTATCATTAATAGCATATTTTATAATTAATTAGAGATGTGTATTATACAATAATTATACAGTCAAATATTGGGTAGTTGCAGATGTTCAGATTTTGAACCTGCATCCAGAAGCCAGTTTTACAACTGGTGCATATAGGACCTTGCACTCATGAACTTTGTGGTAATTGAAATACAGGTTTGGCTCAGATTTTTGAAGATTTTCCTCATCTGCTGCTTTTCTATTTGTCTTAAGACACTTACAAAAACACTTACAAATTGCTGGCACACCTGTGACCAGGGTAAGGCAAGTGAGGCAACTGCCAAGGGCACAAAACTGCAGGGGCAGAAAAATGATGGAAAAAATGGTATTCGCTAGATACTAAAATGCCTCGGTACAGTTCTGAATGCTGGCATGATATGAAAAATCAGGAGTGGTTAATACATAATATCTCCAAAAGAATGAAAACAGCTTTATAATACCTAAAGCAGACAGGGGATACTCATTACTCACCAGCAAATTCAGTTGTGGCTTATAATACATGTGAAGCTAAGATGTAGTTACTAAAGTGTATTGTAAATAAAGTGTTTTGGGTCTGCCGTGTTGTATGGAATCCTGGCTCTGTCAAAGACCATGGCAAAATTCCCATGGTCTTCAATGGGAACAGAATCTCTCCCTCATAGTTAAGAGGAATGTACCTGGTAGCTTTCCTGGCAGGTGACATGCAGAAGAAATCATATCCATGGTCTCCAGCTGAAAATCTGGAATACATGCCCCCGGGATTTTCCCCTGCTTCATTGCAGTAGTGTTGCAAAGCAATCCAGTGGGAGTCCCCTTATGGATTATGCAGAGTGACAGATGCCTTGAAAAATGTTATTCAGTCAGTCAAGTTAGCTACTTCAAAACAGTACATGCTTTATGTTCATTACTAAGCTTTCATATTCACATAATTTCAGCAGGAATAAGTAACACTGATTGTTTCTATAATTCCTTTTAGAGTGCTTTTCCCAAGGACTGTTCTTTGCCTATGCTTTTTGTTTTTCCAGAAAACTCTTTTTAGTTAACTGTATTTCAGTGAAATAGTTTTAGACATGTAGGCTAAAGGGCATCCATAAATGACTACAGTGTTTTATGTATGTATCTGTTGTGTGGAATGAGTCTTTGAGCCTTACGTAGAGGTTATGATTACATGTATCATAAATGGTCACTTTGATATTGTATTGTGACTGGAAAGTCATGTTTCAGCACTAAGCTATCAAGTTTCACATTACCAAAAAAAAATAACATTTTGCCATCAGAGTTAAGTTCAAAGTGGCACACGGAAAGAGTATTAAGGTTGTGTCTTTGCCTGTCGTACCAGATACAACACTTGTCAAATAACACAGATGACCCTTAAGTATCTTCCAAGTACTTCAGAACTAGAGGGCAGGTTAAAGTACTGAAAATCTTTTCAGGAGAATATTTTCTACGTAATGGTTTTCAGTGAAACAATCAACCTTTTATGCACATACAGAACAAAAGCAAATCACACAAGGGGAAAAAGACTACGTTGGTTCTTTTTGTTAAAAATAACTATATGATGTATGGTGCTATCCTGCCAATTTCATTACAAAGGTAATGCAATTCTGTCATAAGTGCTTATTATTATCCTTAAGAAATTTTAATTAGCAGACAAAAGGAAAATGTCAATTGTGTAGTTCTAGTTATATTTAACTTGTAGAACTAAGCACAGACAAACAATATCAGATCCTGATTCTAATAGTATATCTATCATGCTCTCAGTGAATCACTGTGTACAATAATAATTAATAATAAAAAAATAACTAGCAGTTTATAGTGTATTTTTATCTGTAAATCTCTTGACTATAGGCAGCTCCACTTCAAATATTTTATTCAGAAAAAACAGAATCTGTATTTTATTTTGCTTTTTGCCAATGATAAGCATGAGCTTTTGCAATATAATTTATCTTCCTTTTTGTTCATAAGTAGACACTGTTGTGTTATAATGTATCTTCACATATGAAGTGAATAAGAGAAAAAAGGAATGCTAAGCTAAAATACAGCAATTCAAATGGTTCAGTGGAAAGCTATAAATGCTAAGAAGAGCAAACAAGGAGTCCCGTGGCACTTTTAAAGACTAACAAATTTATTTATTGCATGAGCTTTCGTGGGAGAAAATCCCACTTCGTCAGACAATAAGTTCCGTCATGTTCAAAGCATCTTATGAAGTGGGAAAGCAAGCAATTTACAAATGTCTTATTATTTGTAGTTTACTTCATAGGGAAAAACATGCTAGTGATCGTACAATTGCACACTGAATGAGGAGAAGAGAGAAAATATGTATGCATAAATTCTCTATTTTTTTAAAATACTGTAAACAATGGAAACAAGTTTTCTATTACAAATTTTTCACTGCCACATCATACTTGGAGCTAGGCCTGCTTGCTGCTAAGCCCCTGTAAGGCCTTGCTGTGTGACCACTGTTCTCCCCGATCACACAATGAGCATTGACTTTAGGGAGTTTGTGTGTAGCATCAGACAACATTGTTCCTTAATTAGCAGCAGTGTTTGCTTTTGAGTGACATCCATCACACTTTATCCTGGGCACCACCTTTGCAGTCTTGTGTAGTGCTTGCTTGATAGCTCCTGGGTGTAGGTAAGCTTCAAAGGAGATGATTATAGTAAAACTGAAGATGCATATGGCAATTTTCAGTTTGCATAGTCCAAAAGTTTGAGTTTTTGAACAGTTCCCCATGCAGGAGGTGACTAGCTAGATAATCAAGGAGTTAGCAACATGATAGAAAGTTCCTATAAACCACTTTTCTTGTGTCACCTGCCGTGGGTAAGGTTCTGAAGTTTTGCTATTCAGGTATATAATTTTTTGCATCTGTAATTTTCAATTCCTTAGTACACAGTTCTAACATATGTACCATTTTTTGGTGGATGGAGGGAAGGATGAAGAAAGGTAAACGTTATGGATGTAGGTCTCAGCCAGCATGAGGCCTTGAGGCACTTTATATATGTGTGACAGATTGATTTTTGTTTTGTCGTCCGTTCTGTAAATAGGTTTCTGTTTGGGTCATTGTCCTTTTCTCTTGCGTTTTGCTCTATTTGTTTTCGTGTCTGTTTCTGTCACAAGCATTCAGGAACAGAGGGACAGGCTCAGCAGGTACCCTGAGTGTGCCCAGGAGAAATTTTTAATCAGTCACTGATTAAAGTGACTGATGCTTGATCTGCTTCACAGATTAATGATGATCCACCTTGATGTAGGATCTACTCCAGGATGTTATCTTGAACCATGAGATGATCCCTGTGGCTAGAAATCCCTGAGACTTCTAGAATAGAAGGTACTGCGATAAAGGGAATTTTTGTAGTGAGAGCTCTTTCCTCTGGGATCAGTGACTGTAAATGGGAAACTCTTGCTGAGACACAGATTGACAATGCTTGAAATTGCCTTCATTGTCTCAGATGTCCATTCACTTCTACACTAGCAATGCAAGTCCATTTCCTGATGAGTCAAGCTAGGTTATCCATGCTAACCTAGCTGACACAAGGGTTCAGCTAGATTCATACCCTTTCTTAATCACATGGCAATGGTTGCACTGACACATCAGATGATACTTGAGTCAGTGGGTCTGACCAAATTCAAAGTTCTGAAGCAACCGGCTGGTAGATCTGTGCAGAGTGCCTTGAGGTCAGCTTTTATGCTTCAGGCACCATCACACTGACTAGCTCACTGTTCTCAGTGTGACCTCTGTGTGACAGCCTGATGGTTGAGGCTGCAACAGCCAGGTCCAGTCTCCCAAATCCCTGTTTCATACTCTGAACTGTAAATCTTGTTGCGAGGATGTGACTGCCTCCAAAAGGGGACAGTTTTCTACCTCAACTGCTAAACACTAGCCCTTGTAAAAAGTTCTGGTTGCTTTGTGAAAGAAGTCTTGCGAGGTCTCAGATTGTCTTCTCCAGGAGGTGGAGAATGGTAAGCAAGTACTGTGCACATGTGTGTGGGAAAGTTGTTTCACATCATGTTTTAGTGGTTTTAAGGCCTGAGCTACAGGTAGAAGTGTAGGAAAAGTTGCATTGGTTGGATACTTATATTCCTTGGACTGCCACTAGAGTATTCTGGTAGAACTTGAAGACCTATCATTTCATAAAGGAGAAATCTCTTTGTATATGAGGATAAGGTTATTATAATCTAAACAGAAGAAAGCAAAACCATGTCTAGGCAACTTATTCCAGTGGTTAATCGCCCTGACAGGTAGAAATTTTCTCCTAATGTCCAACCTAAACCTCCATTGCTGTAATTTAAGACCATTACTTTTTTGTCCTATCATTGGCACTCAGGGAGAACAATTTTTCTCCCTCCTACTCATGACAGCCTTTTAGGTACTTGAAAACTGTTATCATATCCCCTCTCAGCCTCCAATTTTCAGACTAAACAAATTCAGGTCTTTCAATCTTCCCTCCTAAGTCAAATGTTCCAGACCTCTAATCATTCACATTGCTTTTCTCTAAACTTTCTCCAAATTGTCCACATCTTTCCTCAAATGAAGTGCCCAAATCTTGACACGGTACTCCAGTTGAGCCCTAATCAGGGCTGAAGAGAGCGGAAGAATTACTACTTGTGTCTTATTTACAATACTCCTGTTAATACATCCCAGCCCATGGTTCACTATGACACCCAGATCCCTTTCTCCAGTACTCCTTCCTAGGCAGTCATTGTCCATTTTGTATATGTTCAATGGATTGTTCTTTCCTAAGTGGAGTACTTTGCACTTACCTTTATTGAATTTCATTCTGTTTACGTCAGACCATTTCAACAGTTTGTCTAAATCATTTTGAATTGTGATCCTATCCTCCAAAGCACTCGCAACCCCTCCCAGCTTGCTATCAAAGCAAACTTTATAAGTGTACTCTCTCTGGCAGTGGTTCCCAACCTTTTTTTCCGCTGCGGCTCACCACGCTGTGCAGTTGCTCGTGGCTCTTGGACCCTGCTGCTGTGGGCAGCCCTCCAGCCAGGGCTGGATTCTGCCACTGCTGGCAGCCCCCGGACCATGGTCGGGACTACATCCTGCCACTGCTGGAAGCACATCAAAGGTGTTACTGTGGCACACTGGTTTGGAACCACTGCTCTATGCCATCATCTAAATTATTGATTAAAATATTGAACAATACTGGACCCAGAACCAGTCCCTGCAGTACCATGCTTGTTTTTACCTTCCAGCGTGACTGTGAACCATTAACAGCTACTCTCTGGAGTGGTTATCCAACCAGTTTTACACCCTTTTTATAGTAGCTCCATCCAGGCTGTCCTTCCCTAGTTTGGTAATGAGAAGGTGATGCAAGACCGTATCAAAAGCCTTACTAAAGGGGTCTCTTTGATCAGTATTTGACCAGAGAAAAATCTAAAATGAGATGTCTGTTAGAGGTCAGTGATTAGTTCTGTGCTTATAGGCCCTGTGCATGTTTACATCAGTAAAAGGATAAAACTAGTGAAGGGGAGGTATTTGAGATTTCTGTCAGATAAGCATTTATTAAACACTTCTGCCTTTTCCACACTTGTGCTTTTGCCGGCAAAACTTTTTTCACTTAAATGTGTGAAAAAACACACCTCTGAGTGACACAACTTTTGCCAGCATAAATGCATGTGTGGCTTATTCATGTCGATGGGAGAACTAAATGATTGGCCGCTGGAGAGCTCTCATTCATCAGTATAACGCTTTATGGAGACAAAAGTTATGTAGCTCAAGGTGGTCTTTTTTTATAGCCCTGAGTGAGGAAAGCTTTCCTGCATAAGAGCTAGTGTCTATGAGGTCTTACTGATCACGGCGTCATTATCAAACTAGACCTGGTGTGCATGTTGGATGATTGGTTGATAAGGGCAGGGTTTAAAGTAGTGGTTCACAACCTTTTCAGTAACAACATACTTCGATAAAGCAGACAATTCAATGGCACACCCACTTTTTCAGCTGAATTAATTGCTCATAAATGTCACATTTACTTATTATGGCTACGGTCTTACTGGAGAGGTTTGCAACATAGTGCATATAACAAACTAAAGAAGGATCAAATGCATTAATGTTTCAGATCCACTGGAAAAAAAATGTCATCTCAATTGTGCCCTTGGTCACCTGCATTTAGAATGTTCATGTTTCAGAATCAAAAAAAACTGATACCTTGCTTTTAATTTGATGATTAATTTTCATGAGTTTTCTGAATTGTAATTTTGGTTGGATAGAATATTGTTTAAGATGAAACAATGTTTGTTTTACATTGATTTTCATCATCTTTGTACAAAATTTCATGACACACATGGATAGTTCCCACGGCACACCAGTGTGCCATGGCACACTGCTTGAAATCCTCTGGATTAAAGCATCTGTTAGAATTAATATTGGAGTCCCGTTTTTTCCTGCCAAAATATTTTGAGTACATAAGAGTCTTGATTACTCAAATGAAAACAGCTTTGTCCCTTTAAGGGGTCCAGGATGTTGTGAATGTGGCAGAGAAGCATTCAACAGAACTGGGGGATTGCTGCTTGGGTAACAACTTGTGAATATTGAGCTAGATCAGGGGTCTCAAACTCAAATCACCTTGAGGGCCACATGAGGACTTGTACATTAGCCCAAGGGCCACACCACTGAAACTTTTTCATACAACCATATTGCAAATATTAGTAATGATTGTGTCATTGCAGGCCACAGGAAATAGCTTTAGGGGCTGCATGCAGCCCGTGAGCCATGTGTTTGAGACCCCTGAGCTAGATAGTCTCAGCTGTGGTCATAGTACCCATGGCAACCTTCATGAATTGTCTGCAAAGGATATCACTTACTAGTTATCCAAGACCATGCAGTTGCCTTCCCACTGCATCTCTCTGATGCTCACATAGACTATGGGTTATGTGTTGTGTGAAAAAAAACTTTCAAAAAATAGTCACTGTAAATCATTTGCAACAACTCTGGAGTGCTGAGTCAATGTGAAGGCATTCATGCTGAAGTCAAAGGTTGTGTTCAAAGACTTCCCTTTCGTAAATGTTCTAGAGATGAGCATAGTCCCCCATGTACTTCTCTGGCCAAAGGACTGGCTCTAATTTAAATTTATAGTTGGATGACCATTAAGTCATCTTTACATTGCCAGATAAGTGGGGAGATATCACACCGACTTTGTCAGTGTACGGACTGAACACTGTTCACTGCAACACTCCTGATTATCCATTGCCTGACAGAGCAGATCCAAAGGGGTAGCCATGTCAGTCTCATTCAGCAAAATAAACAAGGAGTCTTGTGGCGTTTTTAAAGACTAACACATTTATTTATCTCATGAGTTTGGGTGGGAGAAAATCCCACTCGTCAGATGCTTGCCATCTTCAAGCATCCGAAGAAGTGGGATTTTCTCCTACAAAAGCTCATGCAATAAATAAGTGTGTTAGTCTTTAAAAGTGCCATAGGACTCCTTTTTTGTTTTGCTGACAGAGAAGAGGATGAAATAGCAGGCTGGCGCAGATGGTCAATACCAAGCCTGTGTGTATGGTACCAGGGTTGAGCAGTGTTAGAGGAGATCTTTCTCAGGTGGGGAAGCCTACATTCAGCCCCATGATGAGCTGATTAAGGGGTGGTGCTACTTACTTTCAACCCTTCCCACTAAACAGCCCCAAGTGTTTTGGCTTATTAATGTGGTCTTTACAAAGCTGGTGAAGCCTCCCTTTGAAAAATCAACTGATCTCTGTGAGATGGCATTTCTCAAACAGAAGGTTTCCTTGCCTGTGGCAATGACTTCTACTTGCAGAGAGAAGAGCATATGCTTCAGGGTCTAGTGACTAATCCACCCAACACTAAATTTCATAAGTATCAGGTGGTGCTATGGGCTCACCCTAAATTCCTGCCAAAATTATTGTTGGATTTCTACCTTATATAAATCATCCTGTCAGTATTTTTCCAATGACTTGGTAGCTTTCCTAGAAAATCCCTTCTCTTCCAGCAGGATTTTTAACAGCTTGTTTGACTTTTATCTCAGGCAGACTAAACCTCACATGCATCTTTTTGTTTGAGTTGATACCAGATCTTTTGGTCAAGGAATCTGAAAAGAAAACCATGTACATATTGGTATCAGACTGAATTTCACATTATTCCTATACAAGCCTGCAACTTTAAGGTTATATTAAGACACATTACATCAGAGGCATGTCGTGACTGCTACTAGCCTCAGGTCAATTCCTGCACAAACGTTTGGCAGGACAGTGAGAAGAGCTTTTTTGACTACTCTGACAAAGCACACTTATTTAGATTTAGTATCATGGCATAAATCCAGATTTGTCCTACAGCACTTTTTCTGGTCTGAGATTGGCCGCTACTTTGCTGCTTTCTTGTACTTTTCTCCCCTCCCTCCCCCAGGAAATCTCTTGCAATGGAATATGTATTGCACTTAGAGGCACTATTGCAAAATACGGTCTGACATTACAGTTTACATTTCTACATACTCGAAACTCCCCACATGAGAAGTAGCATTTTAAGATTCCCAAACTAGCTATTTCATTGCTATTCTTGCCGCTTGGAAACAGACAGAATGGTTTAGGGAGCTCAGGCCATTTTTTTGCATGCTGCCTTTAAGACTGGAAGTGAGCCTGGTGGCTTTTCTCCACTTTCCACCTGTCTCTTTTTTGATATGAAGAACCATCATAAGAAATGTGTAAGATTATAAACAGTTATGGCTTTATAGTATCCTTGTATCAGTGAGTGAGTCGTATTTTGAGACTAATGTCAGTGAAATTGACATTGAGCAAGATTGGAAACAGCAAAGGAGGATAAGAACTACTCCAATGTATGTAGCTCACAATGGAGGACTTAAGTGGCATATAGGAGCCTTCATACTGGATGGGCCTTTAACAGTTGATATTTGAGCTCTTGTGTTTGAGATGGTCACTGAATTTGAATGTGCTTCATTTCATATTGCAAGGTAGCTGTAAACAATGAGCAAGGAGTCCTTTTAAAGACTAACAGATTGTTTGTTTGTTTATTTATTGATTCATTTATTTATTTCAAAGCTGCACATGTAATGGAACCAAATAAGGAAGACGATAGCAGTTCCCCATCTTCAAAGGATCTGACAAAGTGTGATTTTCTCTGATGAAATGTCATGTGATAAATAAATTTATTAGTCTTTAAAAGTGCCAGAGGATTCCTTGTTGGTTTGGCTGAACTACACTAACATGGCTACACCTTTGGAACTTATAAACAGTGAGAACTCATTTACTCAGTCCCCAGATCCAGGAGACCAAGCATGTTGACATTTAAAATAAGGTCTGTAAAGTCTGGCATGGGGCTAAGAAGTGGCTTTTGCACCTTATTAAGGCTTTGTCTTAACTGACACAAAGACAAGGGGAGAGAACAAATTTACAATAGACGTCTCACTATACAATCCCAAGTGGAGACAAGGCACTTGCAGCGTTTCCAGCAAGGTAGCTAGGTGATGGCAGCACAATACCTTCTGGCTGTCACTGGCAAGGCGTGATTTCATTTATTTCATCACATGGTAAAATATAAATTTCCTTGCCACCCCTGTGTTTTTCTAATGGCCTGACTAACATGAGTTTGTCATCCGAAAGTACAAACACACCTTTTTTTTCCTGCAGAGATATAGTCTTGAGATGGTACATTTTGCAATAAATGCATATGGAAGAAACAATCTAAGAATCTGAGCACAAACCCTTTGCTGAAGTCCTATCCAACTGAGTCACAAAACACTCTTTGTTTTCTGTTTCCCTGTTCAACCGGTACCTAAGCTGCACTAGGATACAATAGTCTGTTGTTCAACTCATTTCCACCAAGGGGGAAAAAAGCCTGGAATCGAAATTGTTCTGACAGCTTGGAGCCTCCTATTACTAATATTAATAGGTTCTTTTCAACAATAGCAGCACTCAAATGTGCTAAAAGTGCACTATTCTGCCGTGAAGAGCTTACCATCTACAAAGAAAGCACATGAAGGGTGTTTGAAAGAGTATATGACAAAAGCAAGATGGGAGAGAATCAAACAGCACAGTCTTGATTGTTTTATTTTTAATTTGTAATTAGATCTTAAAACCCCTACCTGATCATTCTTCTACAAGTTCATTTCATTCCTTTAAAATAAAGTGAAGTTGAGCTAAACGAATCCCAGCTCTCCACCCATTTACTCTTTTTGCCTTCCTGCTCCCCAAATACTTGCCCATCTTACGTACAACCTTGAGCTGAGGAAAGAGGATCACAATGTTTTGTGTTCTGATTATGGCATCATAAGGTGTGTCTGTGTTGCAATTAGGCCTCTATGCCTGGCTCCAGCCAGCTGTATTTGCCTCACAGGCCCTGGGCTAAGTGACTGTTTAATTGGTTTGCAGACATTCAGGATCAGACAGCCCAGTTCTAGGACCCTCTCACAGGGTCCTAGGGCCCATATTCACAAGTCTACACACAATTAAACATCTCCTTAGTTGCAGCCTCTGAACCCAGTGCAGCTGGCTCAGGCCAGTTGTGGGCTTTTAACTACAGTGTAGGTATAACCATAGAGCTCCAGTCCTTCCAAGACTTGTGAACAGGTGAAATCCGTACCAGTGTGTTTGGGGCTCTAAGCAGAACTGTTTTTGTTCTGCCTCTCAGCACATACAAGTAATTAATAGGGGACCTCCTTGAGCTGCTTGGGGCCCTAAGCAGTTGTTTAAGCTGCTTTTGCCTGTTGCTGGTTCTGGAGTACATTAGAGAAATTCACATGTGTAACTTCCTCAGTGCTATTATATTCCTAGCGTAGATTCATGCAGCAATGTAAAGTGGCTTTTGGACGGGAGCGACTACAGATGTCTACTCTGACATGAGCATGGAATTGAACCAGTTTCTTTGAAATTCTAAACTAGTGTCTATACCAGTTGACCAGCCTTTCTCTCTATGTTGCTGTAGCATCTCTGTATGAGGTGTTTGCCCCTCTGTGATGTTATTAATCCAACTACATTCCATGGGGGTACATTACTCTAAGAAAGGTAGGATATAATTACAATGGGATGGTCGAAGGATGAGAATGTAGAATTTTCTCTGATTTTCTTTGGTTCTTGATAAGGGTAAGCCAAATTATTTGCTAGACTTAAATAAAGTCATCTACATTTCAAAAGGGGATTTCACCCTACTGTTGATCCGTCATCTTGTACTCTTCATGGCTATATCTACACTAGCAAATTAGTCCAAATTAAGGAGCCTTAATTTGAACTAGTTTGCACCCTATCTACGCTAGGCTTTGCATAGGTTGAACTAAAAATTTTTTTAGTTCAAACTAGTTAGTTCAGCTGCTTAGTTTGATCTAACCGCTTAGTTCTAACTGACTTGTATGTTTAGTTTGAACTAGCCTAATGTAGACATGCTAGTTCAAACTAGCAGTTAGTTCGAACTAAACACTCTTTTTAGTCTGAACTAACTTTTCGTTTGAATTAGCTCTGCTTTTGTAGTTCGAACCAACTAACTTTCAAACTACTTAGTTTGGACTAATCAAATCCAAACTAAGGTTTTAAGTGTAGTGATAGCCCGTATGTATGTATGTTTTTGGTTTTTTGACTACTACTGATAAATGTTACACTTTAAGTGATGAACAGTACCCTGGAAAAACTAATTTAAAGGAGGAGAGAATGTCCTTACCTTAACTCTTACAATATGCATCATTATCTAAATGCTATTGTTTGCCATTTGGTGCTGATAAGCTGGATGTAAACATAGAGAGTTCTTCTGCCCTGTAGACCCTGTGAGTTTCTCCAGGCATCAGATGAAGCAGCCATGTTCTATACCTAGTAATTTTGGATGTTGAATGCTTGTTGCAAAGTATTTACTTCAATAAGGAGTTCCATAGGATCATTGTTTTCCAACCAAAGAGATGGCCTAAGCCTAGTAAAGAATTTTGTGTCTAGCTGTGAACTCTAGATGATTACCCACAGTTTTAAAGGTGGAAAACTTTTTTTCTTCTATGTGGTCATTTGCATTTAAAATTGGAGTTGAAAATAAGGCTTTTAGAAACTTTTAATTTCTATTTAATTATGAGACTTTAACTTCAGGGTTTCTATCTGATTTAAAAGAATAATTAAAATTAAGTGTGGCTGGAGTGATTCTTCACAGTTTTTTCCTGCTTGTCCTTTAGGACTTAAAGTAACAGTAAATTATTTGTGGCTGGGGGTGATCTATATGTAAATTCTATTAAGAATGGAATTCTGTTATAGAGAAATTCAGATTATGAAAATGACATTGCTGCCTTGAACGTCAGTAGCTAATAAATGCATTGGTTGTTACCATTACTTCTCCTAATGTCCTCAATTAAAATGATTTTAAATAGTACAATAGATAAGCAAGATCAATTAATTTTATAAGATGATCAAAGGAATGTAGTTCTGCATTGTAAATGCTGTAAAAGTGATAATGGCTTTATCAGACGGGAAAATAATTTGAAGTAGCTTAAACCTTATTCATTTTAGCTCAAGGGGCTTTTATTTGTAGCAAATCAAATGGCCTTTTGTATTTGTGAAGGTAGAATTTTCTGATCTTGTGCATTAATTTTACAGAAGAAATTTCGAGCATTTTTGAAAGTAACTAAAAAGTTGCAGAGGTGATGTGGTTATTGGATCACAAATACATTTAATACTGATGTTACTGCATGTTATAGGCTGTCTATATTTGCAGGCTTTGAGATTATTTTAATTTGTCCTGCAACTATAGAGTTAGTTTTATTGATGTGGTTAAGGGCTGAATTCTGCCAATAGTTATGCAGAGGATTAACTTTTACTCACATGGGAAGTTCTGTATAAGATGGTATATAGCTAGTGCTAAGCACATAGCTCTGTGTGGTGAACTGAGAATATGTTGAGCCTTGATGAGCATTGGTGGAAGGAAGTGTGGTCCGGTGGTTGCAGCAAGAGACTGGAACTTGGAAAGTTTAGATCACATTCTTATCTTTCACACTGTACATATAACCTTGGACAAATCATCTTGCTGCCTCTATGCCTCTGTTTACCCATCTGTAAAATGAGTTCTGTATATTTTCCATTGACCAAAAGGGAATGGAGAAGGGGGAGCTAAAGTTTAATTAATTAGTATCTGTAAAGCACTTTGAGATACAAAATGGTGGCACTAAGTAACCGTTCATTTTCCCCAAGGGCTCAGCTGCTTATTCACATTGTGTAAACCAGAGGGGTCTCAAACAAGTGGCCTGGGGCCACATGCAGTCCCTAAAGCTGTTTCCTGCGGCCCGCAATGACACTGTCATTACTGATATTTGCAATATCATTGTATGAAAAGGTTTCAGTGGTGCAACCCTCAGGTTAATGTAGTAGTCCTCATGCGGCCCTCATAGTGATTTGAGTTTGAGACCCCTGGTGTAAACAGAGTCTTACTTACCAGTAAGTGTCCTTCTTCGAGATTGGCTGCTCACATACATTCCAAAATAGGTGCTTATGTGTAGCAGCATATGGATGCCCGGAGGGCTTTTGCCCTAGTCTGTACCTATAGGGTCAGAGGCCAATGTCCCCTCCGCCCATGCAGATGCACAGTATATAGGTGGCCCTAACCCTGCCCCCCTTTCAGTCCCTTCTTTCTGCTAACTCTGAAAAGGGAGGGCGTGGGAGGTATGGGAGCAGCCCATCTCAAAGAAGGACGCTTACTGGTAAGTAATCCTCCATTCTTCTTTCAGAGCTGCTCACATCCGTTGTAACTAAGTGACTGCAAGCCGTAACTTAGATGATGGGCAGAGTTAAGTTTTCTCCACTCTGAGGATGGCTCTGCCCAGGGCAGCATCATCTCTTGCTTGCTGGACAATGGCATAATCCGATGTGAAAGTATGCATGGAGGATGAGGTTGCTGCCTTGTAGATTTCCTGGATTGGGACCCGGGCCAGAAATGCCACGGAGGACACTTGTGCTCTAGTCACCCTGACTTTCCCCAGTAGAAGGTTATTTGCTGTTTTGTAGCAGTCCATGATACAGTTCGATATCCAGGACAAAATACAGTGGATTGTCATTGGTTGGCCTGTTATGCACTCCATATCCACCACAAACAGCTGGGAAGTTTTGCAGAAAGGCCTCATTCACTCTATGTAGGTCTCTAGAGCCCTTTTTACATTGAGGGCAGGTCCATCCTTAGGGTAGGGAGAGAGGGGCAGCTGCCTGGGGCCCCGTGGGGCATGCTGAAGGAAGGATCGGGCCTTGAAAGGTAGGATTGGGCCTAATGCCATGCAGGACACAGCACCTGCAGGATCGGGCCTGCGCTGGGGAGAGGAACAGCAGCATCCCCCTCCAGCTACACATGCTGCTTTCAGCTCTGTGGTGGAGCAGCTGGGAGGTGGCAGGAGGCAGCGTGGAGCCCATATCGCAGACATATGTTTAATGAGGTCCTGATGGACACAAGGGTCTTCCCTAAGTGATAGGGATCTCTGATATGCCACTTTGTTGGGCAATGATGAGGAGAGAACCTGCGAACAGCTATAATGGGAGCCCAATGGGTCAGCTCCATGATCTGATTCCTTGTCTGACTCCTGGGGTGACAAAGGTCTCAATGATTCTGGGGTTGTCAGTTCCCTGCAGAGGGGAATACCCAGAGCCCCAGTCCATTCACTGCAATGACCAGTCCTTAAGGGTCCTCAGTACTGAGGTCCATGCCGAGGTTAATCGATGCTACACCAAGCAGTGTTCAGGTCTGCGTGTCATTGGGAGTGACCTCTATTCCTTGTCGGTACTCATGGTGCCTCATAGGATGGTGATACTGCTGAGGCTGCTGGTGCCGTATCACTGTGCTGGCTGTGATCTCGGCACCGCTGGGCCCAGTGCTGAGGAAGACTTGCTCGGTGCCGACGGTCGGAGGGCCTTCTTGAGGGCCATGGAGCAGAGACGCTGCTCCCGACTTTTTTGTCTCCTGGGTTTAAAGAACTGACAAATTTGGCATTTGACGGTCCTGTGAGCCTTATCTAGGCACTTAGGCATTTCTTATGTGGGTCACTGATTGGGAAGACCTCGCTACAACTTGCGCATGGCTTCAAGCCCAGCATGACTGGTACAGTGCTGGATGTGGAGGTTTCGTGCGACTGTGATGGAAGATCATCTGCGTGTCTGGAACTTGGCTGAGGTGTATCCACGAACAGGTTCTCCCAGTTGAGCATCCACTAAGATACTAAAAATTCAAAAGGAAGTACAGGTGCTTGAGAATGCAAGAGCGGGCAGTCCCAGGACCATCGCTGAGGGTGGAAAGAAGGAACTGAAGGGGGGCAGGAGCAGTGCCACCTATATACTGTGCATGTGTGCAAGTGGAGTGGGCATTGGCCTCTGACCCTATAGGGACAGCCTAGGGCAAAAGTCTTCTGGGCATCCATGCACTGTGGCACATAAACACCTACGTTGGAATGGATCTGAGCAGCTGTCGAAGAACTGTCAGACATTTGGACTGCAGTGTCATTAGTATGTTGACAATGTTCAGGGCTGTCATTTAACCCAGCTTCTATAGCCTCATTGCTTTCTTGGCATTTAGATGAAAGTAAACTCTGTTTTAGTCCGCACAAGATGGACATTTCACCAGGGGCAGGGGGAAGCTATTTTGGGCACTAAAAGGAAACATTTGCTGCTCCATTCCCAGAGGATGTTTGCTTACCTTTTGCTCTGACAATTTTCAGCTTGTTCAGCCATCTACTGAATCCTTTGCTAATCCCAGTTAGCAGCAGTATCATCACAGCTTTTTGTCATTTATGTCAGTCCAGGGTTTCAACTATTTAACTTAGACCCCACTTAGGGGTGAGTGCAGGACTTTAATGTTGACTCCTTTTGGCAGTGCACATTCTTTGCCCCCCAGCTTCAGGCCCTGGGAAGAGGTCATTCTTTACCCCCACCT
Source organism: Podocnemis expansa (assembly GCA_007922195.1). Taxonomy (NCBI): domain Eukaryota; kingdom Metazoa; phylum Chordata; order Testudines; family Podocnemididae; genus Podocnemis; species Podocnemis expansa. Next base: position 5,840,779 of record ML682036.1, read on the forward strand.
CAGCCCCTGCAGGAGCTTGCTTGCACTTAACAGTCCTGAGGTCAGGAGGAGTTCCCCCCTCCCCTCACCACAACCATCATGAGCCTGGAGGCTTCTGTGCTCCTGATGATTACTCAGGGGAGGGGGGAAACCCATGCTGCAGCTTTTCTCCCTTTGTGCACAGCCCTGCATGCCCATCACCTGAACTTTTGACATTTCTAGGTTAGTCTATGTGCTATTGGTCCTGTACTCGATCTTCCTCAAAGATATGCAAAACTCTTGTTAAAACACATTGAACAATGAGAGAGGTCATCTAAATCGTGATCTATATTAATGGTACAATATTTTTTCAAGATTTCACAGTTTGCCAAGTATATTGGTCTGTGGCTAAAATGGCAGAAACTGTATTTGGAGAACATAATGGGTGTGGAATTACATTTCAGTGAGGAACACTCATAGTGCCAGACCTTCTATTGAGATAAGCTGTAGCTGAGGATATTCTTGCCCTTCGTATGTATATACTGTAATGGGCCCTTGTTATACTAACAATTATCATCCACTCCAGGGGCAAAAGTTGTGTGTGCTTCTAAAACTTCTTAATGTCATTTCTTCGGTGAGAGAGACTGAGCTGTAGCCCTCTCTCTACATGTGACACAAGAAAGGTCTTCTAGAAGGAGTCTCTTTAAGTCTTGGAGTAAAATTGCTGATTAAGAAAATTAGAGTTTAATAACTGACTTGAACCAGGAATATGCAGTCTGTGCATTGGGGAAATGTTTTCAAACAGCCTTCTCAATGCGTTCAGTCCTTCCCTTGGCTAATTCTCAGTCTTGGCTTCTCTTTGGCAGGTATTCAAATCTCTTATGTAATTTGATTGTAAATTCTTCAGGGCAAGGACAGTTTTTGTCATGGGTTTGTATAGCTCAGTGGGACATTATGTTGCCCATTGGTCTGAGCACATGGTCAGTATTCAAAGCCTTGTTGGGTCCCCAAACCCAATTAAGAGAAGAAATGGATAATACAAGTAAGGCATTTCTTTGGTACAGTCCTGTTTATTTACAAATAATGTACACAAAGTCCCATTTTCCTGACATGAGGAACAAAAAATAGCAGCCAGTTTCCTTGTCTAAAAATCTAAGCTGGTTTTGCAGCCCAGTCCTATGCCCAGGAGAAGCCTGCTTTCTTGGCTTCTTTCCAGGGCTTATGTGCACACACTTTCTCTTGCTGATGTAGGAGCAAGAGATGCATCCCTGAATATAAAGGTGACCTCTAGGGGAAGAAAAGGAATTATGCTTCATCTCTATTGTGCAGAATCTGGCAGTGTTAATCCATGCGGGCCCATCATGATAGAATCAGAATACCTCACAATTTTTGATGCTGTGTTTCCCAAAAACTGAGACATGCTCTTGACGGACTTGCTAGGAGGTAAGGACAGATTTCTGAATTGTTCTCCGGAATTTTTTTCCTGTCATTTAAAAAAAAGCCAAACACATTATTGCAGAAGAATTCATGCAGAAAGCTTTCTTGTAATCTAGAACACAAAATTAAGAGCTACCCAGATAGGAGTATGTGAACCCCAGTTTTACATCTTTTTTTTTTCCTGCTTTTTCGTTTCCACCTTCCATATTCATCTGTATATAAACAAAATTATACAAGAGAAGTGCCCCAGATCAAATCCCAAAGATGATGTGTTTTGTTGCCCCAGACCAAATCCAAAACATTTGATCTGGAGCAATAAACAAGTCATATTACATTTAGTATATTGTTCGGTGATTGTTAAGTGTGTTCGGAGAAGGTGTGGTTGTATGTAAAATATTATGCATCTGTATATGTGTGTATGTAGATATATGAACACTCATGTACATATGTGTACATACATGCACAAACTTCATGTATATGCATGTATGTCTGTCTAGGAGAGAGGTGAAGAATAGGTAAGAGAAGACAGTGATGCCCTCCCTGGCACTGATACCGCATATATGGAAGATGTGAGTTGTTGCAGTTACTCTGATGATGGTGCCAATATAAGAGGATGTATTGATTGAACAGTTGTTTCCACAAGTGGAAAGCTTGCAGAATGTTGATTACAAGCTCTGTATCTGTTGCTCAGTTGACTTTCTTCTCTCGCCTTCTACCCTCTCCTCTCATCTCTCTACTCTCTTTGATTTGTGTATGATCACCTATCCTTATAAATTTCTATACATTCATCAAAACGTGATCTAGAATCACATTCCTAAGTTTTTAAGCATGTATAAAAAGCACATATGGCAAATTAAATGCATCCCTGTGAAACACTTTATTAATATTGTATTGTGGTCATGTTTGTAAGCTGCCTGATAAATTATCACCATAAGGGATTCCAGGCTGGCAAATATTATAATTTAGATGAAGAGGAAAAGACACCATATCTGAATTGTTGTCAGCTATGTTCACTTGCATTCAAATTAAGCTCTATAATACAATGACCAAATAAAATAAGCTTGGGTCAGTCTCTCAACTCCAGTATGTGTTTGAGCTGAAGTACTGCACTTCATCCGCAGTGTAATTCCATTTGTGCTATTACATAATTAAATTGAGACTTGAATCATGTGTTTTAAAAGATTATGTGACCATATGCATCTTGACCAGGGGCCAACTTTTGAAATAGTGCTCTTTTCATGATGCATTTCTATTAGGTTTGTTAAGAGATTTTTTTTGAAAATCAGAACTGCACATTGCCAGCAGTTAATAAATTGATAGGATCCAAGCCTAGAATACATCTCTGTATAGTTCAAAAACAGCTCTAGGAAAGAAAAAAAAAATCTGTGAAGCCCAAAATGTGCAAAGCATGAAATAATGATGTCCCCCCCACCCCCCCCCACACACACGGATACACATTCACAGTGATTAGGAATGTGAGCTAAAACTGCAGAATATGCTTTTATCAAATCACACTCTCAATTAGGTTTTACAAGAATGCTTTATAGTCATTTTTTTTAAAATAATTTCATTAAGTAGCTGCACACCTGACTTTCCAAATAAGTCCAGTTAGGCCATATGCAGTATGGAATCATAGAAGATTAAGATTAGAAGGGACCCCAGGAGATCATCTAGTTCAAAGCAGGACCAAACCCAGCTAAATCATCCCAGCCAGGGCTTTGTCAAGCTGCACTGTGAAAACCTTTAAGGATGGAGATTCCACTACCTCCCTAGGTAACCCATTCCAGTGCCTCACCACCCTCCTAGTAAAAAAGTTGTCGTACAGTAAGAACAACTGGTTTTTACATCAAAACTAATTTGCAGTGTGTGTTCATGGTGTGAAATGTTACATGTCACAATGTTACATATGCTGCCATACTAACAAAAAACCACAACATTTATCTTCCTGAAACTGTTTTTGCACATGGTCAATTGTATCTGGTGCTCACTTGGGGAAGAAACCATGAAAATCTGAAAGCTTACACAAAGAGTATGAACTACCAAGGAGAAGTTTTAGCTGAGCATAGAACTTTTGCAAAAAAAAAAAAAAAGTTGTAATTTAGGAGCTATTAATCCATTGAAATAAATATTTCATAAATTCCCTTTTGATTTTCCCCCATCATTTTTAATGGGTTACAGCTAGTACATGCATGATGAGAAGCAGTCAACATTCACAATGATAATGCAGAGCTGAGTGGGCTCTATGCCTCTTTGTGAGGGCAGTAGAGAAAGAAGGCAAGAAAAATCTTTCTTCTCTGAGTGCTGCTCACATCATTCAGTATTAAGTGTCTACGTGCCCCAGTGCATGATTGGCTGGAAACTTTTTATCCCTAGGCTATCAGAGCAGGGTTGGTGGCCAACGCCCCCTCTGGTCACTACTGTGGTTATATATATGACCCTGATCCTGTTGGTCCTTTAAGCCAAGGACCCTGAAAGACAGGGAGCAGAGATGCTGTGCGTTGGCTCTGGAGCAAGCACAGCAGCCTACCCCTAAAGATTCGGGGTCTTCCTCGGAGCTGCCAGCACCACATGCCAGATCAGCACCAGAGCCCTCTCGGTGCTGCTCTGCTTGCGAGCACAAGATGACACACTTGACGTTCACCTTGGTGCCGATGCGCAGGCACTGCTCCAGCTCTCCCCGGCTGACCCACTCTCAGGACCAGGACCCAAAGAACATGAAAGTCCCCTCCACCCTGCGGCTTTTGAGGCAGCAAAAGCTCTCCTGCATTTGCCTACACGTACACCACCCAAGCCTCAGAAGCAGAGAGGAAAACCGGTTTTCGTCTCGCAGACATGGACCATTTTGGCACGTCACTGGTCTGCATCCTCCATGGTAGTACTGAGTTCTCTGGCACCGGAGTCAGAGGGAGTGTCTCCCTCCCTCCGAAGGGTCTGCCGGTACCGGTCTGGACTCTATGGCTAAGTGCCTCAGAGGGCGCTCTCCTTCTCACTGGCGCCGACCACCCCGGCCTTTTCTTGCACCAGTGCCAGGGCAAGCCTGACCCCTTGGCATCGGGAAGCAACCTGCTCCCTGAGCCCAGAGGAGGTAACCCTCTCACGCATGGGCAGGCAAGCCCGTGAGGGATTGACGATACTAGGTCCCTGCCGGTACCTCCCCTGCAAGTGGTCCCTGCCATAGGTCCTGTGGCACTGAAGGGTCCAGAACCATGCCAGCATTGCTCCCAACCCTAGACGGAGCTTTAAACCCCAGACCGTGGTCTTATAGGGAGGACCCTAGTGCCTACTATGTCTCCTTCACTGGGTGACATCACACATAGGCTTGGAAGTTGAACCCATCAGTGGGGATCAAGACCCCCCTCTTTGATCCAGGGCTCATGTCTTCTCCAGACGTGATTACAGTCCCCTTGCACCCTAGTGTGCATGACCTCACCAGGGTATGCTGGCAGACTCCTGCTTCAATTCCTTTGGTCTCGAATATAGCAGGTCATAAATACCAGGCTCCGCCGAAGAGCTTTCCCTTTTTAGTTGACTACCTGGCACCAAGCTCCTGGGTGATAGAAGCCAGCTTAGGGCGGGAGAGCCAACCTCACCCAGATCCCATGCTCAGATCCAGGGAGGCAAGGGGCCTGGACCTCATGAGCTGGAAGGTGTACTCAACCTCCACCTTTCAGCTCCACATAGTGAACCACTGGGGGCTGGTGGGACGATACACCCTGGGTATCTGGGAGTCTATGAGGGGAGATTCTGGGATCTCCTCCCTTGGGAATATCAGGAGGACTATGACTCCCTCATGGAGGAGGGCATGTTAGCATCCCGAGATGCCTTGTGGCAGCATGGGATGCCTCTGACATGGCGAGCCGTGGCATAGTGTCAGCTGTCATCATGAGACGCACAGCGTGGATGCAGGAGTCAGACCTGCCTCAAGACATGCAGCAGGCCATCCAGAGCCGGTCTCTGGTTGTGGAGGCAATGGACCATCTGCTGCGCAGCGTGAGGGACCCCAGAACGGCCCTCAGATCCTTGGATATGTTTCCCCCACAGGTGTCAGTCACTGCCCTAGCCCTCAGGAGCAGCCCAGACACCAGTGCCAGAGGCACCAAGCAGGGCCTCCCTGGCACATGATAGGGAAGAACAGCCCTCTCGGGGTTCAAGATCCCCTCTGCAATCTGGGGCACCCCATTAGATGCCACGGCCCCATGATAAAGGGGCCCCTAACAGCATGCTCATCCCATTGGGTTCCACCCACTCCCCTAGCCCTCAGCAGCAGCTCAGGAATCAGTGGCAGAGGCCCTAGGCGGGACCCCCCCTCCACTGTTAGAAGGGGAGAAGCGGTATACCTGGGGTTTGGGAACCCCCTCCTCATGTACGAGTGTGGGGAGACATTGCTCAGAGGGCTGTGGAGGACCACCACATTATTCCTCCAAGCTCTGGGGCCCCATCCCATTTTTCTCCCAACTGTTGCCAGTCCCTGGCCTGCAGGCCTGATTCCCAGTGTCTGGCTCAAAATTGCCCCCCTCCCCTTAGTCTCTTGGGGTCTTATGTACCCACCTAGCTGGATACAAACCAGGGCTTCTACTCCAGCATTGTGCAGGCTAAAGCCCGAGATATATGGGCGCACATGGGGTTTTTCTTTGGCATCCGAATCAACTACTCTATAACGGCAATATGCTCCAGGGGACTTGGTATTCATTCTCACTTGCTTGCAGTCCTTTTCACCTAGGCTCCAGCTCCATTCACACTAGAGCCTGAGTCAGCTTGTACACATACAGGAGTACTGTGTCCACTTTGACATTTAGATGTCTAAATTCATTTCTCCACACACACAGGACTTAGCTTCTACTTTTACTCACTGCAGTCCTGGGTGGGGTTTTTTTGTTTTTTTTTTAACCCATACCAGAGCTCCTTCTAGCAGCACTACACCAAATTGAGCGTTTGCCCCTCTAGGCCAGCCTACGTTAGTACCTTGGCCATCCGGGGTGGATCAACTACCGTCACCCAGGTGGTAATGGACATAATGCCCCCCCTCCCCTTCCACACTAAGGGTCCCCTGGTTCCCCAAAAGGGGATTGACAGTTACCAGGGCCTTGCAGGAAATCCTTACCCAGAGACGGTGGGGACACTTGCAGCTTCATGGACAGCCGATATAAGGGGCTCTTCTGTATCCTGCGTACCCCAATAGCCCACACTGGGCAGGACAAATCCATATGTGGTGGTATGTACCACTGAGGTCCTCGAATGAAGTTGATAATATACTGCATGGTTCGCCTTTTGATAGAGTCCCCTTTAGTGGACAAGGACTTAGTTCTTCGGGGCAGTAACGCTCCCCCCCCCATGAAGGTGGGACCCTTGACTGTTCTCTTGGGTACCACACACCCCTGCCCTCTGCTATCGGATAAGTGGTGGAGCACATCAGCACTCTCCCACCAGAGGGAAATAGAAGCATACACCCTGCCTTTACATCCCAAAGGAGATTCCTCCCCATACCAGAGGGCACACACACAGAGACTACAAGACATCATCTGGTCCAGTCAAGCAACTGAATCACACTTGGGCATAGGACAGCTCCACAGCTTCTGGGTCTTATCTCCTTGCAACCCACAGGCAGCCCAAAGTATAACCAAAAAGGGCCACCAGAGAACCTATGTACCCTGAGCACCTGTCACAGAGAAAAGGAGGGGACTCCTACTAACATAGTGGCCTTCCCTCTTCTGTGTCCTACTCCCCAGTCTTGCTCATATCTTTAGAGCAGGGCAAGGGAAGGCTGGGGAATGTGGGCAGTCATTCACTAGAGACCGACCAAGCCTTAGATAAACACTCTTTTTCCTTACCCCTTTCTATCCGCCCGTCCTAGTTCCGGTCTCTAAAGGTTCCCTTCCCCTTTCTGATGGTTGGGCTTTCTTAGGTTGGGAACCTACAAAAAGGAGGTCCTGAGATGAAGAACTTCTCCTGATACCAGAAATGTGGATATAAGCATCCGCTCAGAGCCTTTCCCTCCTCTCTAACTTGTCACGGAGCCCCTATAGGCCCACTCCCCTCAGGGACCGTCTACTTCCCTGGGAGGGGACCATACCTGGGTCCATCTCAACTGAGTTCAAACAGGGATTACATTTAAGGGCCACGGATCTCAAACCAGTGACAATGGTGGGTCTACATTACCATTCTTTCCCCCTCTCACCAAGGGGACTCAGAAGCCATGCTTGCTCCTAGGACCTGCGGGGCACTATTACTGGCTTCTCCTCTTCCTGGCTACTCAATATCCATCAAAAGGGGGCTCCCTCATCAAGTTGGGACTGCACCCGCTAAAACATGATTGTGCAGTGAATACCATCCTTGATGCACTATCACCACCTTGGTCTTATCAAACCAGCCTAGACAGTCACATGTAGAAGTGTTAAAACCCCACAAATGCAGAGAGGGTGAGTTTATCCCCCTCTTTATCCCCTGAGATGTGACAGTCATTCATCACACAGTGGGTGGATGAAGCATGTCCCTTCTTCTGTCCTCCTTGCTTGTTTAACCATGTTCAACGTTGAAGGCATCCAAAACAAGTTAGGACAGCCCCATACTAATACTTCAAGCTTCCCAGGAAGGGTGGCACACAACCTCTCACTGTTTTCGTCACATGGTATTCTCTCAGAAGAAATCGAGGGTTAACAGTACATTCTCCTATGTAGGCTGGAAGGCCTACTATTCGGGCACCCTTCCATACCTGGGGTTTGCCATCATAGGCGTAGCAGTGCTGAAGGTGGGAAAACTCAACTCCACCCACCATCCAAAGTAAGGCTAGGAGTCACCTAATATGAATGATATGAGCAGTGCTCAAAGAAGAATGGTGGGTTACTTACCAGTAACCATCCTTCTTTGAGATGCGCTACTCGCATACATTCAGGACCCTCCCATTGTCCCCGCTACTTGGAGTTGGCAACTAGAAGGGACAGAGGAGGATCAGGGTTGGGGTCATATGTATATAGCCACGGGAGTGGCTAGAGGGGGCGTTGGCTGCCAACCCTGCTCTGACAGGCTAGGGCTAAAAAGTTTCCAGCCAATCTTGTGCTGCAGCATGTAGATAGCTAATACTGAATGAATGCGGTCAGCCCATCTCAAAGAAGGATGGTAACTGGTAAGTAACTCACCGTTCCTGTTAGCTTCTCAGAAGAAGGAAGCGAGATGTTAGCATGTTGCATTGTGAGAGGATGTCTGCGTCCCCATAAGCCCCTGCACGTAGTTGTACTATGGATAGCTATCCAAATGCAGTGCATTGCAGGAGCAAGTATGGGTGAGTAGTAGCGACTCAAGAGCCCCAGAGCAAGGAATGTGCTGTGATCACTCTCCAGTGGCTTCTGTAATTCTTCACCTTAAAACAGGCAGCCTTGGGCATTTGGGGGCCCTAGGCAAAGACCCTTTATGGGGCCCCTTATAGGCCTCCACTGCCACCCTCACCAGACCCGGTTCCCCCTGCAGCCCTAATTGCCCTCCTCCCTGACAGTCCCAACTTCCATGGGTCGGGAGCAGGGATCCGCGGACTGCCAGGGCCAGAAGCTGTGCGGCCCACCTGGCGTCTCTACAGCATGGGCTGAGAAGCACTCCCCACCCACCCCCAGCCTGCTGAGCCTCTCCAGAGGGAGGGAGGAGAGTGGTGGGTGAGGAGATGTGGTTTGTGGGGGCATGGCCTGGAATAACCCACTCTGAAGAGCACAGGCTGCTTCTCCCCTGGCCACCCAAGGCCTGAACGGGCCCGATCCAGAGCCTGGGGGTGAGGCAGCCTCTATTCAGCCCTGAGGTTGCTGGCAGTGAAGCGGCCTTAACTCTTCAGAGGGGGGTTGCAGCTTCATGCTGGCACTCTCTGCCCCCTGGGGAGGCATGGCTGGCTGAGAATAGGTGGGGAGCACGGCTCCACCACCTGCTGCAGAGAGGCTGAGTAGGTAGGCGGGCCGCACAGCTTCTGGCGCTTGTGGTCCACAGCCCCCCATTTCCCAACCACTCTGCAGAAGCATGGGTAGGTGAAGCAGGCGACCTCTACAGGGCCCCCATGCTGCTCGGGGCCCTAGGCAACCACCTGCTTCACTTACTCCAAAAGCCACCTCTGCCTTAAAATCAAATTACAATCCCGCCTCCAGTACACAAGCACTGATTGCATACCTGTCGCAACAGTGATATTTTCCAGTTCCCACTGAAGCCAATGTGAGTTTCTCCATTTGCTTAAGTGGGAGCTGGATCAGGTGCTTTGATATTACCTCATCTGATTTTTGAATGATGTATTCCAAAGGATTTAAATGATTATCTGTTACTTCTTGTAGCTTGAGACTCTCAAATATTCAGTTTTCTGAAAGATGATCCAATCTTTGTGATACTGACTGCATGATATATGCATTATTAAAGCATAATGGTTTGTTCAATAAATGGAATGGCATTGAAACTCAAAATACATATAATGTAGTTATATTATCTCAGTTGAGAAAAATAAGAATACTCCTTTGTTATGTTGGAAAAAGTATTAACTTACTCTCTCCCACCTAGCTCCAGGCAAAATTTCTATGCAGAGAAACCAGGTAAACTGTTTTACCGTTCTCTTCAATGCAGTACCTCAACCTGGCTTCGCCTATTGATTATCTAGCGTCCCTGATACTGAAGTCTCAATTTTCTTTGACCTTGTGATCCCCATGATGTTTTGGAGGAGAAGATAGTGCAGAGGGAGTTCAACGTTTGCAAATCGTGCTGTTCTATTTTAGGACACTTCACAAATCCTCCCACCTTTCAGAGAGAGTGCCAATTTTTCCTGAAGTATATTTGCATCCCAGTGACCTGTAGTTAAAGTTCAGTTTCTTGGTGCTTACAGATTTAGCAAACCTATATTCACTTTCCAGCTCTTTTATCCACTCTCTGATGTTTGCTCTTTGACAGATTTGTGACTGCTAACAGCTTCAGAACCCACCACACCATCCTCATTCCATTGCTTGGTCCCTGCATTTTAAAGCTAAATCTGAAACTCAGAAAGCAGTCAGGTGATGCCTTTTGTGCATTTGTTATCAGTGAATTTGAACTTTGTTGCATTCATAATAGCATATTAAAATACCTTTTACACTGAAGCAGCTGAATAATAATCTAGATTTTTAAAAAAAGTTTCATAGCTATGCTTTCAGTGTGTGTGTGTGTGTGTGTGTGTGTGTGTGTGTGTGTGTGTGTGTGAGAGAGAGAGAGAGAGAGAGAGAGAGACATGATGTAAAGACATTTTCCCAACTGATCTGTTAGTTTTCAGAGGTTTATCTAGTCATTATTGGTCCTTAAATACAGTCATCATCATAAACACCCCACTGTTTCTATTTACTCTGCAGAAGTCAAAAGATGATGTCGGTTTATGAGCTTATTCTGCCATGTATCACTATAGGCAGTACAATAGAATAGCAGGATGGATAGGCAGGACTCACCTCTCCATTTATTACTCTTGTCAACTTGGAAAGGATTTTTTACCTTGTGAAAGCCCCATCAGCAATGAATCAGTGAAGTGAAGACGACAGTTGATTTGTGAATTCAGATTATATGAAGTGACTAGGCTTCAGTGGACTGTGTAGATAAAGCAACTGTCATGATAAGATGGCATGTGCAATTCCACAAAACCAAATTTATTGCACATTTGAGGAAATCACCTTATTTTAAAATGCCATAAATTTGAAATTCAATATTACTTATACCCTTGAATTTTGATTTATATTTTGAATATTTTAATGTAATGCTAAGTAGTGTAAATTCAAAGCTATGTGTTTATGCATTTTAAGGGTCATTTTCATTTTTCTTCTGAATACATTATCAATTTCTGATATCTCTAACAAGTCAAAAATTTCACTTTATTATCTATCAATACTTACAAACATCACCCTGGGATGGTTAAAATGACAAAGACAACAATTATGAAGAAAGAAGGCAGGCATATTTTTTTTAAGTACATGATCATTTGCATAAATAGCATATGATGCAGCATATCCAGTCTTTGTTGTCAATAAAAATTACCAGGTCACTGGGGACATAAATGCATTATTAAGGATCTAATAGAAGAATGTGTATAAATCCACAACCTCATAGAAGCTTTTTCTCATGGAAAAAATTTGAATGCTTATGCAGGACCATCCATCTGCTCTTAAGACCATTCCTGGCTTACAGTTGTATATATCTTCCATACTTTGGACCCCTGTGAGCTGTGATCTGATTTCAGGAGTGACAAGTTACAGCTGATCTACAGTTTGGAGTGTAAGACTTTTTAGTGTAGTCACAAAACTGAGAGATTAGAAGCATAGTGTTCTATTTATATAAAAGAATTGTATATATTGTCTGTCTATAAAACATAATTTGTTGGTACTTCATCAATGAAGTGCAATGGGGCTTGGGAAAACATATGAAAATATTTTGTGAGCAATATTTCTGTTCTTGGTGGATACACAAAATGCTATGTAATGGCCACTAACCTTTTTAAAAGCTCCAAACGCTGTGAGATTAGGCAAACCATAAGAATTCTTCTAGAAATATTTCACAACAGCTTTATGTTAAGTAGAATTTCAGACTCTGATCTAGCTGATCAAGCTAATGATCTAGAATCCTGTCATAACAAGAGGCCTGTGGCACCTTAAAGACTAACAAATTTGTTTGGGCAGTAGGTTTCTTGGACTCCAACCCACTTTGTCAGATGCATGAAGTGGAAACTATAGTTGAGAGGTATAAATACAGATGTCATGATGAATGAGAAGCAATACAATGGGAAGGTCAAGTGCTAGCAAAGTCAGTTCAGTTAGGGTAGATGAGGCTCATTCTCAACAGTTGATTAGAAGGTGTTCATGCAGGCTATGAAGGAAGTGCAGTGCTTGTTTCCTATACTGGTGGTTGCTAAAATGCAAATTGGCTGGTCTGTTACTGAAATCAACTCCCCCTACCTGTTGCTGAGTGACGATTTCTTCTCCCGGTTAGCTGGATGGTTTTGTTTTTCTTTTATGCAAATACATTCCCATTATTTTCCTCATATATCTTAAAAGTACCAGCAAGGAAGCAGATCACGCTCCTCTGTCTAGGAACGGGCAATCCCAGCCCTGGCAGACAAGTTTGATAACATTATTATCAATACATTTGTAATTTTGAGTTTGTCCATGGTACAGATACCATGTGATTCATGATCAGTATGTTATTAGCGCTTTATTGATATCTTACACAACACTTTTTAGATAGATGTTTTGATCATGAACCGGTATGATGAGCTGAAGTTCACTGTCCAATACCAGGGGCTCTGACTAGAGTCATACCCAAGCTGCTGTGGTTTATCACTTACGTAATTTGTTTTCTCCATAGATCTAAATCACTTTACAAAAAGAAGTATTATTCTCCCCAAGTAATTTGTAAAGCTGGAAATAAACTCAGAGTTCTTGACTGCCAGTCCTACACCCTATCCACTGGACTACATTGTCCATCAGAGATCAGACGCTTTTTCTGCGAGGAAAGGATCCAGGCATCAGTTAGGTATCTTTAAGAATCCTGAAATAAAATCTTCAATTAATTTTGCTGAATATTACAAGTTTTGACACAAAATTAATCTGGATTTCATCCTTTCAGATCAGTGCATATGTCTAGTGCTTAAATACTTGTTCAAAGCACTTAAAAAAACCCCAAAACTCAATAGGCCTTAATGGCTCCTTGAGAGAATGGTTTATCATTTAGCAATGCAAATGATAAAGTATAAGGTTAATATAGTTCTATGTTTGAAACTGCTGTGGGGGAAAAAGTTACTGTGTAAAGCATTTACTTTAAAAACAATTACTGCCTAAAAGATGTTTTTAAACAAAAAAGGCCTAATCTGCTTTGTGGATGGACAGTCCGCAGAGTTATATTTCAAACTAATACCACATAAGACGCACAGGAATGAAAACAGCACAGCATCCAGGCAGAAAAGCAGTATTCCTCCTCCTCCTCCTCCTCTTCTTGCTATCATTTCAGCAAATCTTTTTTTTTTGCAAATATATTTGTTTCTGAAAACAAAAAGTATTTTGTTTTCGACCAAGTCTCAGACTGGAGTCAATTATACAGCTGAAAATACAGCTTTGTGCCTGAGAGGAAAGATACCAGCCTTATGTTATAGCAGTGTGGATGCTGCCCCTATAATGTAGGTAAATGAGGAAACACTTGTGATTCTCTTTTTAGGAGCTGGGAGCTTTGAAAACTGGCTTTCATGTGAATATCAGAAACTTTATTGCCTTGACTTGGGTGACCTCATCTACTAGAATGAAGTCATTCATCGAGCCAAGGAAGACAAACCTTCGTTCCAGAGAATTAATCAAGTCCATCAAGTGCTCTGCTTACATCCTTATCTCCAGCCAGTAAGAGAGCAAGCAGTTATAAACTTGACAGCCACCAGATAGCCTCCTGTTCTTCATGTTATGCTAACATCAAAAAGGAGCAAAGAGGCTTCCAAAAGCTCAAACTTGCTACTGGATAAGCACAGCTTGACATAATTTCTGACTTGGGGATTACATTGTTTCAAATCAAGGTATTTCTTAGAGAACAAAAACATGGCATTCCAGTGAACTTTAGCTTAAAAAAAAAAAAGAAAGAAAGAAAAAAACCCACTATTAGCTCTGCCAGATAGGAATGCTGAGCACATAATTGCTCACCCTGCCTTTTCAGCCCAAGCTATTGCAGAATCCATAAACATTCCAATTAGGCAGCCAATTAAAATGAGAAAGAACCCTCCTGAATTATATAGCAGTTGGAGGCTGTACTGCCTTTTTAGTTGTCAGCCAGTGAAAGGTTTTTATTGCATTTGAACTGAAGGAGGTGAAAGAATTAAGTGAAACAGTGATGTTTGAAAGGCCCATGTGAAGGGGCAGAGCAGTGATAATAGTTCTCAGCACTACTGACAGGGAGCCATTAGTAAGCTATGAAAAGCTTTGTTATGCTAAGAGGTGGACACTATAAATGGTAGAAGAGACCATTTGTTTATTTTTAAAAACAATAATATCTTAATTTTATTATTTGCTTGTTGTTTTGGCAAGTGATGGAGGAGATGCAGGAAGCACTGGAGAATTCAGAAGGGAACCGAAGACCCCTTTTTGTTCTAGTAGACATATATTTTGCAGGATTGTCTCCTGACTGTATCTGAGCTGTCCTCTCCCCAGGTTGTTTAATCTCTTCTGAATAAATAGTTTCAAAGGGATAGCCATGTTAGTCCAGTTCAGCAAAGCAAACAAGGAGTCGTATGGTACTTTTAAAGACTAACAAAAGTATTTGTCGCATGAGTTTTCATGGGAGAACAAAAGTTCATGCAATAAATAAATTTTTTAGTGTTTAAAAATGCCACAGGACTCTGAGTGCTTTCTGTTAAAGCCACATCCATTAAGATTTTAGATGCTGATTCTATGGTTTTGGGGAATATACAGACCCAAAGTTGAAGAGAGCAAGGGGAAAAGTTAACTGGAAAAGGCTACGTAATAGGAAAAGAATTTCAGCCCTTTGTTTTTCTGTACTCGATGGGCAGAATCCTGCCACATCCTTTTAGACACCACAAGAGTCATCTTGTTATGCTGCATTATGCCTTAGCAACTCCATGACATGACCATCACACTGCTAAGTAGCTAGAAGTTGAATGGGAGCTTCTCAAGGTCACTCTTCAGTCAGTTAGGGAAGTGGCTACTATGCTTCTTGAAGGTTATCCTTCTTCAAGCGCTGCTCAGATACATTCAGTAATAGGTGTATCCATGCCGCGGCACACGATTGGTCAGAAACTTCTGCCCTAGCCTGTCAGGAGAGGGCTCGCAGCCATCGCCCCCCACGCCACCCCCTGGCTATCTATATGGCTGCTGCCCAGCCCCTCCTCAGTTCCATTTTGTCTGCCTCAGCGATGGTTCGTGGAACAGCCTGATCCTTGTGATCGCACAAGCAGCCTGTCTCCTTACTGTATGAGCCACCAGCTTGATTGGGAACACCTCTTTGTGGATGTCGTTTCATGGAAGAGTGCTTCCTCTTCCGAGCGCCTGCCAGAACAACAACGCTGCTCTCCTCTGCCGTCCGCCATGCCAGGGTTTAAACCTTGTGCTGCCTGCAGCAAGGCCTTCCTGCGGGACGGCCCCCACACGAAGTGCCTTTGGTGCCTGGGCAAAGCCCGCTTGGTCACATCCTGCTCCATCTTTCTGTCCCTTAAACCCAGGACAATAAGAGACACGGAGCACAGTCGCCATGCGTTAGCCTCCGGGCAAGCGCGACAGCCCACCCCCGAGGTTTCAGGGTCTTCTCTGGCACTGTGTGCTTCCTTGGCACTGGAGCCTTTCTAGCACTGCTCACCACGGGGCCACAGAAAGGCCAGCTTAGTAATGGTACTGTACTGCGCCACCGGCACCAGCCCGGTCTCCCTCTCGGGAGTCACCAAGGGACCATGGGGAGTTGGTACCGCTCCCTACTACACCAGAGGCATTCAAGGCAGCGAAAATGCTTCTTTTACTCCCTATACCACGCTCTCCTGTCATGGTCCCACTCCACCCTAGCGTGTGGGACCTAGCATTGTCGAGATGTCAAAGTCCAGGCTCTATTCCCCTGGTGTCCAATATGGCAGGCCTAAAATATCATGTTCTGTGGACACAGTTCCCCTCCCTTATCCATCACCCCGTACTATCTCGGGGTGTGGTAGAGGCGGCCCTAGGTCTAGGCCAAATTCCCTGTGAAACCCTGCCAGTGTCAAGAGACACAACGGAGGTAGACCTCCTAGGGCGCAAAGTATACTTCTCCTCTGCCTTCCAGCTGCGTGTAGCAAACAACGAAGCCCTAGTGGGTAGGTATATGATCGATGTGTGGGGGTCGATGAACAAATTCAGACATCTACTCCTACAGGAGGCTAGGGAGGATTACGATGCCTTCCTTGAGAAAAGCAGGATAGTGTCCCAGGATCTTCTCCTTTCAGCTTGGGATGCAAGAGACGCAGCCTCTCATACAGTGGCCTCGGCCATGATCCTCCACCGCATGGTGTGGCTTAGGGAGGCGGGGGTACCTCCAGCCTCCCAACAGGCCATCTTTGACCTCCCCTTCAATGGAGTGGACCTCTTCCTGGCAGATACCAAGGCTGTTATCACCAGCATCCAAGACCCTCAGGGGGAGCTTAAGTACTTCGGCCTCCTCTCCTCAGGGGCCCCTGAACATCCTCACTCCAAATAGGAGTTGTAAGCACCCTGATTTGCCCTTCTCGGCTGAATGGCCACGTCATGGCACCGTAACCCCTCCAGCCTGGGTCCATTCTTGGACAGGAGAGTTTCTCCTGTCCAGGGGCCATGCCCCCTCCCTGTGTGGAGGGGCCCGCCCTACGACAGAGGTCGCAACCTCTCCTTCTGGCTGTTGCTTGTTGGTCTCTCTGTTAGACAGGGACCACATACTGCCCAGTCCCAACACACTCCCCCTTTGTTACTGGAGTAATGGGTGTAAAACATATGCCCAAAGTTCCTCTCCTAGGGGTGTCAACTGTGAATCCTCATTAGGGTCTTTCCCCATCAGGGAGGGAGCCCTCCCCTCCATTCACTGTCACCCGCAACGATTCTCTGCTCCCCAGTAGGCACACAGGGCAGGGCCCCCATAAATCTTGGGTGGAGCAACATTATTCCCTGCCAAAGATGTCACGGACACTTCCTCTGGTGTCCCTGTTGCGACTCAGCCAAATATCTGCTCACTTAGCCTTTAGGGCACTCCTCACAATCTGATGTGTCCTGACCCCACAGATCCAGAGCGGTCTTGTTTCTATCTGGGCTCTGGAGCCCCATGCCTTCCCACCATTTATGAAGGCGCCTTCCATCCTTGCCTTTGGTCCCACAGAACCCCAGTGACCCATAATATGACACAACCCAGACCCCTCAGGTCCGATGCTTGTCCAGCAGGTCCCAGGCCCACTCCATACTGTTCAGGCATCCTGTTGTCACCCAGCTGTGGCATCAGTGGCATCGGGCCCTCAGGCCGAGATCTTAGACCTGACCTCTTTCACCAGGATCAGACACCTTTGGGGGTAGTTACCTCCTTGCCCCAGCCTCAACTCCTGATAGTTTACTTCCACCTCAGGGTGAACACACTTGGGAGTACCTCTTCATGTTAGGGCCTCCGGCCTAAACATTATTTTTTCCCCCCCAAATTAAAAAGGGGATCTCTTGTCTTTAGCAGAAGAGAGCTCTGCTTCCCCAGTATCCTAGCCCAGGGCCCCCTGACAGGTCATGTGTTTTACTGGGCAGTCCCGGATACCCCGGGACCCCATGAACCAGAGCTTTGTTCTCCTGCACTCAGAAAGGTTTTGGTCATTACGGGGGGATGCGAAGCAGCCTAAGGCCACTCAATAAGTACCCTAGGGTGGACAGAAACACCTCTGAGGAGTTGTGTGGCACTTTAAGACTAACAGATTTATTTTTTGCATGAGCTTTCATGGGAGAAGATCCCACTTCCTCAGATGCTTTGAAGATGGGTGAACTTACAGAAAGGAATGAAACTAAACGCAAGGGGGTGTAAAACATAGGATCAGGTCATACAGTAACAGTAAATCAGAGCAGTTTTCAGGTTCAGACCATGGGAAGCCTGAAGTCAAATTACCTTTTGTAATGGGAAAACAACCCATAGTCTAAATTAAGTCCTGCTTTCACAGAATTTAGCTTGCATATTAATTCGAGTTCAGCTGTTTCTCTTTGAAGTCTGATGTCCCAGCTACATCTCTAACGACAGTCGTTAACAAATCAGTTTCCAAAGGGATAGCCGTGTTAGTCTAGTCCAGTAAATGCTTGTTAACAAATCAGTCATCGAGTGATTAGGAAGATGGAAGTACTCAGCAGCTGGTTTCTTTGTTCTTTGATTTCTGATATTAGCTCTGTGCTCATGCAGCCTCTTACACAGTGATCTTCCTGTTTGTCCCATATATAAGGTGTTGGGGCATTTCTTGCACATGATGGCATAGACCACATTAGTAGATGAGCAGGTAAATGAGCCTTTGATGGAGTAGCCCGCTTGATTAGGACCTATGATGGTATCTGTTGTGCAGATATGTGGGCAGACTTGGCAGCGTGGTTTGTTGCAGGGGTGTGTGCCTGCTTCAATGTTTCTGTTGTTAGATCTGTAGTTGCTGGTGAGAATCTGTTTAAGATTAGGGAGCTGCCTATAAGCAAGGAGGGGTCTGTCTCCTAACACTTGAGAGAGAGAGGGATTATCTTTTAGAATAGGCTGTAGGTCCTTAATGATCTGCTGCAGAGGTCTGACTTGGGGGTTGTATGTGGTGACTAGTGGTGTTCCGTTGCTTTCTTTCTTGGGTCTCTCCTGTAGTAGATGACTTCGGGGAACCCGTCTAGCTCTGTCAATTTGTTTTCTTACTTCTCCAGGTGGGCACTGTAGTTTCAAGAATGCTTGATAGAGATCCTCAAGATGTCTGTCTCTGTCTGAGGGATCAGAGCAGATGCGGTTATATCTTAGGGCTTGGCTGTAGACAATGGATCGTGTGGTGTGTTTAGGATGGAAGCTCAATCAATCAATCAATCAATCAATCAATCAAATCATAGGGCTGGAAGGGACCTTGTGAGATCATCGAGTCCAACCCCAAAGGATGTAGGTAACTATACCGATCAGTAGGTTTTCGGTATAGGGTGGTGGTGGTACGTCTATCCCTGATTTGTACTGTAGTGTCAAGAAAGTGGATCTCCTGGGTGGAGTGTTCCAGGCTCAATTTGATGGTGTCGTGGAAATTATTGAAATCTCTGTGAAAACCCTCAAGAGCATCCCTGCCATGTGTCCAGATGATAATGTCATCAATGTAGCGCAGGTAAAGAAGAGATGTTTTGGGATGAGACTTGAGGAAACGTTGTTTTAAGTCGCCCATAAAGATTTTGGCATATTGTGGGGCCATGCAGGTGCCCATAGCAGTGCCACTGATTTGGAAATATAAATGATCCTCAAATCTGAAGTGGTTGTGGGTGAGTACAAAGTCGCAAAGTTCAGTCACAAGCAGCGCTGTGGCAT
Source organism: Podocnemis expansa (assembly GCA_007922195.1). Classification (NCBI taxonomy): domain Eukaryota; kingdom Metazoa; phylum Chordata; order Testudines; family Podocnemididae; genus Podocnemis; species Podocnemis expansa. The sequence continues at coordinate 5,860,165 of ML682036.1, forward strand.
CATCTGGGATGGTTCTTCTAATAGCTAGTAATCCATCCTTGTGTGGGATGTTGGTGTAAAGAGCTTCTACATCCATAGTGGCCAGAATGGTGTTTTCAGGAAGTTCTCCAATGGCCTGTATTTTCCTCAGGAAGTCCGTGGTGTCTTGAAGATAGCTGGGGACGTTGATAGCATAGGGTCTGAGGAGGGAGTCCACATAGCCAGATAGGCCGGCAGTAAGAGTGCCAATGCCTGAGATGATGGGGCGTCCAGGGTTTCCTTTTTAATGGATTTTAGGTAGTAGATAGAACATCCCTGGCCGTGGTTCTGGTGGTGTTTCTGTCTCTATATGTTCTTGTGTTGTCAGGGAGTTTCTTGAGTAGGCGTTGTAATTCCTTTTGGTATTCCTCAGTGGGGTCAGAGGAAAGTGGTTGTGTTGGGGACCTGTTTATAAGCCTCCTGGTCATAATCCAATTTATTAATGATGACAACTGCACCTCCTTTGTCAGCCTCCTTAATGATAATGTCAGAGTTGTTTCTGAGGCTGTGGATGTTTCTGAGGCTGCGTTCTGCAGGGCTGAAGTTATGATGTAAAGGATGTTGTTTGTCCACAATTTCAGCCTTGGCATGGTGGTGGAAACAATCAATATAGAAGTCAAGCCTCTCATTTTGGCCTTCCAGAGCAGTCCATGAAGAATATTTCTTCTTGTAGTGTTTGGAGGAAGGCATCTGTGTGTCAGTGTGTTGATCTAGCCACTGATAACTGACAGCATGGACCCTCTACCCTGGCCCATTCCCCCTTCTACAGGTTGGGCCTGATACTCTGGGACCATCTGTTCCTTGCTTGCTTCTCCCAGGAGGCACCCTTGTCCAACTCTGGTAGTCGGTCCTTATGATGCCACCCAGAGGCCCGTCACAAATGTTCCTTGTAAACATTGCCTTAAGCGGCTTCCGGAGCCTGCACACCAGGTGGGCATCTCCCAATAGACTGCCCATTGTTAGGGTACCCTACGGACCAGTCAGCCTCCCTTCTCTCAGGTGGGATGAAGTTGCTGCCCAACTCAGGACGTTGAGCCTTGATCCCAGCTCTCAGGCCAGTGATAATGCTCAATTAGAACAGCAGCCTAAAGGGGTTTCCCCTGCTCGTCCTTGGGAGCTTCCTTACCAACGGGTGTTTTTCCCCATCAGAGCACCTACCCTCACAACACAGGCATACAACAGTTAGTCTCCCTGGCAATTCCTACACTTTAGCCAGGGGCCTTATTGAACAAGGTTCTACCTGCCCAGGCCTTCCCCAGCAGCGTTAACCCTTGGCATGCACAAGTTCTGGTGCCAGACAGCCACAGGACCCCACAAGGACAGCAGGAATGTGTTGCCAGCCCGTCCCTCAACTCGAGCACTGTCCTTGGTTCTGAGCAAACCAGATGACCCTCGTCATCAGTTATCTATCACTCCCAAAAAAAAAAAAAAAAGAGGGCAGGGGGGAAGAAGCAGAGATAGAAATTGGTCAAAGTGGGTAATTGGAGCAATGCCTTGCTACAGTGACACACCCCAGGCCCACTTAACCTGGGGGAGTCTTTCCCCTCCCGACCATTACATTCTCGAGATCTCTATCTTTCTCTCTCTCTCTGCCTACCCCTCTTTTGCATTCAGGGTACTGGATTCCCGGTCCCTATCTACTCTAAAGTTGGGTGTGTCCTTTTGGATATGCTAGTTTATGACCTCCATGGCATGAGTGCTGCAATAGGGGAATTAGGGTTTGAGGCTACAAGCCATGGAGAAGCGTTTTTCCCCACTATTTAATTCCCATATTTTAATACCTTTGGTAAATCACTGATTATTAGGCACCAGTCGCTAGATGCTTTCCCTTGTTTGGTGTAAGGCCTGGGAATGCTTATTGGCTCCCTTCCATGAGAACATTGGGAAGGTTATGATGTATTCGCCAAAGACACCTTGGCCTCAGGTGACACTTAAATAGTGCTGTGGCTTGTCCTGAACATGGTCAGTCGCACCATCCGTATAACGGGGGATGAGCAGCCTTATCCCTCAGGGTGTGCTAAGGGGGCCATGTAGACATCACATCCTATTCAGCAATACCCCCTGCCCCATCCTCTCAATACTCCTTTTGGTCCAACTAAGAAAAGAGAGGGGTTTTTCCCCTCTGTTTCTTTTCCATCTTCCTCGCATTCCACAGTATTCAGTACCTATACCTGGTAGAGGGATAGCTCCAAGGTCTGCTACCTTTTTTCTGTAACCTTTACACTCCAATTGACTCTAGTGCCAGGTTACTGGAATTCTTTTCCTTAGAAGTTCCTTAAGACTAACTGCTCAGATCCTTAGACCGAGTCACTTTCTCGGTTTCAGTCTTTTAGGCACCTCCATTGGAAGTCCCACATTAAGGGACGTTAGGCCTTGCCGCCTTTCGTGGATTAGCAGGCTCTCCACTGCAGCAGGACTCGCATTTTATCAGTCTCTGCCTGGAAGCTGAATCTTAGCTACCATTTACCTTGGTTAGAAAGGTCTCGATGTTGAAGCCCCTTTTTCCTTAAAACCCCACATACGAGGTTCTTCCTAATAAGCTGTCTTTTCCCCACTGGGGCCAGACCTCCTGGCTCAAGTTTCTTTTACCTGGTCTGCGGGTCCAAGGCTGACACGTTAGGTCCCTCCGGGGGACCTCGCTGGCTTGATTTCTGCTACTTTACGTGGGAAAGCAGTGCTGGAGGTGGACAGGGCGAACTCTGCCCACTGTCCTCAAGCAAGGCTAGTAGTCACCTATTACTGAGTGTACCTGAGCAGTGTTCGAAGAAGAACGGTGGGTTACTTACAGGTAACCGTCCTTCTTTGAGTTGGGCGGCTCAGATTCATTCACAACCCTCCCTCTGTCCCTGCAACTGGAGTTGATGAATTTTAGGGACTGAGGAGGGGCCGGGTGGCAGCCACATATACAGCCACGGATGAGCATGGGAGGTGATGGCTGCCACCCCTCTCCTGACGGGCTAGGGCAGAAGTTTCCAACCAATTGTGCACTTCGGCACGGATACGCCTATTAGTGAATGAATCCGAGCAGCCCATCTCAAAGGAGGACGGTTACCGGTAAGTAACCCACCAATCCTTCTGAAACTTTTCCTTCAGTTAACCCTCTTCATCACATACCTACTTTCCCTCCATTTTACTTTGATTTCTAATGATTTAGATATAGAAAGCTGAAATTATAGGAAATGTTCTTTGTAATAAAGAAATTGATCTTACATTATTATAAGCCTCCTAGGCTGTTTGTTGCTGCTGCTACTTCTGTTGTTGCTGGAGCAGGCTGAAATGTAGAGCTACTAATAAGCAAGACAAGGCACAAACCCAACTCCCACCTCCTTTTCAGGGTGGACTGAGTGCTTTTAGACACCCTATACCCCCAGTGTTGTCCAGCACCAAGGGTCAAGCCTGGTTTTCCTGCAGCACACCACCTATCAGAACACAGGGAAGGGTCCAGTCTTCTTCAATTCTCACTTCTTACCTATTTCTAATTTATTAGATTTCCTTCCTTAGTTCAGAAGGTTGGCTTCTGACACTCTTCAGTATCTCAACTCCCTGCAAAGCCTTTCTTAGGTTAGATGGATACAAACATATTTGGAGACAAAAATAATTAGAGTAGAATTGTGGAAATACCATCGACAGATAGACGTCCCTCAGCCTATCTCATGTGTCTGAGCTATGTATGTTGTCTGATTTTTTTTGCCTATAAAATCCTTGAGGCGGGAACTTATGAATTTATCTTTTATAGAGATGAGTGTTCTTAAAGGTAATTAATTAATGATAATATTAATACCTAAATATACTTTCCTGGTGGCAACATTTTATGTGTGACCCTGAAGAGAGGATTGCTTAATATGATGGATTTTTCTCTGTTTTGTGTATGTGTGTTCCTCTGGCTTTGCTTAGAATTTGTTCCTTTAGTTTAATCTTCCTTTTTTTTTTTTCCAGCAAGTACATTTCCTTTTTCCCACATTGCTTTCTGATCCATCCTGTTGTTTCCCATTATTAGAGTCCTTCATTGGCCTTGTTCCATTATTATTTAAAATTTGTTTGTAGCTCAGAAAGACGACAGATTCTGCAAGGCCTGGGCAGAGTCCATGGAAACTTATCACATTCTGCTCTCCACCTACACTCCTGCCCTCTTGTCATTTTCCTCTTCTCAGCTTTTTGGGCCAAGAATAAAATTTCTTTTCTGAAATCTGTATGTAATTATTTTTTGTTTGTATACCCACCTCAACAAAGTTCAATTCAGAGTGGCTGGATGAAATTCTGTGGCCTGTGCTATGCAGAAGACCAGAGAAGATGATCTAATGTTTCCTTCTGACCTTAAAAATCTTTGAATCTATGTAAGAAGCTTTTTGCTTTCTAGCTGAAATATAGCATTTTACAGACAGTCATCTGTTTCAATTTGATTTTTCTTTTGTAACATTACCATGTGTAAAATTCTAATTGAATGATGTAGTAACTTAGCTTTCAAAACATTGCCCTAACCCTGCTTCCACTGAACTTAGCGGTAAAACTCCCATTGATTTTAGTGAGAGCAGAGTCAGGCCACTGCTGAGCCCATCTTAAAAACCCATTTTTCTTTCATTGATCATATGTGGCAATAACTAGTTTCTAAGGTCCTTATCCATATAGCATTAAAGTAAATGAAAAAACTCCAATTGACTTCACTGAGCTTTGGATCAACCCCTGAATTAGCATCAAGACTTTAGTTGCCTTTTTCAGTTTAGTGTATTGAATGCTTTGTTTGTCCCATATGTCCTGTAGATCCATGATCCAGCATAGTGCAATATAACCAGGGTTACCTGCTTGATTTGCCTTTAGGAATTTTAAAGTTCTTGTTTTGTAGTTTATTTTAGGCAGCCAGCTTGTCAGTTCTGGGGGTTTTAAAGTTAAAAGACAAATGAAATTGTGCTATAATGCATAACAAAAAGCCCTGATTGAGGAGCAATATCTCAGACAATTGAATTTTTATGATTTTGGACCAAACATTGTTATAGATTTTCAAGCTAATGGATCCATATTTCAGTTTGCCATTTTTTATCTGTAACATAAGAAATTCATTTTTAAAACAGTAGAAAGCATGAAAGATAGTAATTGTTGTGCATAGTTTTCCTTGCTTACTTTCTTCATACTGTAAATTTACTGCAGAGATAATGGGAAGAAAAGATGACATCATGCTTATAAAACTGCCTTTTAAGCGCCAGCACTGGAGGAACCACTTACAGTAATTAGGAAATCCTTAAACAAGTGTTTGTGAAGTATTGGCTAACCCTCACTGTTTGCTCTTTTTTTTTTTTTTTCTTTTTTTCTGGCATCAAACTAGAAAGGTTTGACCTTGAATAATTATCTACTCACTGACTTTCAATCCTTTCCAGTTGCTGGAGCGCAGAGACTGCTGACTGATTGCTTCATTGTAGTATGATATTTTCCATATTTTAAAATACAAATATTGAGGGCTCAATTCAAAACATTTACTCAAGTGACTGGTCCCATTGAAGTCAAAAGGACTGCTCATATGTGGAAGAATTGCAGGATCAGTCCCTTAGTGTTTATTACTAAGTGGTATTTCAAACAAATTATATAAAATAATATGTGATTATGCTTATGGAAAATACTACATAGTAAATGACCAACCTTTTTTGTTTGGGTTACTATGTTTTTGCTAAAAGTTTTTAATATAAGCCTTAAAGAACGCTGATGCAATATTTCTTGTTTATATTTGAATTTAATTACTGTAATTTCCATTTGTTTATTTTTATATTTTCCAAATGTCACAACTTGCAACTTCCATGAAAAATATGAGCATCCGAAAGACAATTTCTGAGCCAGTTCTGAATATTATGAACAGTTTTAAAAAGCTTCTTCAGAAGGCTCTGATGGTGAAGAGTTAAATACAGCATCTTTTGTCTGATCCAGTCAAGTTTCAGACTTGTTATTCAAGCATTTTAAATTCATCTCCTTATTCAGTCTGCATAGCATTCAGACTTTGGACCACTGGATGCAGAAAGCCTAGTTCACTAGTGCGTTGAGCCACTACACCAATTGGTCAAAATCATTCTTCTCTGGAATTATATTAACTCACATAACAGGATATTTTTTTTATCGGAAGTCTTATCATATTTTTGTGTAAGAGATGCAAAAATACTTTTTGGACATATTGATAGAAAACAAGAAACCAAATATTGCAATATGAATATTTCTTTCCACTGAATTAAATTCATATGAAGCTTTTTTTCCCCAGCTAGTACTTTTTTTTATGTTAAAAAAATATGCTGAAACCACTGCAGGTAAAGTGGATTATGAAGTTTTCAAAGAAATCTAATTTTAAAATAAACTCTAGCTTCCCTTCAGCTTTATTTTTGTTTTAAATTGCTATTTTATGTCAGGTACCACTGAACAAATTCATACGGTTTTTATTTATGAAAATGTTATGGTAAAATTAAACTGTCAGTATTTTTTAAAGGTCTTGCATCTACTGTAATATATCTAAGCATCACCACCACTGTCAAAAGTCAACTTTTAAAATTCACCTCTAGAAACATCTTTTAGGAATGATACCACCAGTGAAAGGGTTGAAGAACATGACCTCCTGTGCTATCTATCTATTGTTATAATCTCTTCACTGTGCTGTGCTTTGGTATTTGTATGGTCCCTACTGGTGTCCGCAGGTTTTTAGGACTTTCTATTCAGGATCCTACAACTGGAGCAAAAGCAAAACTTTTGAGTGCTATACTGGTATTTAGACTTACCATAGATCAGTGGTTCCTACTTGTTTCTCTGTCATGGCACACCTTGATACCTTGACTTATTTTGAGGCACACCACCATATAGTCTCCAGATGAATGTATGAATATTCATGAGCCAATCCAACACTCTAAGAAGTTCTTCAAAAAATTCCGTGGCACATCTGGTCAGGCCTGAGAGCACACCTGGGTGCCTTGGCACACTGGTTGGGAAACACTGCCATAGATATTTGTGTTTAATAACTTACATGTATGTGTTGTTGAATAAAAAGTAAATTATGCATAAGATAAATTGCTAATACAAGAGAATTTATGGTAGGCTATAGAGGTCACCATAGAGACTGGAGAGCTGTGAGAACAAGTTGGGTTACTGAGTTCACTAGAAAGTGAAGAGGCACTGTTGGGAGTCCTTTCCTGCATGTTAAACAGTGGTTCCCAACCTTTTTCAGGCTGGGGACGACTTTTTAACAAAAAAAACAAAAAACAAAAAAATCTATCTATCTATCTTTGGGGCCCCTGGTAATCTGCCACCTTGCTCCACCCTGGGCTATGTGCCCGGGCAGAGTAGGGCAGGAAATTTAAAATAGACTAGCTGGCCCCAGCCTGGCAGCCCTGGTGCCCTTAATGTTTGGCACCCTAGGTGACCACCTAGGTCACTTCTATGGTAGGACCAGCCCTGCATGCGATAAATAAATTTGTCAGTCTTTAAAAGTGCCACAGGACTCCTTGCTTGTTTAGTCTGAAAGTGGAATTCTGTAGTCAGGAATGCTGTGCAATTTGGGACCATTCTCTCTGTAGAAAAGAATGGGAAGCTCCTTACAGCCTGTTTTGGGTTTGGGCCCTTAAGGTGGTTGCCTTATACTACACAGAAGCTGGATACAAAAGGTGAGGCTTTTGTGTACAGTCTAAACTTATAGTTATTTGAATTCCCTTTGCACAGAAATCCTGGTTATCCAAATCCATGTGACCCCTCTGCCCTGCATAGCCATGTGTTAGTTAATAGTACTTTGAAGGTGCCCCAGGGCTTTTATCTTTTACCTTTAAATAAATTGGAGTGTTCTTTTTTGAGTGTGGGGGAGCTGATATCAATTTAAATACCAAGGTCTATGCCCTATGGACTTGTCACTAGGGGTTATCAAGGTTAACATTTTCACAGTTTTAGTAATCCTGGTAAAAAAAAAAAAAAAAAAAAAAAAATCAAGCCTCAGTGCTTAAACTGAGGTTCCTAAATCCATATTTAGGCATCTAAATGAAAATGATCTGATTTTTCATAGGCCCCCAGCTGCTGAAACAGTAATAGACTTCACTAGGTGTTCAGCTTGACCTTGGAAATGAACTCCTGCAAGGTATCTTATGGCTAGTGCTATCTCTACTGCTTCTTCAGTAACACAGAGTTATGAATTGTAGACCCTACGTAAATGCCAGATTTTGTTGTTGTGCATTTAAAAAAAAATCTTGGCAACCACTTGGTAGATTTACAATGTATATCTATAAATGCACATAAAAGATAATGAATCATTCTTTTACCCTTTATAACATTTTAATAAAAATAAACAGGGATTAGTTCAATTAACACTCAAGTGAATCCGCCTCTAGGGTAAAATTACTGTTTAACAGAGCACATCACAATACACAACAGCTTGGGACAGGAAGTGACTAATAACTTATCTACTGGATTTACATCAGCAGAATTTTAACCTTGATGTCTTGGCCAAATTTAACTTGGGTAATCACACTTTCTCATATAAAGCTGCTATGAAACCTTTAATGACTTCAGGATGGTCAGTGTCTTTGTTTTAAATCTAATCTGAAAGATTGCATCTCTTGCAACACACCCTAAGATCTTGCTGGGACATTGGCCCAGTGCTGCTTCAAAAAAAGGGCAGGATTTCACTAACTGAGTCATCATCTTCACTCCTTGCATCAATCTGGTTCTCTCTGGTGGACTCCTGTCCAAGCACTAACCTCATCTTGCTCTTCTTAGCAGGGTTTTTTTTAGATATAGTTAATAATAGGACCCTCCTGCCCAACATTTTCTTCTATACTCGACTAAAACTGGTAGAGCACTTTCAAAGAAAGCCTTCTTATGGCAATCAGAGGGAATTAAGGCAGCTCCAAACACAAGGGAGTATGCCTGAATATATTACTCCTCCACAACACTGGTAAACTCCTTAAATCATCCTGGCACAGGAGTCTCACATAGTCCTCTGAATCCCTGTTCCCTCCTAGGGTAGGAGATCTTACAGTATCCTTTCTAGTTGCCTGGACATGTAGAAAAGACAAATTATTCTTTGGTAGGTTTTTAATTCAGATACAAGAGTCTGACTCAACATAAAAAAGGATTGAATATCTGCCAAAGTACTAATATAAGTAATTGGAAGATGTCCTAAGTGGTTTTAAAGTACAAATATTTTTAACTACTCATTTTAAAGGTATAATGCACTCAAGCTATAGGGGTGGAAATACTGTGTTTACTTTTCATTTTTTAAGACATCGTTAGATATGAGCTTGTGTAAGGCAGTTGACTGACAACCAGAAAGACCTCCCAAGTCCTTTCCTCACAAAAGAAGAGCAGTGGCAGTGCATGCTTGTCCGTACTGTGCTACTGAGACATCTCGGTTCCACCTTGATGGGAAAAAACGTCTAAAGAATGAGAGCAAAACTCAGCCTCCAGCCTCACCCGTTCTTTGTCTTCTCTGCTAAGACTGACACCAAGAATGCTAATTGTAGCCCAGTCCTGCCTGGTGATGAGATCCCATCTGAGATTCCTCTTTGGCCTTCAAGGGGCACTCAGATATTGCTCAAGATATAGTTTATGGTTCCAATTGGTGGTCATGATTTCTGTGAAGTGGAATGTTGCCCATTGGGCTGTGTGCTAAACCTGCTGCCCTTTTTCACACAAACCATTGGACTGTCTTTAAGTCAGGGGTCTCAAGCACATGGCCTGTGGGCTGCAGGCAGCCCCTAAAGCTATTTCCTGTAGCGTGAAACAACACTATTGTTACCAATATTTGCAATACTGTTGTATGGAGAGGTTTCAGTGGTGCAGCTCTCAGGCTAACATACTAGTCCTCATGCGGCCCTTGTGGCAATTTGAGTTTGAGACCCATGCTTTAAGTGGTAATTACTTTGATTACTGGACTCAGGGTGAACCTGAGAAGCTTTATGTCTCATTGCTTATTTTAATTTTTTATTATTTTGAAAAGGAAAAGGGAGGAGTAGTTTTAAAAGAAGGAGAGAGGCACTAAACAAGTAATAGACAATAGTATAGAGAAAATAGTTTGTATGTGTATGTATTTGGTATCATCACAGCCTCAGATAGATATAGCAGGTTCCCTTTTCTTTTCACAGTACTTGTCAATATCTTATTTGTCAATATATTTTAAATCCTCAAATTGATCATAAACTAATAGTTGTTTCTTTCCATAGTCACCAGTTTCCCACCCTGACGTACCATTTTGATTTGTTGGCTAGTCGTTTACATTTCATTATTTCTTGAAGAACTCACACAATGCAGTATTCATTATCTGGAAATAAACAAGATATTCATGTTTTATGAATTGTCAGTATTGTTAGTGTTACATATGCACTTGCGATATTCTAGCGCAGTGGTTCTCAGCCACTGTGTTGCGACACATTACTACATCACCACAGTGGTAAGTGTGTCATGGAGAGCCAGGGAGACGGCTGGATTTGACCTGGGAGGGGTGGTCCAGTTACCACTGTGCCAACTGTATCATGGCATATAAAAGGCTGAGAAGTACTGTTCTAGAGGTATCTTGGATACTTTCCTGCTAGATTTTTTTCATCTCATTCACTTTATAATACAAATATTGATTATGAGCCTGATACTCAGCTCCTTTTAAATTCCCATTGTGCCTCCTAAAGCTACCTTAAGGCAGGAACTGAGGATTTTCCTGAAGCAGAGGAATATGCCAGCTCCTCCCCACAACCAACCCTAGTAGTGTAAGGGACATTCAGAACAACAGATGAACATACCAAAAATGGGAGGGGGGAATCCTGGGCTGGCAGAATGACTGTGGGGGACCATTATCTGCTAGTGTAAACTGGAGGATTTGTGAGGTCTCTAATTTGTAACAGAGGCTGGTTCAGCCTCTGACAGCCTCCCAGAATCAAGGATGTAGAAAGGTAGCAAAAAAAAAAATTTTTTTTTTATCTGTGAAACACACAAGCTGAGTGCTGCTCAGTACAACTGTATATCTAGCCCCACTTAGTTATGACTTTTGTGCATTATCTCAGTTTTGCTATCTCATTCTGAACTTGTACATCTCAGTGTAAGTTGTGTATTACTAAAATTATTGAATCTTATAGGACATACGAAAGAGGTAAGGTGGGTATGGTAATATTTTTTATAGAACCAACTTCTGTTGTTGAAAGAGATCTTCCCCAGATCTAAAGATACTACCTTTACTAGACCTAAAGAAGAGCTCTGTGTGAGTTCAAAAGCTTGTCTCTTTCACCAGCAAACAGAAGTTTGTTTGATAAAAGATATTACTTCACCACCCACCTCGTATTTCTAGTATCCTGGAGCCAAGATAGCTGCATTAACACTGGATAAAGTATATGATACATTTAAAAATTCCACATCCCTTAACTCAGTAAATAATTTTGTAAAGATTTATGCTTCATTTGATTTTGTTTTCAACAGCAAAACAATAGCATTAAAGCCACTGAAAGTCTTCCTAAATTTCCATAAAGCACACTGAGAGGAACATTTTAAAGTGTTCCTTTGGAAATTATTCATTATCTTTTTCTTTCAATTTATGTTTAAAAATAATTTTTTTCCTCCCCATATACATATGGTATCATTGATATAATTTACATCGCATCCCTCATATTAACACTCTGATCAATCATTGCTGACAGTACAGTGTCTTTGTGTGAGGGGCTGTAGGACAAATGTTTTAGCTTGTGAGAAGAAAATTGTTAGCATTTGAATAGAGAACAGTACGGGGAAGGATTAATAGCCTACTTTGATGGATTAGAATGTAGGGAAATTGCTCAATATTAATATGAAAATGTTTGTGAATTGGCTGCATGGTGCTGTCAATGGAAAATGAAGGCCAGTGATTATGTCTCCAAGGCCTTATCAGTTCAGACTTGACTCTCACCAAAGACTTTCACACAAAAGACTGATGAGAGCACTAGAAAATAGCTGAATAAGAACTGCTACAATAACCAAACCATTCAACCACTAGTGTCACAATGTCAGTTTTTGTGCCCTTTATGTAATATTGTACATCTTTATATTAACATATCTGAATATGGATTTGTAATAAAAGAGGCAAATGGGAGTACCTGCCAGACATTTTTATTTCTATAATTTTGACTGATCTCTGGAATATGATTGGAAAATGAACCAGGGTTAGTTTTAATAAATAATTATGTTTACAAGTGAGATTTGTGTGTGTGAATTAGGTTAAGGATTTCAAATATGCCTGAATATTTACACTCATAAGAAAGCATTGTTTGATGGTTTTGAATGACATTTTAGTATAGCTATGTTTTCCCAGCCTTTTTCATAATCTTTCTTCCAGAGGTATTGCTGCTGCTGAGCCCGAGGGGCTGCAGCCCCACTCACGTCTCCAGCCCTGCCCTGGCAGTGGCAGGAGCCATAGCTGGGTTGTATCCAGGCTGGGGCCACCTGCCACTGGCTGGCAGTGGCTGGGGCAAGATCTGGCACAGGGCTCCTGCCACTGGCTGGCAGGAGTAGTGGCCGTATCCACGCAGCAGAAGAGGCTAATCCAGATTGGGCCCCTGGACGGGGCTGTGTGACAGGGGAGCCAGGCCCTGACCCTTTTTTCAGGGCAGCGACACCCCTACTTTCTTCCATGTCCCTGGCTTTCATTAATGTTACTAAATAAGTTTGTGACAGGGTTTTGTTTTATTTCTTCTCAATATCCCAAATGTAATAGAATACCTAGTTGTAATTCCTTTTAATATACTCGGTATGTTTTGAGTGATTTGAAATATTAAAATAGCCAATCATATTTTGTTTGATATATTGTGCATATTTTACTTGGTTAATAAAACAGTAAGACACATAGAGGGCGTATGTTAGTAGTTATTGGTGCACACTTCATGTATGTGTGTTGTGAGGCAGAACTTGAGTCCCTGCACACCATCCAAGAAACATGCCAGTATCCTGCTATTTGATACACAGGCTGACATGCCTTACAACTGGTGGAGTATGCCTTATTCATTTTAGTTCATAGTTACATATTGAAATAAATTACCACTGAAAGCTGTGGAATTCCCTTCCTTGTTGGTTTTCAAGAACAGGTTAGAAAAACATTTGTCAGCGGTGACCTTGGTATTCTTGGTCTTACCTCAGTGTGGATAGAGGTGACCTGATTTCTTGAGGTCCCTTCCAGACCTAAATTTCTGTAATTCTTTGATTTTTATATTTCATTTTTCTGTAGATTTCAGAGGGGCATCCTTTCACTCTGCAAAATCGTTCCTAATAAAATAACTATACAAAAGTAGGGGAAAAGTTATTTTGAGTTGTTTGGACCTTTTCACCTTGAGAGCTGAATCCTGTCTTCCCTTTCAGCAGCTTTTTTGTGGCCCAGCAGCCAATTTCAACTCATCTCTTAATCACCCCTAGCCACTCAAACTACCTTATGTTTAGAATATTGAAGAGCTTCCACTTCAAAAGGGCACCAATATAAGAATTTCAACAGACAGCTGGAAAGTAAGTTCAAACGTGCTGCTGAAATGGCAGCAAGTGTCAGGCACTTTGGAGTTGGGTGTCATGTCAAACATTCACTTTGCATCTCTGACCCCTCACTCATTTCTCAGCACCTTCACGCCCCAAAAGAAAGGTGTCTTATCAGCTTGACATAGGTCACGTGAAGATTTTTAGTGCATTTTAATCATAAAATCTGTGCACCATGAGAATCTGGTGGATGTTATGACATCAAAAAGGCCCAACTGTTCAGTCAGCATGTGTCTTTGAATAAACAATATCCCTAGCCATATTTCCACCTACAGCAAACCAACTTATATAAAATGTATTTAGGGCAGAGATATGCACTGAAGATTATACTGAAATGACAGTGTTCTGTTATATCTGGTTTTAGAAATTAGAGTCAGTTGAAAAATGGAAAATAAATTGAGGACAATTTCAAAATTTTTAACTTGTTTACATTTCATAGGATTTGAAATAGATCAGTTTTTGCAACTTCTAAACTTATTCTTTCTTTAATAAAAATAATCACAATGGCGATTACATAGCTTTGGATGTGGGCAAATGAAAAGTTGAAAAAAGAAAAACTTGGGGAGGGGGTCCTAAATTTTACACAAAAAGAAATTTGCTTTTTTAAAAGTCCATATTGTTTATTTTAACAAATAATCAGAAAACTTCAATCAGATGAATTAGAAATGCAGATAGCAATAATTGTTTACTTTTTCACAATAAAAAAAAAAGAGGTGTAGAAAGCAATTTGAGGGAAACCAACAAATTGTGTCAAAGTTTCCCAAAACTGGAAAGAGGTTAAAAACATTGGGCTAAGGGGGCAAGAATTTCTTTTTTTAAGTACATCTAAGCTTTAACAAGGTGCAAAATTTTAAAACTTGAGGTTGATGGAAATAGTTAGATATACTCAGTATTTCTGGAAATCAGGTTATTAACTGAGATGTCTAACTTTAGGCACTTATTTCTGAAGTCTTAGTCCACGTTCTTTCTTCAAGGCAGAGTAAAAGGACAAGAGAGTTACGGCAGTGTAGAGCCAGAATATTTGAAGGACGAATCAGGCACATCTGAAATAATACATATTAATTTGTGTACTTTGGCATTACTTTAGATTGATCAAGTTAAAAGAGGGCCATAGGTCATCAAGAATCAGGCGGGGTCATAACAGAATATAAAATGTCACAAGGTAAAGACTTTTAAAAAAGAGCTATGATGGAGATGTATTGGTGGAGCTCTTTCTTCCTTTAAAAACAAACATATACCACTTTTCTCAGAGAAAAAGGATTTAGGGTACACAGCTGGTCTCTTGAATACAGAAAGACTCTTTCCCCTACAAGATTTTACCTATAGCTTTTCTTGAGGATGGGGTTTTGTACATAATTAGTAATTTAGTTCCCTTTTCATCATTTTAAATCTTAATCTGGTGGTAAGGTGCTGTTTGGGAGAGGACTATTTGCAGTGTACTATAGTTAGTACTGGATCATTAATTTTTTACAAATGGTGCCAGGCCTCCTCATCACCTAAAGAGAGAGTGTATGGATGTTTCAATAATCCTAAAGCACTAGAGTCTAGTGACTAGACCAATGTTATAGTGACTAGACTAATGTGATAGTTGTGATGTCCACTAGAGAGGAGGATTAGCATTAATGAATGTAAGGGATATCTTTTTGTTTTTCTTAGGGACAGCAGCTGGCCAATAAGAACATTATATAATTTCAGTTGTAATGGCAAAACTATATTTAGAAAAATGCATTTTCAAGAAAGACTGTGCAATGTTGGTCTGATTTAAGTTAAAATGGTGGTCTGATTTAAGTTAAAATACAGAGAGGAAAAAAGATCTCTTGTCCAAAAAATGTATAGCATATTTTGAATAATTTGGATATTTTACATAAATGTATACAGAGAACGTTTTAAAGGAATAATTTGTGTATTTTACATGCAAGAAATATATAAAATACAATAGATGCTTTAGTTACTTTAATCTGTATTACAGTTTCCACCTTTCTTTATTTAAGCAGGTTACGATTGTGCAGGAATAAACTGATTCCTTCAATGTTCATTTTATTACATGACAAATAATATTTACAAACAGTTGGCATAATTATTACGACTTGTCTGTCAGGGACTATTTTAGATTTCTGAGGGTAGAAAAGACCACAGGTCAGATCATCAGGTAGGGCAAATTTACATTTTTCCTTTGAAATCTGTGGCATTGCTCCCATTTACATCAACTGAGGTGTTGCCTCCTCAATGGGGTTAAATTCAGCCCATTCTTGTTAAATTCTGCAACAAATTGTCTCTTTAAAGCAGCTAAATTATTTCTTTTCCTAGCAAATTGCATACTGCTAGGTATACAAGTGTTGGAAATATAAAGAATTAGAGCCAGATCCTCAGCAGGTGTAAATCATGCAAATGAGCTAAGTCAATAACAGAAACTGAAGAAATGGCCCATAAAATGGATATGAATCTTAAAGATGTTATTGTATAATAGAATAAATAGAATTCTGATTTCATAATCTGGGGCTTTGTAATTCTTAAAAAGATGTAGTTGCATTTTACACTATAAATTCCAAGTTCTCATCTAACAGGAACTGGGCTTTTTGCTGCGAGGCTTGTGTTTATTGGTTTTAAAACTTTCTACAGTTACGAAGCAAAACAGTAAGCTGATTGCTTTGTTACACAATAACAAAGTTAAATGTATTGTATTCTATAGCTATAAAAATTCACTTTTGTAGGTTTTAATCTGATTTAGTCTATTAAAATATTACAATAAAATATTTTAATATTTGGAGAAGATATGACAACATTAGCCAAACCACCTAATATTCTTAATTCTTATGTGTTGTTATTTTCAGATTATTTGAAATCTGACTACATCTCCTAGCAGCTCCATGGAGTGAATGGACATGCAAAGAAAGTAAGAAGAAATGTATTTTGTGACTCTAGAATATAAATATGAGATGCATAAAATTATTCTATATTTTTTCTGTTGAAGTCAATTGAATTGTCCCCACCGTAGCAACTAGCAATGTATTGTGTAAAATCCAGACAAGGTCTGATAGTTAATAATATTGATGAGTAGTCAATGAGTAATGTTTTTAGGATATACAACTAAGACTCTTTCTAGGCAATGTTTTGTTTTAAAAGAAATTGGAATTATTGATGACCAGTGTTGTAACTTACTTTATGCAACAAATATGTTGAAGACTAGCTCATAACATCATTTCCAAAAGGCAGAAAGGTGTTGGTGTCAATATAACACTTTTGTTATGACATTTACCCAACTGAAGCCTGTTCCACACTTGAAAATTAGATCAACCTAGCCACATTGCTCCTGACTATGAAAATATAGTGCCATGTGTGCTGTGGTTAGGTCAAATTTCTTCTGGTGACCTGGCTCCACCTCTCAGAGAGGTGGATTAACAACACTGATGGAAAAACTTCTTTTGGTGATCTAGGAAGCATCTATATATGGTGCTACAATGGTACAGCTTCACTATGATATCTGCACCAATATAGTGTAGACATACCCAAAGTCATGAACTTTTCAAGAATCTAATACTCAGGGTTCTACAAAGGTTTCATTTCCATTGGATAAAACAAGCAGGGAGTCCTGTGGCATTTGAAGACTAACAAATTATTTATTGCATGAGCTTTCATGGGAGAAAATCCTACTTTGTCAGAAGCTTGGAAGATGGGGGAATTTACTCCTTGTTTGTTTTCCTGAGCAAGACTAACAAGGCTGCCCCTTTGGAACTTCCATTGGATGGAGATAGAATTCTTCTTCTTTAAAAATCCTTCCTTTTTGACCTTTACCTCAAAAAAGGGTGAGTAGCAGCCTGCACAATGGAGAAGGTTTCTGCACAGGAAATGATTTTTAGGAAGATAGGTAAATTTTTTCCTAAAAGTAGTAATTAATTAAAAGATCCAGCTGGGTCCAAATGAAAAAGATGTTATCCATGGTGATTAATATAATAAAAATGTCAATTACTGTTCTATATGGTATAAAATATTTTGTGTTTTGGCAAGATGCAGTCATTGAAAGTATGGTGAGTGGAGGAGAATGGAAAGTCATTGGTTCCGTTTGTCCTCCCTAATCCATTTAGAGGCTCGCAACATAATGTGTGGACTCTCTGCAAGCCCACTAAAACAGTAGAATGTCAGCAGGTTAGGGGGTATTATTTCGGTTTTAAGGTTGATGTCAAAAAAAGGACGGGAGAAAAGCTTACTTGCTGCTGTTAGAAAAAGAAAGCCTGTTTTGCACTATTATTTGTATATCTAGGCCCTTATTTTCCAAATATTTTACGCACTTCAGTTGTCACTTTTGCATTCAGGGGGACTACTCATGTCTATAAAGCTTCTCATGCATAAATATTGGCAAGATTAAGGCATAAACTTTGCTGCAACTGTACAGCATCTGACAGTAAAAGAATTTAAAGAAGGAGCTTTCCTGTTAAAGCTTAGGAGACCAAGTTTGGGAATGTGATCCGAAAACGGAGATCCAGTAATTATGCAGATAACAAAGTCAGTAAGGTACAAGCCAAAAGCTCTGTTTTGGGAGAGCCCAGTTTCTCATGGGGGGGGGGGTCTCTGAGACTCTAAGGTTAGAAAAGACCAATATGATCATCTAGTCTGATATTCTGCGCAGTGCAGGCCATAGAACCTCACCCGTTCCTCTAATAATCTCTAATCTATGACTGAGTTATTAATGTTCTCAAGTCATGGTTTAAAGACTTGAAGCTACAAAGAATCCCTTAGCAAGTGAGCCGAGCCCTATGCTACAGAGAAAAGTAAAAAAACGCAAAGGCTCTGACTGTCTGCCCTCATGAAAAATTCCTTCCCAACACCAAATATGGTGATCAGTTCAACCCTGAGCATGTGGGCAAGACTCAGTAGCCAGACATCCAAGAAAGAATTCTCTGTAATAACTGAAAAACTAAGCCATCAAAAATCTTCTCTGAGGCTATTGGCATATCTGTCCCCAGTAGTCAACGATCATTCAGTTGCCAAACTAGGCTATCCCATTGTAGTATCTCCTCCATAAATTTATCAAGTTCAGTTCTGAAGCCAGCTAGATTTTCTATCTCCACAGCTTCCCTTGGAAGACTATTCCAGAACTTCACTCCTCTGGTGGTTAGAAACCTGCATCTAATTTCAAGTGCAAACTTCCTGATAGCCATTTTGTGCAAATTTTTTTCTTGCGTTCACATAGTTGCTGAACTTAAATAATGTTTTTTCCTCCCTAGTATTTAATCCTTTGATGTATTTATAGAGAGCAGTCAGATCTTCCTTCAACCTTCTTTTGGTTAGGTCAAACAAACCAAGTTCTTTTGAGTCTCCTGTTGTTAGGCAGGGTTTCCATTCCACAGATCACCTTAATAGCTCTTCTTGTTATTTGTTCCAGTTTGAAATTGTCTTTCTTAATCATGGAAACTGCACACAATGCTCCAGATGAGGTCTGATGAACACCTTGTATAGCAATACTAACACCTATCTCTTACTGACCATACCTCATGTGATGCATCCTAGGATTGCATTGACTTTTTCCACAGCCACATCCAGTATTCTCCCCAGGACTTGAAATTGGGAGGGGGGTGTAGGGGGAGGTGTAGGGGGTGTTAGGGTGCTCACTAAATTGGTATAACACTGTTACTAGCTGACAACTGGGGGTGTGTTGAGAAATTCCGGGGAGTGGGGGATGTTAGGGAAATCCCTGGCCACATCCCATTAGCAGCTCATAATCATCCTGTGATCAACCAGTATGCCCAGGTCCTTGTCCTGCTCAATCACTTCCAACTGATGTGTCCCCCATTTATGCCAAAACTTTTTGTGAGTCCCCAAATGCATGACCTTGTACTTTGTACTATTAAATTTTATTCTATTTCTTTTACTCCAGTTTACAAGGTCATCCAAATTTTCCTGTATGATATCCCAATCCTTCTTGTAGTCAAAGTCGGTGGTACTGTTTTCCTCTAGCATTTGGACATATGGAATAGCTCAAGACTTGCAGAAGTTGGGAGTGGGAGTGTTCTGTTTGGAATTAATACAGCCAGTGTCTTTACATTTGGTTCTTTTGCCAAAATAAGTGCTTATTGTAGTTACTATACATCATCTTGAGGCTATGACAGTGACCAAATATTTGAAAAATCAAATTTCATTCTCCTTATTCGTCCACATATTTAATGATTATTAGATTTTTGGCAAACATCTCAATCCCAGTAATACTAATCATTAAAGAATTGAAAACTTAAAATATAAAATGATTATAAACTATTTAAATATACTGGGCCAAAGTTTTGTGCTGGTCTGATGGTACACAGGTTTTACTATCTAAAGCCATTCTAAGTATCTACCTAGGTATTGCTTCTGTTTAAGGGAATCCCTGCATGATGTAAAGCTAACAGTGCTCCAGTAATCACCATGCAACTTCTAGTATGGTGGTGGAAAAAGAAGCCATGACCAGAATGCTGCCAAGCTATGTGATCTTTAGCTGCCAGAATGATCCCCTTCGGGCAGTGGGAGCAACTTACAGCAGCCCTTGGGCATAAAACTGTTTAACCTCCACCTCCAAGTCTTGTGCTTTATACATCTTGGCCAAAACTCAAGAATCAAGCCCAAATTAATTTTCCTCGCTTTTTATATGGAGGTGAAACTGTTTTCCAAGGAGGTACTGCATTTGTCTCAAAGACTTTGTGATAGTTGTCAAAATCCAAAGGGGTAGCTGTGTTAGTGGGATTTTCTCCTACGAAAGCTCATGCAGAAAATAAATTTGTTAGTCTTTAATTGCCACAGGACTCCTTTTTCATGATAATTATGTGTCTGGTACTTTGTGATTTCATGACTCTTTTTGGTTTCTTACCCAAGGACATGAGAAATTTAAAATATATGTAATGCAGAGTTTGATTTTGAAGTAAGAACAGATTTAATTATTAGCTCTTTGAATTCAGTATTGTGAATGCACTCTCTTCCATTTATGGAATGTCTTTTCAAGAGAGACAAAATGATGACCTTAAAAAAAAAATTAAGGTGATATGTAGATACAGTTAAAGGTCACCTTGACTTTTAATCTTGGCTGCCATACTTTTCCTCTCATTAAAATATTTGACAAGAATTCTTTGCATGAGTGAACAGCATGGAACATCTTAGGGCTATTCAGTTTTCACTGAAGATGTAAATAATTGTACTGTCAGCTAAAAATTATCATTTACATTAAACACATATTAATAAATAAAACTTACATTTTACATAGTTTATATTTCTTTGAAGAGCACTTCATTGTTGACCATACTACTTAGATTATTTGTCTCTTGGCTATAAAATAGTGTCTATTAAATTTTCTTTGAAAATTCAGAGTTTAAATAATTGAGTCTATTTGCTCATAATTAACTGTAAATAGCCAGTTCCTTCTGTCATATTTCTTACCCTACTTTTTCTTATCATAACCCAATACTTATCTTATTTTTCTAAATGTCCACCCCAAGCCTACTGCTCTAATGTCTGTTGTGAGAAAGAATCTAAAAATACAAGGAAATTTTAATATGGCAGGTTTGTTATTCTCTATACCCAGATGTCATTCTGAAATAGAACAAATTCAAGTTTAACTGTCATGAAATCTGACATCATAAATTTTATACTGCTGAATAATAAGCCAAAATGGAAACCACTATGCATAATTCAAAAAGTCTTGTAACTTGACCTTTACCTAAAAGAAATGATTATATGTAAAAAGGGCCTTGTGAATTAAGAATGTAATTCTTTGCACCTTGTGTAGCTTTAGGGATGCTATAAGGTATAAGCACTGATTTCCTCCTCCCTTCCCCCCACTTAACAGAATGCTGTTTCCAGGGCTAGATTGTGAGGATTTACAACAGTGCAACTGAAGAAAATAGGTCAGAATGTGATTCCTCTGTCCATCCTTGCTTTTGAGTGCAATGTGTATTTACCGACAAAGGTATTGTTGTTATAGTATTGTGCACTTTTGCTTAAAGATCATTAGTGCATTTTGGAAATATGAATGAATAAATAATTTCTGCTGGTGACTGGGAAAATCCACTGTTGAATATCAAATGTTGCAAATTAGCTGGAAGGGTTCATTACTGCAAATTGCTGAGCATAACTGTTACATGCAGGGAGCCCTCAACTCCCACCGAAGTTAAAGGAAGCTGAAGGTGCACAGCACTGTTCAGAATTGTGCTTCATGCATAAAAAGATTTATCACACAACATATTTTGGGTTTTTTAATATGCTTAGGAAATTCATTACAATATATTGTATCTGTAGTAACGTATTAAAAATATGAGAGTTTACTGCGGTGTTCTGCCATTCCTTTGACACATAGGGTTAGTTTGTAGATAACAAGATTCATTCTTTTCTAAAATTTTCCTATTCAATATTTTTCTTTGAAAATAGATTTAGCTTTAGTTTCACAATAAATAAGTAAATTTTGCCACAAAGTATTAACTCCTTGAAACTCAAGGAGACTCTTAACTATAAAAAAAAAAGCATGAAATTTGCATATAAATTTGTATACGGCTTAGAAAAAGGACTTGCAAGGAGGTGAGAACTTTTGTTGAGTATCATAAACCAAAGAAGAAAAGGAAATCTTTGTCAGGAAACTGTATTGCATAAATTACATCTTGCAGCACATCCATTATTGTATACTTACCTTTCTAAAATGAAATCATTAATATGGCAAATGTATGGCACTTCAGCTAAATCAAACATTAGTAACATAAAATATTTCAGAAAATATTAAGTTACATATTTTAGGGCAAAAAATGTGAAATCTGAAGTTAAATGTCCAAATAAACTCTGACAGTTGTCATGCTCTGTGTGGATTATGATCCATCTACACATGATAATTTACGGTTCTTACATAACACAATATCATGCCATCTTTTCTTATAAGATCAATACAGATCCCCTGCTGCAGTCCTGTGTACCTTTACTAAATGTTTCACTACTCAGCTAAGCTAGCTACACATTGCAAGGAGGCCCTCCTTAAATATATACTTTACATGCTTAGTAAGAATAAAAAGAGAGTAAAATGTACAGAGCACAATTTTCAAAGGCCCATAACTCAGTGAAGCCTAATACAATTTGAGTGGGATCTCTCCAAAGAACATTTGATTGAGGCCTATTTCAATGCCAAATAACAACTAGGTATCTCCAGCTATACTGGGTTTTGAGTTTTTCCAACATTCAGAACAATGTTTCTTTAAAGGGGGAAAATGTGTTTTATTTTCAGTCTTTAAACACCATTTACCTGGCTGTGCTCAAACCCCCCCAAAAAGTCATCTCTGTGCAAAGGCCATGACTGGAATATTTCAGCCCCAGAAGTAAGTTATTGGACGTTCTAACTGGCTGGAAAACAGGAAGATAGATACTGGTTTTTTTCAGCAAAGTACTTATTATCGATAGGACTGTTCACAAGCTCAAAATTACAGCTCTGCTTAAGTGCTTTACTGGACTGAGATCTTAACTCTGTCAGTATAATATCAGAAGTAAGATGAAATACTCTGCCAGTTTTGCAAAAGAAACAAGGAGTCCTGCGGCACTTTTAAAGATGTTTGGTTTTTGTTTTGCTGAAACTGACTAACATGGCTCCACCTCTGGAACTTTATCAATTTTGAATCTAAGTTAAAAGGCCTCACTTTTAGTTTTCTTATTGTTTAGGTAAATTTGCTTATTCAATTCAGGTCACAAAATCTCCTGCCAAGCTATCAACTTCTGAAAAGTAGCAGAAATAAAAGATTTGATTATCCACACCACATCCTACTTTTATTAGATGTTAGCTGCAAAAATACTGAGGGATCCAAAACAGTAATTCCTAAACTGTGACATATGGTATAGACACTAAATGATGTATTGTGCTTCTTCTTCATCCTGTCAGATACCTTCCTTCAGAAATATGTTAATAGATCAAAGTAAAATATCTACTCTTAAGAATATATGCTATGAAGAGGTAACTAGGTTAGACTAGTTCTGCAAAAAAAAACCTGGATGCTCGTGGGTGAAGTCCCACTTACCGTAGCCAGATGCCAGAAAGTGCAAGATTTTTTCCAGTGTCTGGCATCTAACAAAGTGAAATTTTCTCCCACGAAAGCTCATAAGAAAAGTAAATTCAGTAGTCTTTAAAAGTACTACAGGGCTTCTTGCTGGTGTGTGTTTGTTTGTTTTAAATTAAGAATATATTTGTCCCCAGACTAGAGCACTATATCATATTAAGGAGCACTGCAAAGTAAGTGATGATGGCACTATTTATCAGTTCATAGCCTTAGAGCTGTCTTGTGAACAAAGACAAGCTTTGGGAGATTTTCTATTGTATATGCCTAGTGTTTTACCTATCAACTCTGTTACGTGAAGGGTTTCTACAACTGACTATCCTCACTGTCATCTTAAACAAGGCTAACCTAATAGGAGATATTTTGTACCTTTTTGAGCAAACTCCATTCTGTCATGGAACCTTCACTGATGCATGAATGGATGTAGCAGAGAGGTACAGTAAATGAACTCTTCTGCACATTCATCCTATTTCCTACTAGTTCTCATATCTTGGCAGAGACCGCAAGCAAGAAGCTATATTCATCTGTTTACTGTTCTTTGGCGGGGAGATCTCTTTCATCCTCACCTGCCAATATGTCAAGGATGAGATATAGTTAGTATGAGATGGGGATACCTTCATGTTGAAAAACAGTGATGAGTTATCTGTAATCAAGAGGAATGCTGATATAGCCATTGACTCCTTTTCGTATCAAAGGAGATTGAGTATGTTTAAGTATTCATCACCAGGAAGAGACCAGGTGCACTTATGAAGTTTTGTGTAGCACTAAATTCATTCTGGAACAAACTTCCTTCATGGTTGATAATTCTAATGTACAGCTTGCTGTCTCAGTACACCTGCTTCATAACTGAGACAGTTTTTGGTGTAATGGCAGCTAAATTAAAATCTGTATGTAATAAGACATTTAACACTATCAGACTCTATTGATGTTTCTAAGCCCCATATCATACCTATTGCACTCAATCCGCTCTTTAACAGTTTATCACGAGGGATCATCTTAAATTCCTGGGTGATTTATGTCTCTGGAACTGATCATTGCCAATAGGAAAAGAAAGTAAAAAAAAAATATGGATCTTGCCAGTGAAAAATAAGATGTCTCCACAATTGGTGGAGGTGAGGTTGTCAGCCTTGTCTACATAAAGATGAATGATAATTCCTAACACAAGCTTAATATAACTCTCTTATACTTCTAGATATTGTTGTTATCAAAGTAAACTGTGTTGTCATGATGTCTCCAAAGTTGCTGAAGAATTTAGGATGTAATTAATATATAACATTGGGTATTCTATTCATAGACACTGCGGAAGAATGATTTCCAAGGAAGTTGAGTTGAAGTTTGATTAGTTTAGAACAGGAACAACATCTTACCTGTGAATGAAAAGCCTGAGCTGAGGGGTGGATCAGAACAAGAGATGGATCTGAAGCTGAACAAACAGAAATATGTCTTATTGGAAGTATGTTGTGTTTGTTGGTCCTGAAATTATTCTCACTGCTGAGAGGGAATACAGCATCCCTTACTGGAAAGCCTCCAGGGAAGAAATTGTTGGTACCTTTTATAGAGGAAGACAAGGAAATGCAGGTAGTCAGAATACCCAGAATATGCAAATATTAGTGGGAGACCCCTTGTTCAAAATACCTGTCTCTTTCTGAATAATTAGCCTATTGATCAGATCAATGCTCTCTGTATAAAAGGTATCTGTCTCTGACAGTTGCCTGCATTTAGTGTTTCAGAGAAAGGGGCAGGAAACCCTGTCATGACATAACCTGAACATAGGGGAAGTTGTCTGCTCTTTGGTTTCACAGAGAGGTATGTCTGGTCATATGTTTTCCCCATGGGAAACATGAGACCTTTGAAGACATTTTCTAAGAGTTTACAAATACTTGACATAGTTTGTGGTGTGTGTGTGTGGCATTAGTCACATACCCAATGTGGGTAACGTTTTCCAAAGTACCTGAGTGCTGCTAGAAGTATTTACACTCCTCAGTCATGGTGCTTTTTTCAGATTCCTCTCTTAAGCTGTTATGAAGACTACCTCCTCTTTAAAGATATAGCAAATGTTGTTAAAAGATTAATATGAACAGGTTTTGACCCTTCTATGTAAAATAATCTATATTCTGTTTAGATTCTACCACATCCATTACCAGTCTGCAGTCCAAACAGGGTGATATGATGTAAACTGAAATGTCATTTATTTTAAAGAAACACCTCACTTCATTAGACCTTGCCTACATTTGCAGTGGCATGTAGGACAGGTATAGCTACACACAGCAATAAAAGCCAGACTGCATACACACTCACTGTGTGAAAGGCTCTCATAGGGGAAACGGGATCAGGAAAAGGCTCCTCTGCCATTGCCCTGCCAGAGCCTTTCCTTGCCTCTTGAGACTATTGCTGTGGAGGGAAAAGGCTATGGTACTTGGAACTAGGTTGTTAAAAATAGCAGTTTAGGTGTAAGAGGCTCTACATGTTTAAGAGATGCCTCAGGGTCTGGGTGCATAGGGCATTCTGCTCTCGTAAGCACAGGGTTACCAGATACCAAAGCATGGAAAGGAGGACAGGGAAGTACAGAAAGGAGGACATTGGAGGGCACATGGAGAAAATGTAGTATTAATGTAATATTCTTTTGTTTTTAGGGGGTCCTGGAATGCTTCCCCCTAAAATAGGGTGTTTCAGGATGTTCCAGCATACTTTAACCCCTGTAAGTAAGAAACCAGACAAAGTCATGTATTTTTAAAATGGCTGCCAGACAGAAGACGTGGATGTAAAAAGGAGGATATGTCCTTCTTTTGCCTGAAATCTGGTAATCCTACCTAAGCAGTACCTCACCATCTACACTGATATTTGTACCCATTCTACCTGGACATACGGTGTCTACTCTACATGTGGGCTATACTCTACACACAACTTTAATTGTACATCTTAGTTTGCTAGTAGCACATGGAGTAAATGGTCAGCACAAATGCACAGTTCATAGGAAACTCTGAGGGAGAAAGTGACTGTTTCACTCATCAAAGTAATTCAGAAAAAAAAATGTTTTTCAAGCAGCCTGTTAATGTTTGAAAAAAAAAGTTCATGCAAATAGGTCAAATAGTAGGGGGTTGATTTTCAGATACAAAAGACTCTCAGGCCTTGTCTACACTGAAAATGCTGCGTTGTTTGGGATTGATTAAGCGGCTAGTGTAGGCTTGCTCAAGCAATCCTGGAAGTGCTCTCCCTTGGATGTAAAAGAAGCAGGGAGTCCTGTGGCACTTGAAGACTAACAGATTTATTTATCGTATGAGCTTTCTTGGGAGAAAATCCCACTTTGTCAGATACTTTGAAGATGGGGGAACTTACAGAATGGGAGTTTAAGACATGGGATCAGGTCAGACAACAACAGCAAATCAGAGCAGTTAAGCTTCAAAATAGAGTAACACGGCATTAAAGGGAGAGCATTTCCTGTCAGTGTAGCTGAGTGAAGACACTGTGGTAAGGGGGAATAAGTAAGTCAATGGAAGGAGCACATTCTACTATGCATAGATTATTTCCCATCAACGTAGTGCAGCAGTGCAAATAAAGCCTTAGACAAAAGTCAAACAGAGCTGTGTGCCTGTGCCTTTGAAAATCTCTCCATCATTGGCAATGGCTGTGGTTAAGCAAGGTGTGTAAGCACGTACATAAATTTAAGTATGTGAGCAGCCAGCAGGCAAGTGACTGATCATTTGGAAATCTGAGTCTTTCTCTAACAGCTTTACATAAGTTTAATTTCCTTTTTAACTGTATTGAAATGAATATAGCATTCACAAAACATACCAGACTAATTAGACTGGAAACTGTTCGGACTTCTCTCTTTACACAGCGAAAGGTATGCTGGGCTATCTACTTCACACACATCCCTTCTTGCTAATCTGGCTCACTCCCTCACCAAGCAATGCCTCCTACAGAGCTGAGAATGTGATTCGGTCTCTACTCCCATTAATTTGTACCTTCTCCATTGAGGCTGCCAGTCAGGGCGCAAGTAACAATTTTGGTTTGTTTTTCTTTACATGGTCCCCTCTGGTATCTGCTGAAAATTGAAGCAAGACACCCAAACCATTCCATGTAGGGTGTTTGGGGGTTACAGTTGTCGGTTGTTACTGACATGAGCCAGATTCAGAGCAGTGACCTCAAGGTGAAAGGCTTCATGCCCCCATTCCTAATCCCTTAATCCCTTCAGTTCTCTACATATGGCACTTGTATGTCTTTCTGTGATCCCAAGTATTAAATATGCCTTATTAAATCCACCTGGGCATGGCTTTTTTTCTTCCTTCATGTGGTCAGATAGGTGGGAGAAGATCTAGCTATAAAATAAATGTCATGACTTCAGGAAAGGGGGAAGGAACACTGGGTGTGAAACAGAGGAGAGGCTTCTGTGTCACTGTTGACTTTCTCTCAGTTGCTGCTGTTTGTTGCAAGTGAAGCTGTCTTTAACTTTGCACCCATTTTTGGCCCTAGCTATTGTTGTTAGCAGCTATGATTTCAGAGAGGCTAAGAGATTTTATTTTCTTGGTGGCAGGACTCTGGGGTTTCCCAAGCGCAACTATGAAGCAGTAACTTTAAGAGGAAGGCAATCTGTCAGCAGAAAATTAAATTTCACTGACGTAAATTATGTTCTGGCTTCAAGAGTTTACCAAACTGACAGGTTGCAGAACTGAATACTGAATTTAGTGGTGGAATTTGATCTGATCTTCACCTCCATGGAAGCAGGACTTTCCTGTATACTGCAGGTGGTATAAAGAGAAAAACAGCCTAAATAAAGGTGTTTGGAATTTCACTCATCCCATATGCTTGAACAAGTGAAATGGACGGTTCTGAATCCATTGTTTACAAAATTCTTACAAAATAACTATAAAAATGCCTCCTATTAACAAGTCTTTTTTTTAATCCCCTTGAGAATTCCTTATTGGTCAATGGAATTGCAAAGTTACAGCTATTTAATAGGAGAGAACAGTTTCTTAATTGGTATCTTATTTCAGATTATTTACCCTTGTAAAAAGTAAATCAAGATCTTGTTAGATACAGTGCCTGCCCTTAAACATTTCCCTTTGTGTGCAGATAAAATATTACCTCTATATTTGCCTTATTTCTTTTACTAAGAGTGTTGCAAATGCTGAGGTCACTGGATCTATTTGTCTAAGGAAAAACGGCACCTTTTTAAGTGTAACCACTGTATGTTGTGTGAAGGATCAAAAGAAACGGTATTCCCTAGTATTTCTTTAATGCCTTTTTTCCTGAACCTGATTATCATTCTTCTCCAAACATTTTGTGCAGTGGCTTTCTCTCCGCTGGAGAGTAAGAACAAGTTTGAGGCATCCCTACTAGAGACGCCTGTTCAATATGGTAGCATCCTCTCATCTTCCTTTGAGTGAGCTGTCAGAGATCTCCTCTTATGCTTGAGTGATTCCATATCTCTCTTACATGAAGAGTTAATGGCAGTCAGGATCCCATTCTACACTTGAGTCTTCTTTATACCCTTCAGTGCTCCAGATCCATACAGGCAGTTGTAGCGCTTGTTGACCCTTTGCACCACCAGTTGTTTCATATGGTAGAAAATTGTTTCTTCCTCTTAGCTATCAAGGAGACTGTAACTGTCTTTGAATTGTGCATTGGACCAACAGTGTGAAAGTAATGACTACTCTGAAAGCAGCAGAGGCAAAAGTTAGATTTCTAGACGTGGCACAGCTTAAAGAGTGACAGTTTTGGATCCAGACTGTATTGTGGAGGCATTTCAATAGGAGGTACCCCTTGCCTGTGGGGGTTACGTTTACAGGATGAAATACAAGAATCCATCCAGTTTGTGAACAAAGAGTTATGTCTTGTCGTTAAAAGAAAAAAAATGTGTACTTTTCCCCATCACATTGTACACTATGAATGGTATAATAGGCAGTGAACTAAATCTGGACTACATGGTGATAAAGAACAACATAAATTGTGTATTAATATCAGACTATTGTTTATCTAGTTCTAAATCACGGGAGCAATCAAGATTTTTCTAATTATATAGAAAACATCCCTTAACATTGAATGAATGTAGCTATGTTACATTCAATAATAGTATATTTAATGAAGAGGATTTTTTTTGCATGTTTATTATTTTACAGTCAGACATTCCTGTTTCACAGGATTTTTCAATCACTGAGCAGATTGAAAATGACTTTTTCCCTAGATACCAAGTAGTGGGCACTTATTTGAGCCTTTTTCTGTGTATTCGTATTCATTACATGTTACAAATAATCTCATCCAAAAACATCAGTGCCAAGAGGTCTCCTCTTTATTTCTTTTGATAATCAGAAATTTTAACACTACATGTTTTTGTATTTTTCACTCAGATGGTAATCTTTAGTGTACTTCCCCCCTCTTTTATAACTGTCCAGTTATATTTAAATACAAAAAACAAAAACAAAACAAAAAAACAGAATTGGTTTCCCACATCAGCACTGATTTATAAAGCTATTTGAAGTTAAAAGATTTTGCTAGTTTCCATTTTCTTCGCAGTGTTCCTTTCCGCTTTTGGTTTGAAAAAGATGGGGGGGGGGTTATTTAACAAAACTTGATCTGTTTGAAACTCTAAAGTCCTAGCTGTCCTTCCTGTGTTACCACAGACAGAATGAGAAATGAAGGCTGAAGGGCTAGGCCAATTTCAGTAAAAAAATGCCCAAAAAGGTCAGAAAGAAATGGGATCCTATTCATTTTGTGCTCCCCGGGTGATATTCAATAACTCTTTTAGTCTTTATACTGTAGGACGTAGGCTCATTTGCTCAATTTGGGGTGACAGCAGCATGTTTTGTCAGAACATAGCTGGCGTTTTAAATGAGTATGGTATTCTGAGGCAGTAGGAAACATCCTTTATCTTAGCAACAGGAGGGCATGGAAATGCAAGTTTTTTGGCAGCAACAGTATAAATCTAGTGTTTTTGAGCGGCTGACCTAGACCATGTGGAAGAAATGCTCAGTTTTCCTTTGACGGTGTGATTTCCTGCTTTACGTTTGAGAACTTGTCTGGACTGGATGCTGAAGAAAGGCTACATCAATTATTTGAAAGGAAACCAACTCTGTTTCTGAAAGTTTGGCAGCAGAAATATTCATTGTTAAGGTGGGGGAGAAACTAATGAACTCTTTTTTCTTTTATAGTTTTGAAGATTCTGGCATTATAGAGACACCCATTACTGCTGCTGTGCTTAAGGGTCTCTCACTATTTATTTATGAACACTCTTTTAAAAAGGGTTTATAACTTGACTGTTAAAATTAATTCTGAGACTAAATTTGAAATACACGGCTTCAGCCTAGAAGCAATTTTTTCAAACAAAATAAACTGTTTAAAAGATCTTTGAGTGTCTAAAAATTCAAGATGACAAAACACCACACTATACCAAACCCAGAGGTGTTGTAGCTTTAGACATTTTTCCCACTTCCCTGAGCACAAAAACTGCTTAAATCAGTTATGCTTAGATTTTGCTGACACTCAGTCCAGGCCATGAATGTGAGTGTCTTTGGGTAATTTAGAAAATAAATAGCAAAAATGATGAAGTGATCTGTTTTTGGAAAGCTCTTGTGTAGTAACTCTAAAGCAGCTGTTACATCTTCTGTGTCAATAATCCTTGTATTATAGAGTCGTTCAGCATTCGGTTACATGATAGATTGTAAATCTCTATTGAGGAGCTTTGCGTGAGTGCAAAGCATAGTTTGGAACCAATGAAGTGTCCAGATATGTATAAATTGAACAGACTGTAATGTTTCTTAATGAGTCATTGTGACCTGAGATAAATAAATTTGATAGTTTGGGTTTTTTTCATTTCCTTCTGTGTAAACAGCCATGGAAGGGAATTCAAGTTTTTGGGACCAAGGGGAATCATTTATTGTTTGTAAAGTGCCTGACAGATTGGGTCCTTAACCTGGCTGAAGTACTTAGGTGATATTACAATATTAGCTAATGATTTATTGTTCTATAATGTAATATATTATAAACATGTAGTAATGGGGATCATCATAGGAGGGATAGAGCGCAGGGATGATATTTAGGTAGGCAATTTTGTCCCTGAATGGACATGCCAGAACTTTCCAGTTCTCCATGCAAGGTATTGATTGCTCACTGAGCACATTACTCTTGGTTTTTATATGGTGGCTGCACAATCATAGGAACCGGAAGAGACCATGAGAGGTCATCAAGTCTCATCCCCTGCACTCATGGCAAGACCAAGTACCCTCATCAACTATTCCTGACAGGTGCTTGTCTAACCTGCTCTTAAACATTTTCAGTGATGGAGATTCCACAACCTGCCTAGGCAACTTATTCCATTGGTTAATCACCCTGACAGTTAGTAATTTTTTTCTAAAGTCCAACCTAAACCTCCCTTGTAATTTAAACTCATTGTTTCTTGTTCTACCATTGGCAGTTAAGGAGAACAGTTTTTCTTCCTCCTCCTTGTGACAACTTCTTAGACACTTGAAAAACTTTTATCATGTCCCCTCTTAGTCCACTCTGTTCTATACTAAACAAATCGAGGTCTTTCAGTCTTCCCTCATAAGTCACTTGTTTCACACTTCTAATCATTCGTGTTGCTCTTCCCTGGAGTTTCTCCAATTAGTCCACACCTTGCCTGAAAAGAGGCACCCAGAACTGGACACATCGAGGCCTGAATTGTGATCCTATCCTTCAAAGTACTTGCAACCTCTCCCAGCTTGGTATCATAGGCAAATTTTATAAGTGTACTCTCTATGCTATAATCTAAATAATTGATGAAAATGTTGAACAGAACTGGACCCAGACCCAATCCCTGCAGTTTGCTGCTCTTTATGCCCTTCCAGCATGACTGTGAACCATTGATAACTACTCTCTGGTAGTGGTTATCCAGCCAGTTTTTCACCCATCTAATAGTAGCTCCATCCAGGCTGTACTTCCCAAGTTTGTTAATGAGAAGGTGATGCGAGATCATATCCAAAGCCTTACTAACGTCTAGATACACCCCATCTACTGCTTCCGCTCTATCCACAAGGCTTGTTTCCCCATCACAGAAAGCTATCAGGCTGGTTCAACATGATTTGTTCTTGACAAATCTATGCTGACCATCAGTTAGCACCTTATTGTCTTCTAGATGCTTGCTAATTGATTCCTTAATTAGTTACTCGGTTGTTTCCCTCAAAGACAGTAACGGCGCAGAAGGGGAGTACATGTTGAAGTGAGCATGTTGCAATGTGCCTTGTACATTATGGCTTGACCTGCTGAGAATGAGGCACAGAAAACAGCTCTAGTCCTTCATCCTGTTCCCTAGGTCAGAAGAGTCACCTCCCTAGTGGTAGATATATATGATAATGTATATTGTACCCATGAATGGGCTGAATGAGGCAGAATGATGCTGGTTTATTGCCCATGCCCTCTGCCTGATGAAACAGCCTCTTTCCCACATTCTTGCTTCTCTCTGCAGTCCACCCAGTCCTTTGTGGGGTACAACATAATCACTCCTGCCTGACTGGTCAGCTCTATGGGAGATGGTGATGGGATGAGGTCAAGGTGGGCCATGTCTCTACCTGCGCCCCTGAAGAATAGCAAAGAAGAGGTCCTTGCACTTCTTTGAGTACAGGGACTGTAATTTCTCCAGGACTTATGTCTTCAGGGTCGAGACACAGTGTACTATCTTGCCCCAAACATTTCTTGACCCAAACAGTTTGCAGTCTTACAAGAGAGAGTGTGAAGCACAGACACAGAGAGAGGGTAAATGAGCAAGTCAAGGTTGCACAGCAGGTCAGTGGCAAACTAGAAATAAAGGCTAGATCGCCTGACTCCCAGTCCATTGCCTTATCCTGTAGCTCATGCTGTCTTTCTACTTACTATTTATTCCTCCTCTCCTACTGCACATCCACATAAAGACAACTAGGATTTGACGCAGAATTAATGGGGTTTTTTTGAGGGATTTTTTTTAACCTACATAGTTCTTTACCAACATTGTCTACCACCAGTGTATATGCAATGCTTTGGTTTACAAATATTCCAAGGGTTGATGTTTCTGAATGTAGTTGATCCATGTGGATTGCTATTTTTCTATTATATTTAAACCCTCCAGTCCTCCACAGTTTTACAGCCTAATTTGAAACCACATCACCCCCACCTCAAAACACACAGAAAAATATGTTGCTTATAAATCAGCATCTGTTTTAACTTATTTTTTTGACCTAGTGAAAAAGTTCATCTATTACATGGAAGCATCACTGATATTCAAGATGTTTCATTTGATTAATAGACTTGTAATAAAGTTTTTCTCCCTAATGCTGCAGTTTCCTGTAAATATTTGCACTAGAAAATGATAGCAATGTTCAGCTAATGGAAGAGAAAACATCTTTGTAATGGTGTTAACAATCATAATGTAGTTTAAGCTAGAACAAAGTTTATATCTTTTTATTACTATAATTTTCATATGCACAATACTATATTTCAAAGGGAATCCCTAATTATAGTTCATACTTTATGGAAGTTCTGTATTGTGTCATATCTAAAGCAACTTTTGTTTTTTCTTGCAATTTGAAACAATGCACATTAAATACTTACTTTTTACTTTGGTGCACAATCAGTTGTAGTGACTGTCTGAAAGGCATGAAATCTCTAAATTATGGAATCTGCAGTACTTAGCTTTCAAACACCCCCCCCGCACACCCCCCATGCAGGGAAATAATTTGAAAACACAAAATTAGAAAAACATACACAGAATAGTTGTTTAAAATTCACAGCTGTCAACATCAAGTGTTTTGTATTAGAGTGAGAATGTATGAAACATTGAGTTAACAAAATAGCTGCAGATGGATTGGTTCTCTGTGACTTATCCCTGGTCATTGTCTACAGTCTGTTTTTCAGAGATTCATTTGCATTGAAGCACAAAGATCCTCTGTTGGAGACCCTACCCAGCATCTCTCCATACTTTGTCTTTAAAGGGGCCTTGTTATCCATAGTGTCGATAGTTTTCATTCCGTCTCTCTTCAGGAACCAACCCAAATCCGTTATTTTAACATAACATGCAGCACAAAGTGGTGTTTTCACATAGAATAAAGCTGGTGGAAACTATAGAATGGAGCCTTTTACCTCACAGAGTTACTCAAAGGAAGCTGCCTTGAACCACAGGGGTTGTTTATAAGAATAAAGTTGTTAAGGCTTATTCAGATTCTCTGCTTTTTGTTTATACTGTATAAGACGACAGGAGTGACATCAGTGAACATCAAGTATCAGAATATGTAATTGCATATGCTAATTATAGCCCAAACTTTCCCACCAACATTGAGGAAATGCATTATTTATCATTTATTCTGCTTGAGGAGGCATGAAACACCTTTAAAAAAACAGCTGAATAAATATGACTATGAATGATCTTCAGGAGACAAATATATAACTACTAGTGAATGCTATGCAACTAAATTATATGGTTAATATTGCATTTCAGTAATAATCAAGGTACTTTTACTATTGTAGATTCTCATTTTGTTGCTCACTTCAATAACATTACAGTTAGTTTGGGAAAGAAACATTGAGTCAATATAAATAGAACTGAAAATGAGTGTGGCGTAGATATCACCTTTCATTTAATCCCAGACAAACCAGGCTTTTGTACAACTAATTTTATCTATAAATTGCTGTTGATTTTACAGAGCTACCGACTGACACTACAATAGCCAATGGTTTGTTAGCATTTACACTGGGTTATTTTCAAGGACTTGAACCTTTGCATAAAAATTTATTCTAGGCCAAAACTTGGCAAGCAAGTTGGATGTCTGAAAACATTTTATATTTAACATGTTTGAATATTAACCTGATTAAGCAAAAAATTGCATGACTATATTAACCATAACTTGATCCAAGGATGATTAGTCATTTTTGTGCTTGAGAATAGCCAGCTTTTTTTTTTTTTTGGAGGAGTGAGAGGAGGAGACAGAGGGAATTTGAGTGGCCAGGCCTTTGTTTATACTGGGGAATATATTGAGC
This sequence comes from Podocnemis expansa, assembly GCA_007922195.1. Lineage (NCBI taxonomy): Eukaryota > Metazoa > Chordata > Testudines > Podocnemididae > Podocnemis > Podocnemis expansa. The sequence goes on from ML682036.1 coordinate 5,895,678, forward strand.
TTTCTGTGGTCACAGTGTGTAGTGAACAATAATGTCATCCAAGTTAAAACTGGGCAAAATATTCATCAGGACTATTTCCTTCCCCTCCCAATGTAGCCCATTTCACAAGACTTTGCCAAATTTTCAGTTTTCAAGAATTGCCCAAAATTACAGCAGTTTTTAAGTATTAGGGGGGAAGAAATTGGGATGAGCTTCTTAATGCAATATTTTAAGCAGTATTTGGTGTTTATGAACGCAAATGTAAAGATTCACACTGGTGACTTGAAAATATTGGCTTAGGGCTGTACTAGACAACAGAATTTTCTAACAGCAGTTAAAACCAATCCAGTAGCTGCAAATTGAAGCTAGACAAATATACATTGGAATTAAAGTGTGAATTTTTAACAGTGAGTGATTAAATATGGAAACAACTTGTCCAGAGCCATATTGGATTCTCTATCACTAACCATTTTTAAATCAAGTCTGGATGTTTTTCTAAATGATCTGCTTTGGGAATTATTTTAGGGAAATTCTATGGCTTTTGTTATACAAGAAGTCAAACTAGAAGATCACAATGGTCCTCCTTGGGCTTTGGGATCTAGGAACCTATGAGTGACTGGCCTTAATTATACTTTGCCCTTATTGCACTTTACAATATTAATTATGAAGTGGGCAGACAGTACTGTTTCAACTCTGCAAATGTGGAGATGAGCCACAGAGTGGCTAAGTGACTTGTCAGGAGCATTATGACTTGTGGCTGAAGCAGGGATCTAGAGTAAAGGAAAGCAGGGGTCTAATCTTGGTTCTGCTATTGTATAAATCATTAGAGATGGTTCATATTTTTTTCCATCACACCATTCTTGTCCCAAACATCGGGTTTTAACCAAAAGATTTTAGTCTGGTTAAAATGTTCTGGGTTTTGAAAGAAAATCTGTAAACCAAAAACTTAGAACTTTTCAGTACTTTTTTTTTCCAGTTATTTGATTTTAGGAGGGGAAAAAATCCTAAAATTTTAATCAAAAACCAAACTTATTTATGCCGAAAACAGTTTTTAAAAATATAAAAGATAATCATTGAAAAACAATTTTCAGGGAATTAAAAAAATAAATTTCCCTTGAAAAATATTTTTAATTTTCTCTCCAACTCTCTGAGCCTCAGTTACTCTATCTATAAACTGAAGGCAGTTATATTTACCTACTTCAAAACTAATTAATATTTAATGTGCTGCATAAGTGCAAAGCATTACTGAGACAATTTTATAACTGTCAGATTTTAAAAATCAGCTGTACAGGAACCATATTTAATTAGAGTATTTCAAATGAAAAGTATCTATATGTCTTTCAGCAACTTGCTATTTGAAACAGTAGCAATTATAAGTTCATTCTATGGGAAACTAGCTACTTTTAATTATTATTTAACATTTATACCCCAATAGTACCTGGAAATCAATGAAGCCTCTTGCCCCAAAGGTAACAGTCTAAAATGATGATGTTCTGATTTTATTCATATTCTTATTCCAGATCCATCACTATGTCATCTGAGTGACCAATTAAAATCAAGTGAAGAATGTTGATCCCACTGAAGTCAACTGCAAAACTCATGCAGACTTAAACAAAAACAGAATTTAATGCAAAGAGTTCACACCAGAAGTCCTAATTAAGGGAAATTTTTCATTGACTGCAGGATTTTGACTAATATTTGGTGAATTTTTTTTAATGATACATGTTTAGGGGTGAAAGTGTAGGTCGATGAAAGCTTTGCTATTGACTTAAATGAAACTATAATTTCACACTATGTATATTAACCTTTCATTAGTCTATCAATTCTGAAACATGCAGAATTCAGCTGTATATAAATATCTAGCTCAGCTTCAAAATAACAACAAAGAAGTCAGTATGAATTCTGAAAACCATTTAATTCCTAAAAGATGTACATAACATGATGTAACTTGTACACCATATATAATAGCAACATTACTAGAATACTATAAAGAGAACTAATTTAGGCTCCAATTTGAAAGAATAATTTTAAAAAATGACCACTTAGAAACATTGTATGATATGATAATTACCTGATTTTTATCAATAGTTGTGCCATTGAATTTTAATTAGTATTTAGCTATGTCAGGTAGTAATTAAATCAAATGAGAACTCAGCACAAGCCACTCAAGAAAGGGAGTGTTCACATAGGTTATTTACTGTCATCTCAGAAATGAATAATTAAACTTTAGGAGAAAATGCAACTTCACATGTATTCTAATAAATGGTGAAATCCACCACAAAATTTGTGTGCAACATGAGGATCACTAAAAGCATTTGTATATAACGTTAACATGAATATAGTGCTGTTTTCACAACTTAGGACCTAGCAATCATTTACACAAATCACTTTACTCGTGTAAGTAGTTTCACTGAGCTAAACAGAACTGCTATATCCAAGGCTTTTCATGTGTTTGCAGCATTGGGCTCATATAATATAATTACTTCAAGCTTTGAAAATACAAGTGCTTTTTTCTTCACATGCCAAGATAGATTAACATTGCACATGATGCCCAGAAAAAATGACTTGCAAGTTCACTCCTGAAAATAGTGTCTGTCTCAAATGGACTCCAAAAAAATGTATGCTTAAGGATCCAACTGCTTTGTTAACTTACTCATGCTTCATTAGATACTCATCGATTAATGTTTGATTAATTAAACAACGATTATTTAGGCTTGTCAGTCGAGGGCTGCTGTTGTCAGATCTTTCGTGTCTTCCTTTCTCAGATGTGTGTTGATTAGGGATAGGCAGACTAGTTCTGAATAAAAATAGGTCCAAAATATTTGGTTGACCTATTGTAGAAGAAGAACCAAATTCTGGCCTTTTTCATGCATTGATGCTGTTACTGTGGAGTTTCATAATATGTTTCACTGAAACAAGGGATTTAAGAAGTAAATCAAGAACAAGATGTGTTTTCTAATACACTGTGGACAGTCAAACTAAAGCTGCACATGATCCTTGCTTGGCTATACTTCAGATAGTGGCTCTTATGGTGTCACCTGTAAATAGCTGAGAACTTTGACACCAACTCTGCATGATACTATTTAAATCAGTGCCTCATTTATAGGATCCTGCTGCCTGTAAAATGGCTCTAATGGCATTATCCCCAGGCCTGAGGGGCAAGTTAAATAACAAAACTCAAAAGAGTCTCTTATGTTGTGTGGAACAACACTAATCTCTTATAGCATAACCTAATCTCCTCGTGATCTGATCTCACAGGGCTCAGTAGTGAGGAAACTCAGCACAAAGCCATGATTGCAGATATGAAGGATGATGTGTGTGAGACTCTTTGCTTTAGAAGAAATATTGTAATTACTAGAACAATATGCATGAACTCTTTCCATCACCAGATATCTTCAGTGTCCTGTATTCTGAAACCAATTAAAATATAATTTGTTGTGCTTATTTAAATAAGTATTTATGTATAATAGATTTTTTCAGGTCAGAATGGACCATTATGATTATCTCATCTGACCTCCTACATAACACAGGTCATAGAATTATACCTCTCTCTATATATACACAGAGAGAGAGAGAGAGAGTGAGTGTGTGTGTGTGTGTAAATCCACAGAGTATGTATATAGATATGTGCAAAAATAGCATGTATTTAAATTTGTTTTACGAATTTAAGTCCTACAAATATGTATTTTTTGCATTATTTTATGTATTTATGTGGTATTAATCTACATTTATTAAAATCATACTTGCTAACCAATGTTGCATTAATGCAATGGATGCTTAATTGCTTGAATGTTATATTCGCTACAATAGGACATGTCTAGGAGTAGAAACTATTATAGATTTATTTTTCTCTAATTTAACAGCCACTGGTATTGTGCTGTATGCAAGGTTTTCTTTTTCAGACCATTGGTTGCAGTTTGTTTCATGTTGGATGCATGGATTTTTCATACTTTGGCCACACAGAAAAAGGGAACAATGCAAGTTATAAAGCCAAATTCAACAGTAGTGTAACTTACACGTGGTTTGTACAATGATAAAAAATTAGGTGCAATTTTTACGAGTTTGACTTTCATTGAAATGCAGAATAGAAAAAGCCCTTGACTGATTTTTTTCTTCATTTTTTATCCTGAACATTGAAAATGATGCAAAAGCAGGCAAGTTATCTTCTTTTTTTCCACATTGTGAGGAAAATCTCCTCTTTTTTCAGTATTTCTTTGACCAACAGACAAGAAGCAGTATTAAATACTTAGATAACATTGTCATCTTCTTGATTGACTCTTCATAGAATCATAGAATCATAGGGTTGGAAGGGAACTCATAGGTCATCTAGTCCAACCCCCTGCCAGAGGCAGGACCACTCCCACTTAAACCATCCCAGTCAGGGTTTTGTCCAGCCGGGCCTTAAACACCTCCAAAGATGGAGACTCCACCACCTCCCTAGGCAGCTCATTCCAAGACTTCACCACTTTCCTGGTAAAAAAGTTTTTCCTAATATCCAGCCTAGACCTCCCTAACCGCAACTTGAGACCATTGCTCCTCGTTCTGTCCTCCGTTACTACCAAGAACAGTCGAGCTCCATCTTCCTTAGAGCATCCCTTCAAGTAGTTGAAGGTTGCTATCAAATCCCCCCTCAATCTTCTCTTCTGCAGACTAAATAAGCCTAATGCTTCCAGTCTTTCCTCATAGGGCTTGTGCTCCAGCCCTTTAATCATTTTGATGGCCCTCCTCTGAACTCTCTCTAGCATGTCCCTGTCCTTTTTGTAGTGGGGAGCCCAAAACTGAATACAGTATTCTAGATGTGGCCTCACCAGTGCAGAATAGAGGGGAATGATCACATCCCTTGATCTGCTGGTAATACTTTTTTTGATGCAGCCCAGTATGCCATTGGCCTTTTTGGCAGCAAGAGCACACTGCTGACTCATATCCAGCTTCCCATCGACCATGACCCCCAGGTCCTTTTCTATACTGCTGCTACTTAACTGAATGTTTCCCAGCCTGTAGCAGTGCGTAGGGTATTTTTGTCCCAAATGCAGGATTTTACACTTATCCTTATTGAATCTCATAAGATTTCTATTGGCCCACTGTTCCAATTTATCTAGGTCTCCGTGAATCCTGTCCTTGCCCTCCAAAGTGTCTACTGGTCCCCCCAGCTTGGTGTCATCCGCAAACTTACTGAGAATGCAGTCTATTCCATCATCCAGATCATTGATGAAAATGTTGAACAGAACCGGCCCCAGGACCGACCCCTGGGGCACACCACTCGTGACCAGTTGCCAGCTAGACAAGGAACCATTGATTCCTACACGCTGAAACTGTTGATCTAGCCAGTTTTCTATCCACCTTATAGTCCACCTATCCAACCCATACTTCCTTAATTTGCCAGTGAGAATGCTGTGGGAAACTGTATCAAAAGCCTTGCTAAAATCAAGGTATAGCACATCAACGGTGCTTCCCGCATCCAGAAAACCAGTCATCTGCTCATAGAAGGAAATGAGATTGGTCAGGCATGATTTACCCTTGGTAAATCCATGCTGACTGTTCCTGATCACTTTATTTTCCTCTAAGTGTGTGAGGATGGATTCTTTGAGAATCTGCTCCATAATTTTTCCAGGGATTGAGGTGAGGCTGACTGGTCTGTAATTCCCTGGATCCTCCTTTTTCCCTTTCTTGAAAATAGGCACTACATTTGCTTTTTTCCAGTCCTCTGGCACCTCCCCCGTTCTCCATGAGTTTTGAAAGATAACGGCCAGCGGTGCAGCTACTTCGTCGGCCAATTCCCTTAGCACCCTTGGATGCAGTTCGTCCGGCCCCATGGACTTGTGCACTTGCAGCTTCTTTAAGCAGTCCCTAACCTGACCTTCCATCACCAAGGGCCTGTCTTCTTCTCTCCCATCTGCCACACCCATGGTAGTGGGCTGGGAGCTGACCCTGCCTGTGAAAGCTGAAGAAAAAAATGCATTGAGCACTTCCACTTTTTCCTCATCCTCTGTCACAAGGATGCCTGCCCTATTCAGCAAGGGGCCTACACCATCCCTGATCCTCTTTGTGTTACTAATATACTTGTAGAACCCCTTCTTGTTATCTTTTACATCCCTTGCTAGCTGCAACTCCATTTGTCCTTTGGCCTTTCTAATTTTATCCCTGCAGTCTCTAGCAATATCTTTATATGCCTTTTTGGACATCTGACCAAGCTTCCACTTCCTATAAGCTTCCTTTTTATGTTTAAGCTCAGAGCAGAGTTCTCTGCTAAGCCATTCTGGCTGCCTCACATGTTTGTTCTTTCTCCTAATTGGAATGGCAACTTCCTGTGCCCTTAGCAGGGTTTCTTTAAAATACAGCCAACTCTCTTGGACTCCTTTCCCCTTCAGATTAGCTTCCCAGGGGATCCTGCCCATCAGTTCCCTGAGGGAGCCAAAATCTGCTTTTTTGAAGTCCAGGGTTTTTGTTTTGCTTTTTTCCTTCCTTCCTTTAATCAGCATCCTGAACTCAACCATGTCATGGTCACTACTACCTAGCTTGCCATTTACCTCTACGTCCCTGATCAATTCTTCCCTGTTTGTGAGCAGCAAGTCGAGCAGTGCAAGGCCCCTAGTTGGTTCCTCTAGCATTTGTACTAGAAAGTTGTCCCCAACACTCTCTAAAAATCTCCTGGATTGCCCATGCACTGCTGTATTGGCCTCCCAGCAAATGTCAGGGTAATTGAAGTCCCCCATGAGCACCAGGGCCTGTGATCTAGAAACTTCCACTAGTTGTCCATAGAACACCTCATCCACCTCCTGCTTCTGGTCTGGTGGTCTATAGCAGACCCCCACCACAACATCCCCCTTGTTGCTTTCCCTTCTCAATGTAACCCACAGACTTTCTACAGGCACGCTTCCACTTCCATAATGGAGCTCTGAGCAGTCATAGAGCTCTTTTACATATAGTGCTACTTACTTAGACTCTTACTCTAGTGTTCCACATTTCTATCTTTTCTCCACATTTTAGTAACCCTGTTGAACATGAGGCAATCAGCAGGTAAAGAGTTACTGTTAAATATGAGGGAGTTGTCTTGACAACCACATTTCCAAACAGCAAAGGCAGAGCAATATACCTTACATACCCTGCTGGTTTTTGTGTTGTGATTAACATGGTTAACGCTAACCTTTGCAATGTGGCAACTTCTTGAATAAAACAGTGACTACCAGAATTAACCTGAACAGTGTTTAACACCATTGCCAACCATTTACTACAAGTATGGCCAGCTCCATCTGTGATAGAAACTCTAAACTGTATTTAGAGTAGAGTGCGAATACCTTTGAAGATAGTGAGAATACCTTGGTGGAGCACCAGCTTTGAAAGAGTAGAACAACTAGCACCACAGATATAAATTCCAGCAGGATTGTTGCAGACCTTGATCCATTAGAGGTAGACAATGGAAAGGGGATTTGAGAAGAGACCATAAGCTATAAGTCCCATTTGCTCCATGTGGATATTAAAGAGTACGTGGAGCTTTTTAAAAATAATCTTACCCAGCAAGTTTCCTTTCTACAGAGCTGTACAGTGTGCTGTGTCCTGTTTGGCTGATGCACTCCACCCCAGAGGAGGCTGCATTTGGTGGATGTGACAGAGGCCCATTGTTGTTCAGTGCTCTGTGTTAGCACCTTCTTGTCAGATCAGACATACTCACTGCACCGTTGTCCTAATTTGTATCTGAAAGGTGTTATGTAAGGTATCAGATACACCCTGGTAACACACTGGTCCTGAAAATCATTGTGTGGCATATGTATGGGACATATACGAAGAATTATAAATTGGGGGCTAGAATGATTTTCTTAAAATGTTTTTGGCAAACGGTGCAGATGCCCAATCTGCTAGAGAAAGGAATATGTGTCTGCTTGTTTGACCAACCCATTCATCAGGCTGGGACAATGAAGGCATATTTGCCAATAAGGTAATCAAAGCTAATAAGTAGGGGAAAAAATAGTATGGTGTCTATACCCCAGCAGAAGAGACAAGTTTTGTGTGGGCCTACTTTTCAAAGAATACATTTCAAAGGTTTACTGGATAATGAAAAGAAGGGAGGAGAACTCCATAGTTATCCATCACCTGGACTTCAGAGAAACCAGTTTTGAGCTCTGTGTGTTTTGGTCCTGGATAAAGAACAGGCCAGCCATGCTGGAGGAATGACTGTCATGGGGGGAAAAAAAAAAATGAAAAAAAGACTTTAGGTTGCTAAGATGAGTTTTAACCCTAGGCGTGTATTTTTAATTTTGTTTGATGGAACCATTTCTGTCCTTATTCAATATACTTGGTATCACTTAAACTGATGTTCTTGTGTTGTTAGCTTTTTACTTTTTCCATAAACTAGCTCAGTCCTTTGATTGTAGTGGAGGGTTTGCCAACCCTAGTTAGTTAATAAGCCGCTATGTCCTGCCTATTTGATGAGCAGCAAATTGAAAAGGCTTTGTGGGTGCTGCAGGGAGAATGGCTGAGCATTGCAGAGAAAAATGTTTTGAGAACTCAGAACTTCCTGAAACAAGTAACAGAATAGTGGAGGAAGCCAGAGTGTGATATGCATGTTGTATATCAGGGCTGTGCCACTACTGCATTTAAGGTACCCAGAATTGCAAACTGAGGTCTCAGCTGGGGATGGGGGCAGGGGAGGAGAAGTGTGGCATGGTCGGGGACAGCAGAGAAGCAGCAGCGTGATAAGAGACAGCAGGGACACAGCAATGGGAGGGGGAAGCCGCGGCATGTTTAGGTTTTCTCATAGGCCCTAATTGTAGTTTACGCGTTGTTAAAATAAAATCATGTTTTACAAGTCCTAAACATGGCATGGAATACTAAGAAACAAAACAAAGGAGAAAAGTTTAAAACTGAATGTAGATTACTTTCAATTTTTGGCACAATTTACTGCTGTGAAGCATTGTATTCCACAATGAAATTTGTTAAATCAAAACATTGTGCAATACTGAGAGATCAGCAGCTGGGAGAGCTTTTACGTACTGCATTAACAAGTTACTGCCCAGATTTTAAAGAACTTGCCACTAGCCTGCAGTGTTCTACATCTAGCAACAGCTACGTTTTTACTGAAGAGGCCTAGTTTTCATGGTAACCTTAAGTAATTATTAGAATTTGACATTAGTAGGATCAATATTTGCCCTATTTTAAAGACAAAATTAAAGCACACAATGAATTTTAAGCTTAGTAATTTTGGCGTAGGTAAAAGTATGTCGTTATATGCCTCAGTGCGGCTCTTGCAGGTTTAGTAATCAACTTGTGAGGCTCTTGAGCTCCATAAGTTTGGCCATCCCGCTCTATGAATTGTTACGAGCTAGAGTCAGATGCCCTTTCTTATGATTTGTAATACCTCACTCTTTGAGCAGTCCCTTTCAAGTGAATGGGGCTATTCAAAATAAATAACTATTTGATATGAATAAGGATGGCACATTTTGTCCTCATATATGCCATCAAACATACCACAAAACAATTTATGTATGCAAAAACATTTTAAATGTAGTCTTTTTTAATAATAAAACTTGCTTTATTTTAAATCTGTGTTCATTCATGAAAGGCTGGGAATAGCTGAGTGTTTTATTTTAGAGCTTGCATATCTGTTGTGTATGTTAGTATTCAGAGATGTAAAGAACAGAAGAATGGCCATATAGGGTCAGACCACTGGTCCAACTAATCCAATATCTTGTCTTATCCTTATGAAATGTCAATGACAGGTGCTTCAGAGGAAATGAACAGAACCGGTATTAGTCCATTGCCTGACATCAATCTTAGTGTAAGAATTTGGTTGGCCAATATGACATACCTGCTTACGATCACGAATTGTGAATGAACTTGTTCAAAGTAATAGTTTCCAGATACATTTAAACATTAAATTACCCTTGTTCTATGAGACACGTGTTCAAGGAAATATTTCTATTTCTGTTCTTACTAGAATTTCAGCTGACTGACCTCATGTCCATGGTTTCTGAGAGAAATCTAAAATAAACCATAACTTCAGACTGAACTATAAAATCTATGCTCAGTTGTGGCAAATGCCTGTTAGAGTAAGAGCTGTTGTTGTTGTTTTGCACATAGCAGTTAGAAATACTATTTTATCTGTATAAAATTGAATCTCTTAATTTTTAATGTACCAATATGCTGAAAATCTACCTAATTGCATAAAGTTGATATTTCTCATTGTAAAGAGGAAAACTGTCTTAGTCAAAAAGCATAGTATTCTGTTCTCTAGGGCTGTGTTCACACACAGGGGGTTATTTCGATACGGTTGTTTCGAAACAACTTGTATCGAAATAATGTCTTATTTCGAAATAACAATTCGAATTAACAGTTTGTTAATTCGAATTAAGGAGAAAAGCTCAAAGCAAAATAGCAGGTTCAGGCAACAGTTATTTCAAAACAAGTCACTGTTGTTTCGAAACAACATGTTCGCACAGCGTTGTTTCGAAACAATCATTTCGAAACAACGTTGTTTCATCCCCGCATGGGGTTTAACTTGTTTCGAAACAACGGGAACCATTGTTTCGAAACAACGGTGCGTCGTGTGAACAGCCTAAATCTTATTTCGAAACAACCTCTGTTGTTTTGAAATAAGAGGGCTGTGTGAACACAGCCTAGGTTGACATTCCATAATAGAGCCCTGTGCTGATACAAGTATGTGGATCCGCATCCAATCTGCATCCATAAGAAATGGGACATGGATATCGCCGTTCTATCTGCAGATGCAGCTATAATGCGGATATCCATGGATATCGCATATTTGCAGGGTTCTAGCTCTGCGCAGATAAAAATATGTGGACCTGTTCCAAAGGGGCAGCTGTGTTAGTCTAGTTCAGTAAAACAAGCTAAGAGGCCTGTGAAACTTAGACTAAAATTTGATTTATTTATTTACTTATTTATCCATCTATCCATCCAATCTGCAGCCACAAGAAATGGTCTGTGGATATCCTCGTTGTAGCTGCAGATGTGGATATCTATGGACATTATACGGATATCCATGGATTTGTAGGGCTGTATCCATAAGCATATAATACTAACATGGACTTGCTAAAAGGTGCGCAAATGACAGTTTATGAGGATCAGATCAAGTACTCACAATGTTAGTGTATATTTTAGTAAAAAAGTAAAGATATTAAATATCTTTAATAGTGTTATCTGAAAGTAAAGTAGCTGAACACCATATCCCCTGGATATTATTATCTGAATACTTTGTATAATGCTGTAATAATATTTATTTTCATTTTATGTGGTGAACAACAGTCTTAAAACTAATTCTGCTGAATTAAGAGTTGTATTTCTGGAGAACTAACTACCAGTATTTGACTGCTGTTGTAAAATTTTATTAGGCAATATGTCTGACCTCAAATTGGAAATTTGTGTTGGAACCAGTTTAGGAAATCATTATAGTTCTGTTGTTAATTTTATATTTGTGTAATAAAACACAGCAGGAACAACATGGCATGACCTAATGTAACAGAAGCAAGCTGTTAGATGTGTTTTTAAACCACTGTTTTCTACCTTGTTGAGGTTCAGAAAATGGATACAATTTGGCTACAGAGTTTTAGTTTCCAGTGTTAGCAAATTGCTGTTCTATAGTTAGCAAATGGAGAGGAAGATCTGTTTTAAATATAGTGATATCATTTTTTTTAAATATGTGTGCTCCTATCATGTTAGATACACAGTTGGCATGTGTTTTGTTGATTGCATAAAGAGTATCATTAAGAAGAACAAGATCGAGCCAGTCTAGTTGGGGAAAAGGAACAAAGTGTACTTTTTACTGTTGCAGAGAGCTAGTGATTTAATGCATTCATGTGCTCGTGAATGTTGTCTGGGCACTTGAAAGCCTGTTCTTCAGTATTATAGAATCTTATTCAAACCATATTGCCAAAGTTCCAAGCTTTGTACAATTAGGTCTGTATTAGGGGTACTTAGTGGGTGAAAAAGATGAAGGATGGGAAGCAGAGCTTTTCACCTTTGATCCAGTCCATGCATTACTGCATTACAACTGTCATTGACAAAGTATTACTAGAGATAAGTTCATGGCAACCTTAAAACCATTCTGCAACCAATAGAGTACAGGGAAATTATTGTAATCTAATGATACATTAAAAAAAAACAGGTAAAAGAGAGGATACCTATGAAAATAAGTAAAAACCAGTAGTTTAAAAATACGTGAAAAAATCAACTGCTTTTTCTCTACAAGTGTGAAAAAGTGAAAAATCAAGAAAGGGGATTGTGTGGGTAATAGGTTCCTATATAAGAAAAAACTAAAAAGATTGGGACTGTCACTATAAAATTGGGCTATCTGGGCACCCTATTTCTGTGTCATACCTACAGTTAGCTTGTCATATTGTGGTCTCTAGAAACATTTGCATGTCATATTCTGGTCTACAGTCCTTTAGACCTTTGATGAATATTATCATTTTTTTAATGTGCAGTAACTTCCCCTGGAATCTGTTCTACCTATGCTTTGAGTGACCCATTAGTATTGAAATTTCAGGAGACTGACGGAATTGCATCCCTAGGGAACAGGACTAGGGACTGATCTGTAGAGTCATAGTAGGTAGACAGAGACAGTAACAAAAATAAGAGCCTCCCTGGCTCCATAAGATTCTGTGGACATTTCTCATAGTTACAACCACTCTTTGGGGCCCCATTTGTATTATGCATGCTTTCTAGTTTGCTTTTTTTCCCACCCACATGTAGGAACAAACTTTTCAGAAGTATACACAAAATAAGAGTAACTTGCAAAGCAAGCCAACGATATGTGCTTATCATTTTCTGTTTCTGTTTAAAGCAGGAATCAAAGAACACAGAGGAAGAAGCATTCCCATTATTCTTACCACAGGTTACTCAGCCCTAGTCTATACTTGCTTCACATTTCAGCGGCAGTTGATGGGAGATATGCAAGGTACATAAAATACCTTGTGTAGCTCCCAACAACTTACTAATTACTCTCTACACCAGGGGTCTCAAACACGTGGCCCGTGGGCCGCATGCAGTCCCTAAAGCTATTTCCTGCAGCCCACAGTGACACAACCATTACTGATATTTTCAATATCATTGTGTGGAAAGGTTTCAGTGGTGCAGCCCTCGCGCTACCATCCTAAGCCTCATGTGGCCTTCTACTAGTCCTCATGCGGCCCTCGTGGTGAGTTTGAGACCCCTGCTCAACATACTGTGCTAAGACACCCGGAAATGCCTTCTGGTTGGGGTTAGCCATACTCCAGTTTTGGGGCTGGAGTTGCTGTGGAGATTTCTGGATTGATTGAGCATGTCTACACAGACTGCCCAGTCGAACATGGAAAATTGCACTGACGGCACCAATTTTGCCACCATCAGTATAGACCTAGCCTTAGTGTGTGACTCCATATCTACTAGATCTAGAGCAGAAGTGAATGGACATAAAAAGAAAGTACTTGGGAACCCACTGAGAAATTATTTTCTTTTTTGGATTATTAAGTTAAGAGCTAAGAGTGGGGGGGGGGTTGATGCTATTGCTGATTTAATTTATTTGTGTGGAGAAATGATTGACAATTTTCAAAATATCAAGCGCTTTTTCACTATTTATTATTTTTGAAGGTGACTAATTGTGGATGTTTACCAACTATTTTTCTCCCATGGGATCAGAACTGAAAGAACAAGTCAGTTTTTTCCTACAAATTTAGCACTTTCCAAGTTTATGAATTGGTATGAACAGGCTGTGCTTTTCATTAATTTGTTCATTCTAAATTGCTTGATGAACACAATTTCAGCTGATGGATTGTTCCTAAATTGTTTGTAGTGTGTGTTCCTTCAAGTATTGGATATTCTGGATTCAGTTATCGAGCTGTGTGATTGGTCATCTAAAAGTCACTTGATGTTGCTTTGTTTCCTTTGACAGAGACTTCAAAGTGGCTATTTCTGTGAGGACTTTTCTTGCGAGCAGAATCTCACATCAGTTAATGAGACTGTTAAAAAGATTTTTTTTGCAAGCATATAGTCACTTACACCCATGTATATGGAGAAAACTAGCAAAACATGTTGAGGAACACTGAAATACAGTTAAGATTTTGGTAAAGTAATCATGTGACTTTTTTACAGTATGCATACAGATTCACTTGGAAGTTTCCATTTTAATTGAAAGCAGAGACAATGATGACAGTCCAGAGGGAACACATTCTCTCTAGAGCAAATCTCTTCAGCTTTTATCCAGTTTACCTTTTCTTTTTGTAGCATGCTGTCATTGAGATCATTATCCAGTTTCAGGTTTATTTTCTACTGAAGAACCCATAGAAAATTTTACTGGCTAGATTTTGTCTTTTGTCCAGCACTTTAACAAACCCCATTCAGTTCTGTAATGACCCTTGTGATAACAGACCAGATTTCTCTTGCTGGAACTTGTCTTAAACTCATCTGAGTTATAATCATTATATTACAATTTTAACAGACTCTCCAACAACTGATCCCTGGGTTCCTATGTAGATCTTTATCAATTTTTATCTGGGTTATTGTGCTTCTCCTTTTATTAGCTCCCTTGACACCTCCAGTGCTTTGAAGGTTGTGGGTAATCTGGCTGCCATGTTGATGAAAAAATGGAAAGTTTCTGTTGATATTTTCATGATTCGCTACCTATTTCCTTTGCATCGAGGATTTGTGAATAGTCAGCACTTCTGAAAACCAACCCACCTTTAGGTAAGTGGATTTAGGAGCCAAATTTGAGGTATCCAAAGACAAATATGTTTGTTATTCTATGGAGGAGTGAAATCCTGATCCTATTGAATTCAGTGCAAGTTTTGCCATTGACTTTAATAGGGGCAGGATTGTAATCTGAGTCTAGATGCCAGTAGTGGCCATTTGAGATTTACAATATTGAATATTTTATTCTCACACTCATTGTCCTACTTCTTGGGTCTGTTGGTAGTGTTAGCAACTGGGCTGGTTTATTTCGAAGTATTTAACTGAAAACTTGCTTTGCCTTTCCTTCTGCTTAGAGACTGGAGATAAGAACACCAAATTAAAATGAAGCAAGGGACTTTAAGACTATTGGAAAGATGTTCTATAAAGATCTTCGTAGCTGACTAAGTTGTTTTTCATCTGATCACATACATTCATTCATTCATTTATTTATTTAAAGTGTACATTGACATGCTAAGTGAAAAACTTCTAGAAATATTATAGAAAATTAAAATATATATCCCATAAGATGGATAATATTTCAGTAGGATAAAGGAGGAAACTATAACAGACTTTCTACAAACAGCCATTTTTATTTAAAGAATAAGCTTTCAGGCAAATATAATTCTGCAGTCGCCTGGCAAGCTGTGTTAGCTGGTGAGGGACAATGACAATTAAAAATAAAACAATAAACACATAAGTTTGTCATCGGGTTAAATTTTATTTAGATTAATTTTTCTTTGTATCATCTGTATTCTGCTGATTTATCACATGAAGAGACCCCTTGCTTTCCTTCCATAGAGGATAATTAATTTACATTACCAAACAAACATGAATTGTGTTGGCCGATCTGGAGTACTTGCTAACCAATCAAACCTGCGGGGAACACACTGCCATCCTTCTCAGACATTAACTATTTGACATTGTCCTAAATGTTAAAAATCATACCGTTTTCTGTAAGATTTTTAACCCAAGATGACCAGAAAATACATCTTTATGACAAACTGCCTGGTACTTTCTTTGGCTCATACAGGATTATGGAATTTTTTTAAACACAATTTTCAGCAACAATTCTTTGTAGTTCAAAAACCAAGAAAAGGAACAATGATTGTCTTGAGACTTTTCTGAACTGTTAATGATGTATAATAGCTCAAACAATTTTGTATGCTTTTCCCCTATGAAACATGATCTCTTCATAAAATGCTCATGAAAATAGTGACCTTGTGATGGAATCCACAGTGCCACTGTTTATCATCCTTATTATGCAAAAGCGTATTCAAATGTCATTTCCTAAGATGCAGAAGGTGAAAACATTATCATGAGGAACATCAAATTAGGTTATATGAAAAGCATCTTAATGTTTAATTTTATAATTAAATATATATTATATTATGCTTTATACTTTAATGTGTGTTTGTGTATATATATTTATTTCTAAAAGAGAATGTGTTAGATCCGATTTTACTACGGCAGAGAAAAGTTGGTGAAAAACTTTCATGAATTTTTACCTAATTTTAATCCCATAGTTTTCAGGCTCCTGAGTGTTTAAGTTGTACTAAATATTGAGGGTCCAAACAATTTCACAGGTTTGCTTGCAAATTCCATTTTTGGGACGCACACAAATTTTTAGTAGTACGAGTGCTTATAGTAGAGTGGGAACTTGCGGCAAAATCATCATTCTTATCTTTGGGATTTACATGCAGCTTGGGAAGGGCACTAACAGAATTGCTGACTCTCCCCATCTCACACCCTTCCCAACTTGTAGTGATACCATCAGGAAAGATAGGATGTTATATTGTAGAATCAACACTCTTCTCCATCTGGGCCCCACCCCCAGATTCACCTAGTGCTTGGACATCAGATTATTCTGAGCCAGGCTTTACTCTGCATAGTTCAAACAGATTTTAATCCCAAAAGCCACTTTTGATTACTAGGCACATTTATGACATACAAAGCCTTCGCCTTCTCCTATTTCAAGATTCATGAATCCATAGACTTGAATAAATGTTGGAAAGATAAATGGCTAGGGGAAAAAAGAAAATAGTCTGTGTTCTTAGCATAGGAGCAAAAGAAGAGTTTATAAAGGCTGAATGTGTGACAGAGATAAAAACCAAATGAAAATTAAGGCTCAAGAAGCCTCGTAGCTGATGGGGAAGAGGATAGGGTGAAAGAAATCTAAATATTTTCAGTTACTACCCAAAAGATGAAATATAAAAAATGCTCCATTAAATCCCATTTCTCCTATGCTTTGATATTTTAATTTCCCATTTCACTTCCTTTTTCTAGTTTCCTACAACGGTTCCCATGATACACACTCAGTCCCTGGTGGAAACTTGCTGTTGCAAATCATTTTCCCAGAGATTAGTCTTCTAGCCCAACAGTCTGAAATGTCTATCCTGAGACACGTGTGCGCGCGCGTGTGTGTGTACAATCATACATATGGGTCAATTATATGTGCTAACAACTTCAGTCATTAGTTTTTTGTTTTAAATAAAAATTTTGTCCATTCAAATATATATTGCAGCTAGGGAAACAGGCCTCAATTCAGCAAAACACTTAAGTACCTGAATAGTTTTTAAGCACGTAAGTATCTGAACGAATTCAATGGGATTATTCATGTGCTTAAAGTTAATCAAGTGCTTAAGTGTTTTTCCTTGATAGGGACTATGGTATGAGAGTGACTGTTGAAATAATGTTTGAATTTTTTAAGTGTAAATATTGAAGACTGTTTGCTTTTTTAAACTAATCTTATTAGCAAAATAGGTGGGATTATGAAGATATTGAACAAAATCTGTATGTTTCCACATCATTTAAAATGTGTACTGTGTTCCACTTAAATGCAGAAATACTGTTGTAGAATAACTGGATTTTAATGTAATCAAGTCACTTATGATTGCATTAAAATACATTTATTGAATTACTTTGCTGCTTTTGACTAGTGGGTTGGAAATAGTAGCTAACTGCTGCTAAAATGTGTAGAGGCCTTCTTGACAGTGAAATAACTTTCTGGGAATTTCTGCAGTTTGTCTTCATCAGTCAAGCTGTGTTTGTTTACCAAGCAACATGCTGTCAGTGTTAATTTCATGGAGATTCTAATAGGTCCAGAACAAAGCCATCCATCCCAGCAGGCAGTTGGAGTAAACATTCTGTCTGTTGCATTGTGGGTGCTCTAGTTGGGTAAGATAATAGACATGGTCAATTATATGGTTCTATTAGTCTTAGGGGAAAAACACTTCATAGTACCTGTTTTCCCTGCTTTCTGCATCTCAGCATTTTGATTTACAGATAGTTTCCAAGAACAACCTCATAGTAAAACCTATATACTTCTATTTCTATAGTACTCAAATCTGGATGCATCTTTTATTCCTCACAAAGAAACATCACTAAAAACAATAAATTAAACACAGGAAACATAATCAAATAGATAAACTAGCATAAAAAATCTTTCAGTATAACCATCACCATTACAAATTATAAATATGACCCAAGAAATCATGAACTGGAAAGGAAATAAAAATGTCTTTAGCAGTGTCATTTTAATTATTTGATAACTGCTTCCTGAAACCATTAGAGTGAGTGATCTGTCTTTTCAGAGTGCAACTACAAAAAAATGAATATTAAGATTTCAGCCCAAAAACAAAATTTGGATTTTTTCAAACCTGATTTTTAAATATAACTAACTTTTAATCTTTCATTAATATTTTTACCAATAGCTATTTCTGACTTTCCCAATTTTGACTGCACTTTATTCTTCAATAACTCTTTCAGTGCTGTATTTGTGATCACAGATGGGCTTATTACCTTTATTAGTATGAGAAGATGTTCACAGTAATTCACACCACTAAGTCCTAATTCTCAGATCCGAGCACCCGTGTTAAATTCTACTGACTTCAATGGACTCCACTCTTATTTCTGTCCACTCCCACCCCATCCCTTTCATTACATCAATGACTCTTGCCTCACCTTCCTTTTCACTTATTCTACTTTCATCTTCCCAACTGCATCCACCTCAAACTGACTTCTAGTGCCCCAGGCACCCACCTTCTTCTCATTCAAATGTCTCCTCAAAATTCTTGAAATAAAGTCCATAAGCACTAGCTTACATCAGTGAAAGGACTGTCACCTAACACTATATTTACAAAGACAAACGGACTTCTTGATGTGACCTCTCACTGAGTCTCCAATGCATTTGGTGTCATCATCCCTCTAGTTATGCCCCATCCTGCAATCAACTCCCCACAGATGGAGAGTTCTGACTAAGCTGAAGCATCTGATTTATTTGCAAGATAAGAGAGACCTTTGGTTGTAACTCCTGAGAGGAGGAGTTTCACCAAGCCCTTGTTTATTTGCTGCACTTGTCAAATAATTATTGATTTTAGTAAGCAAAAAGTAGCCCACAAAAGCTCCATGGGCATGAGGGAAAATAAGAGTCCCCCATTTCATGCATCTGATGAAGTGGGTTGGAGCCCACAAAAGCTTATGCCTGAAGAAATCCGTTAGTCTATAAGCAGCCACAGATTTCTCATTATTTTCACTTTATACATATTAACGTGGCTACCCCTCTGGATATTTTGAGGGAGTTGGATATCTCCTTCACTAGTGGTCTCATATTAGAGTAGGTATTCCATAGCCACTGCATATTGTCTTTCTCAGACTAGTCACAGAGACAACCAATCAAATCTCCATACAGTGTGTAGTAATTGGGATATGGGAACAGGAGAGGATGTCCTGCACGTGTATCGCCTGACACACACTAATGTTATGGTGTGGAAAGAGTTGGGGGCAAGTTCAGAATGAAATATTAACAGTCCATACAGTCAAAGACATCTCACTAACAGCTCTGTCTGGGGAATAGGAGAGCCTGTCATACAAAATGTTTCTGCTCCCTTCTTCCTACAATCTAAGCAATGATTGGGAGGGTACTGATGCAGGACTCTCTCAGAACAGCGCTCAGGCTTTTGGCAGTTGGACCTTACCCAATTCTTCTGCAGTGAGCACACAGGTATTTTGTATAGCTGTAAGATAAACAGTACATCTCCTGATGAATTATGTGGAGTCAGTTGCAGAACATCTTAGCGGGAGCGCTATTTTACGTGAGAATTCTTTCCCCCACGTGACTCTAGTGTACAGAGATTTTTGTTTCATTTTTGGCAGATTCTCTCCTGACTAGGTCTCTGTGGCCTTCCTTGGTTTGTATGGAACAGAAGGTCATTGATATTTTCTGCTGACTGTCCCTTGAGTGTGTGGTAAAAGCAGCAGTAGAAATTTCATAGAAAAACAACATAGGGCAGAACTGTAAAGCATACTTCTTAACTCAGAACATATCCCACCAGTTTGAAGTAAGTGATATTTTTTTTTCCATGGAACAAAGTTGACAAGAGTACTCAGTTCACCATGCTCTTTGTTGTACTAGACCTGCATTGAAAGCTGCCTTTGTGGCTTCGATTTTAGGATGACTCTGCAGTGCTGTTTGATGAAAAACATTGAATTGCTGTGAGGTAATTTCTAGGATCCTGTAGTGTTTTCTGCTGAAATGCTTTGATCTGTCTTCTGTGGCTGTGGAAGCAATCATGTCTACAACTTGTAGAAGCTCCCTGTGTTTTTTCAGCAACTAGTCTTGTGCACCTGAAAACAAGATGCAGATTTACTCAAATCTGTCAACAGTTGTAGGTGCCTATACTGCATGGCTTCCTCTACTTAGAGGTGGATATAGGAGTGATTCACCAACTTCTATACATTTATTGAAAGCCTATCTTCACTTCTACTTGGCCTTGCCAGTTGGCTGACATGTTGAGAACTGAATCTGGGGTCTCTGGAGCTGAAATCAGGAATATTTGAAGCTTGCACTAAGAAACCAGGCTTTGTAGCTAGGTACTATAACAGACTTTCATGCTCTGTAGATCAGGCACAAAGGGGGACACGTAACACATCCTAACCAATGGGTTAAACCTACATGGCGATATATATACAATTAGCACACTAAGACTAAAGGTGTATTCTTTGCAAAAGTTATCAGTGGCTTCCATTAATATGAATAAGAGTTAACATGAACTTAAAAAGGAGGCTATACCCTAAAAATTCTCTGTAACAAAAATCTTTTTATGAGGTGCCTGTGACGGGGTGTATAGGCCCCACATAGAGGATAAAGAAGCTCTAGCAGCAGAGGTAGCCCTTCCTCTCCAGATCCATCAATCATTCATGTTAGGGAGGAGGCCTTTAAAGCTGAAGAAGCTGCAGTCAGCAGAGGGGAAGGAGCAGAGTGATCTTAGACAGAAGATTACAGGACTGACACCCAAAGCTGCAGAGGGAATTGCTTGGCAGGAAACATTTACCCTGATGCTGAGGAGAGCAAAGCAGGATTCACAGGGTAAGAGAGCCTGCCTCAATGACCCAGCCCATGGGATTTCTCCAAGCACATTGTGCTAGGACTAGATCATTGGCAACGCTATATAGCTTTGCCCCACACACAGCCCCACCCTTCTAGCTGGGACCACCACGATTCAGTGCTTGTGACTCTCATTTTGGTCCCCCAGTGAGAGAGACTTAAAAAGTCCATGAAGGACAAAACTCTCCTGCTCTCATAAATAGAGTAGTAGTGGGGTTCAGGTTGTGATCATCCAATACAGTTAATAGGACATGGTGAGGGTCCCCCATCCCCAGAGGGAGGAACCACCAAGGACTGTGTTACACTGCCCAATATGCAATACTGCCAGGCTTTTTTGCATGTCTAGTATATTTTCAGAACTTTCTTCTTCGCTGTTGTCCTGAAGTGACAGAGCATGTCATCACTTTCATGTTGGAGTTAATTTAATTTAGTTCCCATTATTTTTAGAGATGTCAGACCTTATTCAGCAATCCTCACATCTTATTCAGCTGAATCTCCAGCTGGTGGGAGATCTGCTTGAATACTGAATAGACACCATTTTTATCCCTTTAAATCATTAAAATCTGAAAGTTCTCAGTGAAGTGTAGCACAGGGACTGTGAATAGTGAATTTCTTCTCCGGGGGTGCACAGTACATGAAATAGAGAAGGGACTGAGAGCAGGCAGAGCCTCCCACACCCTGTGCCAGCCTACAGAACTGGCTACCTGCATGGGGAACAGGAAATGTATTCCACCTCTTAAAGGGATGTGCACCATTGTGCATGTCCTATTGAATGCGTGCAAGCTCTCAGACACATCGTGCAGAATTTCTCTAGCGCTCCCGGTGTAGTGCTGTGGCTTCACATCCAGATCTACACCTCGTGTGTAACTGTCACTTCTTAACCATCATAAACAGGAATAGCATGTGGTGAGTTTTAAGGAGTTAAGTTGCCTGTTTAAGAAAAAACCAACCAAACAAAAAGAAATTAAATGCAAAAATGCAATACTGAGGGTGAAAAAATTTAGTACATACAAGTAAGGAAAGTCTAAAGTTATGAAATGTTGACTCCTTTTCTTAGTACATATTTGATTTTCTGTGGGTATTTTCTTTGCAAAATGGAAACTTTGAAACATGGGTTTTAATTTTTAGGATCTCGTCATTGCTGTTTATAGCCCCAAGACTGCAAAGGGTTCCATTCAGACTGCGTCTAGACAACTTTTGTAGCTGGCATGGCAAAACCAGGGACAATAGAAATCTTGGCCCTGTAGAAGACTATGGTGAAATTCTTACTGACTTCAGTGGAGCCACGAACCTCTCATTGAATTCAGTGGGGCCTACCTAGGTTAATTGCAAAAAGATAGGATATGGAAGATGATCCATTTTAACTTACTGAACTTCTGGATTTTTCTGTACTTGCATTCTGAGTCTTCCTGTTTCCTTAGAATTATTTTTTATAACCTCCTAGAAATAAATTGTCCAGCAACAACTGCAAGTAATAAATTAAATTCAGTCCTCAAAATGGACTAAAATAACTTCCATTAGAAATGAATTTTTAGGGGCCTTTTACCATTTAAACTGTTTCTGCTTTAATGTGCAAACTAATGCATACATAGGTGTACATATAAAGAAATTTCTATAATTGTGTGTAGATAATATTATTTCTCAGAAAGGAATGCCACAATATATTCAAGATGCAGTTATTTATTACTTTTCTTATTGCTTTAAAAAGCCTTGAATTCTTGAAGAATATGGTTTAGCAGGTCAAACATCCCCTTTCCTCTCATTTATCAGCCTTTTGATCTCATGTCAGCTCTAAATGTTGGCACGCCTAGGCCATAACAGTGTGCTGCAAGATCACAAAAAGGCATAGTTACATCTTTAAAAACTTATGGGCATCCTGGTGCTACATCCCAGTCTAGTTTAGCAGATGTGGTATTGAGTTCCCCCCAGTCTTCACTAGTCCTTTGTCTATTATTATTTTATAGTTTTGTTCTGCATTCCTTCCACTCAACCTCAAGTAGATGGAAGCCTGTTAGTTTATTACTTACATATGTCTGCACCCTTTTACCTCAGCAGGGAAAGACAAAATATTGAGGAAGGCTGTAGGTTTGGGATGACCAACTAATCCTTCTCCACCTTGAACTAATCGGCAAGCTGATGTGTTATTCTGCTGAGCCCTGTTCTGCAGTGCATAGCCAGTGGGGTTTCAATTTGTAGAAGCATAAACAGATACTAAAGTAAAAGGAATGGGGCAGTGATTTGTTAGCAGAGTTCAGATCAAATTATCACAGCAATCTCCTGCTGACAGTCCTAACAATTACCTCCTTTTTCTTGGTCTTTTAAATGTTTTCTGTTTCACTTAGGTCTTATAAATAGGGTGCGTCTCACCATGATTTATTTATTTACCTACAGAGATTCAATTCTTTTCCATCATAATTTTTGTGGAAAGGACTCACCAAACTTTGTATAGAATTTTAGTTGAATGTAGGTGCAATAACAAGTTTGTATTTTCTGAATGAAAAATTCAGTAATGGAAATGAAAATATTTTCAGCCCTGCACTCTTCCCAGTTAATACATTTTTCTATTCCTTATAAATTTGATCATGAGCATTTGGGTGTTGGCGAATTTTAGAATCTTTTGAGAACAGCTGAACAGAGGGAGTACAATATCCTATATAAGAGAGTCAACATTGAGGTCATAAGCATATGAGTACTATTTTGAAGATGAATTAGTTGTATACTGCCAGGCACTGTTTGTCATTTCTGGGCACTGAGAATACTTGATGTCCTGCACAAGTTGTTTAGAATTAACTCCAGCATTTGCTTCCACTCTTTTTCCAACCCCCTTTCCTATTTTCAACTCCTGACTTTCACTCTTACATAGTTACATTTGTCTGCTTCTTACAATTCTACTGGGACTGATTTATCATCATTTGCTAACATATCTGTCTCAGAATCTGAGCTTTGATCAGCTTGTATTTTATAACTTACATCTGTTCTACGTTTAACCTTTTGTAATGCTGTTTTTCAGAAATATTACCTGGTCTAACAAAAGAATCATGTTAGTCCAAGCATTCTATTAAGCCTAAAGAAAAAAGAAAACCTTATGTACCTGTCTAATTTGCCATATTTTTGTTATTGTTTCATAGTCTCCTTTTCATTAAATCTATAAATCTGTCACTTTCTAACGTTTCCGTCTGACCCATGTTGAACCATAAACTCCATCTTCCTACTTCCATCCCAGGCCACTTTTCTACGCTTTCAGTTTAACACATTGGAACAATTCACAATGTCACCACGGAAAAAACAGCTGCTTTGGTCCAAGTGCTGCTGAGGAATCCAACTCTAGTTTCCAAAAAGGTAATTTAAAAAATTTCCTTAAAGGGCTGTTGAGCAATTTGACAAGCTTCTTCTTTTCAGATAAAACATATTGGGCTAAGTTCTGTCTTAGCTTTTGCACTGTGAAAATCCAATAGGTGATTAAATGGGGTTATTGGATACAAAGTTGGGGAAGAATTTGGCCTTTGTATTTAAATAAATATGGTTTTATGACGTAGTCTACCTTTGGGAAAAGAGGGAAATATGTAAAATGACTCTCTAGACGGGGGGGTCTGACACTTTAGATCTTATCCTGAGTAGCATGTGTTCATGTGACATTGAGAATAGCTGCATGAGCAAGCCCCACATTAGACCTTGTAATGCCGTACATTATTCCCAAGATTATATATGAGTAAAATTTGAGCAACATTGACTAGCGCTGTGTATATGGTTAACATTCCCAAAATAATAATAGCCTTATAAAAAATTAATGAAAGCATTTTTCTCTCAAATTTGATGGAAAAATCATCCCTGTCCGACATCCTGTTGCACCGATGTAGTTGGCGTGAAGGGACCGTCAAAAAAGCAACCAGCACTTTCCCAGGGAATACCACTAGTGCAAGGGATGTCCACTGCAATTACTTTTCCTCTGATGTCAGGATGTGCAGGAGGGGGGCAAGAAGAGGTGTGACTAGAGTGGGCCTACATGCCAGCTATTCTCCAACTGCTGTCAGGCCCATTGGAGTTGTGCATCAAATCAAGCCTCAACCATAGGACACCAGAGCCACAGGCTGCTTGAACTTGGCTCAACATCAGTCCAAAGACGTTGCAAAATGGCAACAAAGGCATGGATTAATCCAGCCCAAGGATCGGGGCAAATGTCAAAAAAAGGAAACACACACCACAACTGGGCGATTCTAGCTCAAATGCATGTGTTCTTTTCTCTATGCATGCAACTACGGTAGCTCTTTATCAGCGGGCATTACATTTAGGATAAGGGCTAAATTCAACCCTACATAAATGGGCTCAGAATGAATTGTGCTTGTTTGGGCTGGAGCAAACTAGTTCCTGAAGTACTGGACTGACTTGTTTGCTATTTTAAAATGCCAAGGAACTTAGGGCAACAGAAGGGCAACCAACATTACATCGAGTCCTTCAAGCAGGTAATGCACTGTAGAAAAATATTAGCTACCTTCCTTTCATATGGCTTAGAAAAGGTAGGCAGGAACATGAGTAACTGCAATGGGCTGGTGCCAACAAGCACTTCTGTATAGCATGTAATTAGAAATAAGAAACATAGACCAAAAATTAAGGTGGAAAATAGCAGATAATATAATCACTTCAGTTAGAACTGATTTTGATAAAAGGAAAACATGAAATAAATGATTAGTAACAACATAAGCAGTTTTTAAGAGAGGTGGGCACATTTTTAGAACAAATGACTTAACAATTTGTACTATTTATTTAAACCATGTCGTAATAAAAAAGTAAGCATTATTAGCCCCATTATTAGAACTCAGTCACAGAGGAATTAAGTGATTTGCCTAAGGTCACACAGGAAGTCAGTGGCACAGTCAGGGACTGATCTCTAATTTCCAGGGGCTTAGTCCAGTGCTATAACCACAAGAGTCCAGGACCCTATAGAAAATCCACATGATAGAAACTCATCTCAGTTCATATTTTTCTCAGAAAAATTCCCCCCAAGGATGGATATCAAAACCATGAACTACCACTAAAATGTTTACATTTCCACAGGTGGTTCTTTAATAATATTGTAGTGATGCAGTTGTGGCCTCCCTCTGAGCCAGAGGGAGAGGAGCCATCGTCCCTATCCAAGTGGGCAAAGCAGGACCATCTTCACCCCTTCCACCAGAAGTGGATAGGCGGGACAAGAAGCATAAAAGGCAGGACTTCCAGCTCAGTTTAAGGAAGAGACAAGGGATATGGATGCATTTGGCTTGTTCCAGGCCACTGCTTTTGCAGGCGAGTTCAGAAATGCTTTCCCCAACAGGCACCCTGTTCCTATATGGGAAACTCAAGGACTGCTGCTGACCACCTACTCCAGGGTAACCCAGGACACCCCATGAACCCTTGGTCCATCCAAAGGTGAGAGTAGGTCATAGCTCAGGGATGATCAACTACAAGTTGACTGTGTTGGAACCTGAAATCCAGTCAGTGAGTTACACCTGGATTCCTTGCTGAGCCAATATTCATAATCTCGAGGCAGAATATTCCCTCATTGTTAGGGTCCTGAGCTGGGATGTGGTGAAGTTGAGTGGCCTGTGTCCCCCTATGCCTGCCACACCACTCATAGAGTGGCAACAACCAGGGCTGTGACCGCAGGGGGTGGGGCAGCTGGGGCAACTGCCCTGGGCCCCATGCTTTGGTGGGCCCCACAGTGCCAGCTGGTGCATCGTGCAGCTTCAGGTGAGGCCCTGGAAGACCATGATGGAGACCATACAGCACACCAGCCAGCTCTGCCCCGAAGAGCAGAGCAACCACATGCTAGCCTGCCCCTGGGGGCAGACCAACTGGCGGAGGGGCAAGCCAGAGGCATGGATTGGCCCTGGGCCCTGCCCACCCATAGAGACAGTCCTGGCGGAACTTCACCATAGGTCAAGAGACCTGTATTTAGTTGTCATCTATTTAAGCCAAGACACCATGCCATAGACTGCTTGTTTTCCTGACCTTGCCTGAGGACCTGGGCTTTTGATTGCTCTCTTGTCCAGTTGTGCCTGAAAGCCTTAGCTATAGATGGCTCTATGGACTACTACTTGTTTCTGCCCTTGCCTGTGTGCCCAGAGGCTATAGACTGTGTACATGACCTGCCCAGCCTGAGAGCCAGAGACTATAGGTTGCCCAGTTGCTGCTCCTTGCCAGAAGGTCAGAACTCCCCTAAACTGCTGATTCCCCCAGTAGGTGGTGACTTATGAGGTGGTGTGGCTTCCTTTTGATCAACACCCTAAGTGGAGAATGTGGGCATGCCCTGTGAACAAGGGTCTCAGGTGAGTAACATCCAACCATTCGAATAGTCACCATGAACATGGAGAAACTTATCAAGTTTCTGGCTGGGAGGCAGCATCAGCAACAAATAGCACGGCTGCAACAGCAGCAACAATTGGGCCAACAGCTGGGGGCTCAAGGTCCTCCACACGCTTAGAACCCAAAACCATGAACAGCAGCAGCAGCGCCTCCAGCACTTGGTGGTCATGCTGTGTAGTGCTAGTGGGACTAGGCCCATCAGAGCATCCAGACCCTGTGGTAGTGCAATGGATCATGATGGGCCCCCAGATTGACCCTGAGGCCTGTCTCTTTGCCTTTGAGAGGGTAACAATGGCCACAGCATAGCCAACTGGCCAATGGGCTACCCTCCTGATGTTATACCAAAAAGGGCACCCAGGAGAGCACCCCCTAGTAAAAAGAAAAGACTAGCAGGATCTTATTCAGGGGGACAACGCAATATGCCACATTTATTGTAAATAAGTAAGAATAGCAAAACGCGCGTGCGCGCGCGCACGCACACACACACACACAGTTCTGCAAGCTGGTGTGATGTAATTACCCGTCCTTTCATGTGTTGCTTGAGCCAGCCTAGTGGCCAACTAGGCTGAGCACAAGGAGGGAGCCAGGCCTCTGTCGGTCATGATCCAATGCTCCAAGATGTCAGTTGCAGAATGAGACCCCAAAGTTTTCATGCTCTCACCCATCTTTTATACTTGCAGGCCTTCATGTAAGTCTATGGGATTTGCTGTGTCATGTAGCCTCAGGGTTCCTGGGAGATCATTGGTCACCAGTCACTTGCAGACTTGATTGTATTTTGTTCTTTTCTTTCTGGGGTGGCTCCTTCTGTTTGCCTTAATGAGATGTCTGCATTGTTCAGCCAGTTAGATGGTACTTATGGTTCATCAGGACAGGCTGGCAGTTGAGACTGGCCTTTTCACACACACGCCCTTCATTAGTTCCAAACTGACAATATGGAGTCTTGCTGGACATTGGTCACAATGTCCATTACACAGGGTTACAGTTATCTGTCTGTGCTCCACACTGAGCCCATTCTGATAGGGATGGCTCAAACTGCTTACTGGGGCCTGTCATATGAGAAACCCCCAGATTATGAATGAATGAAGGCAGCCATCTTTGATGCCCTGAATATTAGCACAGAGACCTTCCAACAATGGTTCCAGGGAAGGTCTACCTGTCAGGTGTCTGGCCTCAGCTCATGGCACGGGAGCTGAAGGATGCTTGCTGGCAGTGGCTGCAACTACAGTGGAAGTCTGCAAATGATGTTGCCAAATTCTGCAGCAGTTTATGCACATCCTGCCACCCCAAGTCGGGGTTCGGGTCCTCTGGCACCAGCCAATGATTCTGAATGCAGCAGTCATCTTGATGGAGGATTTCTTTGTTGCCAAAGCCCTGAAAGCTCGGGTTCTGCTCCCAGGAACAGGCTACCCCAGCCCTGACGAGGCCAGGGCCAGAACTGAGGGTCATGCCAGATCCTGTGAATCCAGGCTCCTACCTGAAATACGCTGAGGCAACCCTCGGACAGGCATTGGAGTGTCTCAAACAGAAGGCTAAGGGATCATCCCCACCTCTAAATCACTACCCAGATGGGGTCCTGACCCAGTCCAGATGCCCCAGACTTCCACTCTGCTTCTCCTGTGGTAGGCTCAGACCCCTGCATCAGGATCATCCTGAGATGGACTGTAGATTCAATCCAGTCTCAACAGGAAGGCCAGCACCAGCAAGCAACTGACTGCTAAGATCATGGTCCCACTGGTAGCTGGCAAATACCTGACCCTTGCCTGAAGACCTCCACTGCCCAGACTGGATCTGTTACACCATACCATCCAAACAGACCCCTAGGTCATCTGGGAGACAACACAGCCCTTCCCATGATGAATGCAGGAGATCATTTAGGGGAGGAGGTGCAGGGCATGCTAGAACTGTGAGTCATTTAGCCATCACAAAGTGAGTGGGGTAGCTTTGTGGTGTTGGTGCCTAAACCTGATTGGACCCAGCATTTCTGCATCAACTTTTGATGAGGAAATGCAATTCCGAAACTCAATGCCTAATTTCCCATGTCAATGAGCTGCTCAGCCTCTTGAGGGAAGCTCATTTTATCAACATCCTTAACCTCACAAAGGAGTATTGGCAAATCCCCCTTGAACCAGGCTCAGAGAAAAAGATGGTGTTTGCCACTCCCACTGTGCTCTATAAGCTTACTTTGGCCTACCAGAGTTGTCAAAATCATTTGTGATGGTGGGCCAGATTTGACTTAAATGTACTTCAAGTGGTCCGTATGTGTCATAAATCAGAATACTACGTTAACTCTCACGGCATTGCAAAGTGCTTTGTATGTGAAACTGTGCTCCATGATACCTCATTCTGGGAGAGATTGTAGTCCTGTCGAGCACAGTTATGGGTCAGATGGAAGAGATTTGTGGGCCACGTTTGGCCCACAGACTGCATGTTTGACATCCCTGGCCTACATGGAGCACTCACAACATTCCAGAAGCTAATGGACCACCTACTGCAGAACCACTTGATTATGCCAATGTATACCTGGATGACATATCTACCTACAACAGGTATGAAGACCACCATCTGAACCAGTGGTCACTGTGTTACAGATCTGGTAGGAAGCTGGCCTTACTGCCAGCCCCAAAAAGTGTCAGATTGGATGGCAAGATACAACTTATCCGGGGCACACAGTGTGGAGAGGACAGGGCCGCTCATTCATTGAGAAGCTTGAGAAAATGAGTGCTTGTCCTCTACCCACTACAAAATGACAGGGGTCTAGTCAGGTACTACCAATGTTTCATGCCACCATTCACTGCTATTGCAGCTGCTCAACTGACCTCCTAACTAAGGACAGTCTGCGGTGCATGTACATATGGACTACTGAGTCTAAGGAAGTCTTCCAGGCCCTCAAACTTTGCCTCTGTCAGGAGCCATTGCTGTAAATCCCTGACTTCATGTGGAACTACATCTTTGAGATGAATGCATCAGAGGTGGAGCTCAGGGCTGTCCTTACTCAGGAAATCAATGGGGAAGACCACTCCATTCTATATGTCAGCTGGAAGTTATTCCCTTATGAATGGAATTACTGCCCTTGCTCTCAAGTGGGCTGATAGCGCTCTCAGGTAATATCTCTTTGGGGCACCCTTTGTGCTCATTATCAAATACACACCACCTGAGATGGCATAACTTGATGAAGAACACCAGTGCCAGATTCATGCATTGGTATTTCACTGTACAGCCCTACACCTTCACCATCAAGCACTGAGCAGACCCACTGTTGGCTTTCTGTCCCCTGTAGGGGAGCTGAAAGACACTGACCCCCAGTACTGGGAGCCAGACTCTTTCTGTGGGCTGAAGTAAGGAGTGTTTAGGTGAGACATTGTGGCCTCTCTCTGAGCCAGAGGTGGAGGAGCCATCCTCCCTACCCAAGTGGTCATAGCTAAACCACCCTCACCCCTTGCACTAGAAATGGATAAACAGGACAGTATAATGAGCAGGGCCTCAAGCTCAGTTAGAGTGAGGGACGTGGATTCATCTGGCTCATTCCAGGCTACTGCCTTGACAGACAAGCCAAGAGATGTCCTGCCCACCATGGAGCCTGTGCCTGAAGGGAAAATCTCAGGACTGCCGCTGGTGATCTACTGCAGGGTAACCAAGCACGAAGGTATGAAGTTGCCAAGAGGCAGCCAACTTCAAATTGACTGGATTGGGGCCTGAGCATCACTCAGTGTGTTATGACTGGATTCCCTGCTGACCCAGTGATGCAACGCTTCCCCACTGTTAGGGTTCTGGACTGGGCTGCAATGTAATTGAGTGCACCCATGTCCTCTTGCCCACTGCCAACCCAGAAAAGTGGAGGCAACACCCAACCATAGGCACAAGGCCTGTGTTTACATGTCATCTATTTAAGCCAAGACACCACTCCATAGACTGCTTTCTTACTAGACCCTGTTTGGGGCCTGGGTTATACGCTGCTATTTGGCTCTGCTCTTTCCCAACAGCCCAGTGCCTATTAACTGTCTATTTGTTTTGCCTGGCCTGTGGGCTAGGGGCTGCAGGTTGTGCACTTTACTTGGCCCTGCTGAAGAGTCAGTATTCCCCAAAACCACTGATTGGCTCATTCCCTCCCCTCAGTCAATAGATGGTGACTTAGTCAAGCCAAAGGGGAGGTGGGGGGAGAAGGACATGTCTGACACTGGCCTACAAATATTTTAAAAATTCTTTCTTGTTTGTATTATATTACTCATATTTGAAAAGAGCATTTATCTGTCAAACACAATTTGTTTGCAACAAAACAAAACCCACCAACAATACACAGAAATCTTCCCTTAGCAAAATCTGTCTTTACTTCTTTACTAGTGTCCACCAATTTACTCTGGATGTGGGAAGTTATTTGAGCTTATTCATTACCTAATGCTTTTGATCTGTGACAGTAACAGGTAAATCACAGACTTGAGTTGTGAGTTTCTATATGGTGGTACCCTGATATCTTGTACCTTTTGTGTTGATTTTTATTTTGACAGCATACCTATGTATGTGCCTCCCTCCTTACAGACAATATGGGAATGCTGACTAAAAGTTATAGAGTGTATTTCTTGCTCAAAGGACTTCACAAAATGTTAATCTTTGAAAAATGCAGAAGCCCATTAAAGATAAAGAACATAAACAAGCATAAAGCACTTCTTAAAGTCTTTCACAAAGGTCGCAGGTGTAGGGAGGTCAAAGTGATATCTTGTTCTTCTAAATATTTCAACAGATAGGCTGACTTTTGATTGTATTATCTATTAAAAAAATTGCTTTGAACCTTCCGCCAGTGCAGACCACTTGTGCTTTCTCAAACCAACAAAGGTTCGGTCAGAAGATAAGAATTTCTGACCATGGAAGGGGCAGCTGCTTTCCTTTCATCTTTTCTCTGGTGTGTACATGAAATGTTTGCTTAGCCTGGCCCTTCTATCATGGGAGCCTCCCCCTCCCCCCTTAATCCTTCCACTAATTTGAATCCTACACCCAATCTGCAAATAAGACACTCAGAAGATTTAGGTTTCTTGAGTACAGACTCTGTTCTGCAAGGTACTGAGCACTGAGCCCAATCTGACAGTCAAGTTAAGCACATGTACAGTTAGGACTACTCAGGTGCTCAAAGTTAAGCCTGTGCTTAAGTGCTTTACTGGATCAGGACTCCATTACTTGGGATTTTGCTGAATTGAGTGCTATAAGAGCAGTGTTGTCATACAGGCATTTTTCTTTGTTTTGTTTTTCCCAAGCACATTGAATTGTATCGACCAATAACAACCTGCATGATTCAGTGTTTACCAGGGAATGGTTTTTAAGTATGTGCTGTTTTTAAGAAAAGCAGTCCAGTAGTTAATAAGTATTTTCAATCAGATGTGTGAGTTCTAGAAAAAGCCATCGTGGACCAATCCCCCATGCCTCTTAAGATATTTGTTATTCTTTTATTAAATACCTATGTTCTAAAGCAACTCCAGAAATTTTGCAGCTGATATCCATGTATCTTTTCCCACTCAAGAAACTTAACCTATATGTGATGTTAATAAGAAAAATATTAAGACAAAACAAGTAAAATTGTTTCCTAGAAAGGTTCAATCTATATGTAAATGAAATGTTGCATTCAAGGGAACTGGCTAACAGTGTGCCCAATGAAAGGCTGTGCTCCCATGCACTGGATCAATGTAAATGTGTCTTTTCAGATACTGCAAACTTCACCATCGAATGGTTTCCTAAAGGAAAATTTCATGTTTTATTTTAGTTCTGTCTTTTTCTAGAAATATAAAGTAGCTAATGCATTCAGTGTAGTATAATGAATAGGACTGGAGAAAAAAGGTAGAGTTTGTGAAGCAACCTGATTTTCTGTGCAAATAGGACTCAGGAATGCAAGCTGGTCACCTGGCAGCTTCTGGGGAAACGCAGGCTTGTGAGGCTGGCTTCCATTCATTCCCTTTACTACAACTTTGTCTATCTGCTATATCACGTACTGCTAACAAAACATACAGTTCAAACTAAATTTGTGTGTAAGGGAAGGGGAATGCATGTATACAGAATCTCACCTGCCTTAGATAAGGACTTGAACTCTTCAATTCTGGTCCATGAAGGGAGAAGCGATATCTATAGGTGTATATCCCAACTGAGTGGTTAAGGTAGGAGCCAATGTGTTATCTCTTTGCTATCCTCCCACTTTTCTGCTAATCCCAGAAGCACCCTTTGCAGATTCAGAAAGGGAGGAAATGGGGAAAAAACTTGAAGGGAGAAGCAGAACTATATGTTAAGATGAGAGAGAATTTTCACAGGTTTCAGATAGCTTTTGGTGATGGGGGGGAAGAGGGAGTGGTGGTGGTGGTTTTTTGTTTTTTGTTTTTTTTTCTTTAGCAAAATTCTAATAGGTTTAGATGTGCCTTAATTTTCATTAGGGTCAAGTATATGGGGTTTCTAACTTGTTTCCAGTACTCAAAATCTGGAAGAAAAGCTACCTACTTCCATGATACACAAATAATAATTCTAATTTACTTTTAGGCCCCTTTTCAGCAAAGTACTTAAGCTAGTGCTTGATTTTAGATGTGTAAGTGCACACACTTGTGTGAATGGGACCTAAGCATTCATGTATGTAAGTGCTTTGCTGACATAGAACTGTAAAGATTTGCTGTCTTTCTTATAACTCAATAGGAGCAAGGGTTGAAGAGGATGATGGGAGTTTGAAGCCTATGTTGAGTTGCATGTATGATTTTATCTTCTGGTAGGATAAATAATTTCTTGCATATTGATTTTTTTTGAGACTTGCATTTACAGTTTTTCTAACAATACTATGTTCTTTTCTTCTATGATGTCATTATGTCTTTCTGCTTTCTTTAACATCTGTGCATTTAATAAGTAATAGCAGAGATTGTCTTTTTAATGGAGGACTTTTTTTCTTCATTTTATAGTCCAGTGTGTATTTTTAATATCATATATTGTATATTAAAACTATTTTTGGTTATTTTCCAGATTTCATCAATAATCAAATGTAAAATAACTAATTTAACATAGATTTTTATTTTTGAAGACACATTGGGTATGTCTACACTAGCAAATTAATCTAGATTAAGGAGTTTTAATCCAGACTAATTTGAGCCCTGTCGACACTAGCCTTTGACTAGCTCAAACTAAAAAAATTTTTAGTTCGAACTAAGCAAAGTTTAGTTGAAACTAGTTGGTTTGGCTGGTTAGTCTGAATTGACTGCTTAGTTCGAACTTATTTTGAAATTTAATTTGAACTAGCAAAATGTAGTCACGCTAGGTTGAACTAAATAAGTTTGAATTAGCAGTTAGTTCAAACTAACCATGTTGTTTTAGTTTGAACTAACTTTTAGTTCAAATTAGCTGTGCTTTTTTAGTTCAAACTAAAAAGTTAGTTCGAACTTAAAAAAGCGTGGCTAGTTTGAACTGAAAAAATGCAGTTAGTTCAAACTAACTTTGAACTACTTAGTTCAGACTAAGCAAGTCCAAACTAAGCTTTTAGGGGTAGACATAGCCATTTACTACTACCGCTACATTCAGAGAATGAAGTTACCTCTGTGCAGAGTCAAGTTCTATTTACTGGTTAGGATCTGCAGTGATGGAGAGACCACGTGCTGGCCTTTGCACAGAGGTGAATTTGATATCAGGGTCCTGATCCTGTATCGATGAAGTCAGTGAGAACTTTATCATTGACTTTAGTGGCTGCAGGAGCTGTGAGATCAAGAACAAAACAACAATGTAAATACGTAAAGCTGAAATTCTTTTAGAATGAATGTCCAAACAGTGGCACTGTGTCAATTTAACTTGGTCTTTTATCTTTCTTTGTCATGTTCACCCTTCTTGGACTTTCTTCCCTATGGATTATTCTCTCTGAAGAACAAAAAGCTCCTGTTACTTCAGTTTTTATCAGTTGTTCATTTTCATAAATGCTCATTTTGTTGTTCCACATTAAACATGGTTTCATCTCAGGTTTAAATTCATTCAGGGACTGTCAGTGAAGAACTGTGACATAGCATAGTGTGGCTGGAGAGTGAGAGTTCAAACAGATTCTGCCACTCCCATGCATTGTAAGGCCAGAAGGTACTATTAGTTCATCTACTCTGATCTCCAGCATAATGCTGGAATTTGACCCTCTGACACATGAAGGCTCAGTGCTAGGAGTATATAGGCTGCCATACAGGGATGGTATAAAGGAGGAGTATGGTTCACACTGGTCAGATACTAGAAAATATATTAAATTATTTGATTTGATTTGTATTGCCATTGTTTATTAAATACTAAGCAAGCTGAGAGAGAAATATTGAACAGAACATGTTTGATAGGTTTAGGCCTGCATGACTGTTAGGTCTATGATACCAGTGACCCCAAACACTTCTGTAGGTGTCTATAACTTTTAGAGTCCTAGGAACAGATTGCTGAGTTGCTCTATAGTCTACTTACAAGCTCTGAGTGGATAGTGCACAAAGCCTATTTGTATATTGTGGGCGGAATTGCAAATCTTAGCCCTGATGAAGAAATACAGCATGGCCAGACACAGGTGCCCCATGTTGTAAGTTGCAGTTTCACTTGCTGTTTTCAAAGGATAAGATTTTTGTTGTGGCAATATTTCAATTGCTGAGATTTATTTTGTTTATACTGATCAAAGTAAGCATCATTGATCATACCAGGCTAAGACTGGCTATGATTCAATTTGATGCATTTTGCTCTGTCATGTCTAACCTTTTGTTATGATTAAACATCAACAGAATGCTTGACAGTGTTGCATCATAAAAGGTTTTATTCAGTGCAAATTAGCATTTGGTACATTCCTCTGTTATTTCCTCCAATGACATATGTAAATAGCATGTACTCTAATGTTAGGGGGAAGGAACAAGAGCATGCAAATCTTCTAATGAATCTGCACGTGCTGTACTTCAAATGAAAAGAAAAAGATGCAATTTCCACATGTTAATTTTGTTATCTGCACAAAGTGTACCCCTCAGCTTGCTCAACATTGTGATAGCAAGTTTAGATTTATAGCATCATTATGTTCATAATGAGAATATATCAGAAGTTTCCATGCATGCATACATTTGGTAACATTATGGAAACCCTTACATACATAAGGAAAAGGAAGAAGTATAGGAGTATTACTTAAAGTTAACCTTAATAAACATTTTCATTCTTTATTGTTTTTATAAGTTTTATCACAAGTATCATGTAGCCATTTTTATTGCAATGTACAGTTTGCTGTATGAAGTTCTTTCACAAAACCTGATGGTTTTTGTCACTTTATCACAGTTTTATTTTTGTGGCAGCATGCCCAAATGCAATTGTGTATTGTATTTTTCCTTAAGTTGATTTTTCTTGTCATCTAGTCTGCCACATTAGTTTTTTATTTAATAATGTTGACTAGCTGGGTTTTAAAATGAGTGCTCATGTATCTGTTTGAGTCTGTATTAAGATGTTACATCATAAAGGATTTTATTCAGTGCAAATTATCACTGCTCTGTGTTTTGCTCCAATGATATAAGTACATCATATATATTCTAATATTAGAGGGAAAGGCTTTATATAATATCATTTATTTAATTTTCCATTACTGAAGGTTTATTTAAGTTAATTAGATTTACGCATTCTGTCAGTCCATGTAACTTGAGCAGTTACCATAATTTATTGCTTTACTCTCAATGGATGTCGTTTGGTAACTTCTCTTTGTACCTTTGAAAATTTCCCTCTAAACTGCATAGAGTACCAATTAGATCATAAGAACAACCCTACTGGGTCAAACCAGTGGTCCGTCTAGCCCAATATCCTGTTTTGTCAGCGTCAGATGTTTTCACAGTAATGAATGGAATAAGGCAATTTGGGGCAATCCATCTTGTGGTCCAGCTTCTAGCAGATGAACATTTAGGGACATCTAGAGCATGGTTTCCCATCCTGATCATCTTGGCTGATAGCCATTGATGGACCTATTTGCCATGAATTTATCTAATCCTTTTTTTTTTTTATTCAGTTATACTTTTGATATTCACAGCATCCTATGGCAACAAATTTTACAGGTTGACTGCCAGTTAACTTCATTGGATGACCCATTGTTCTTGTGTTATGAGAAAAGACAAATAACACTTTCTCCACATTATTTATGGTTTTTCAGACCTCTATCATATCCCCCTCCTCCAGTTCTCTCTCAGCTAAGCTGAAAAGTCTGTCTTTTTAATCTCTTCTCATATATAAGCTGCTCCATACCTCTACTAATTTTTGTTGCTTTTCTCTATACTTTTCCAATTCTAATATACGTTTTTGAGATGGGGCAACCAAAACTGCACATGGTATTCATGTGGTGTGGTCATACCATGGATTTATATAGTGGTGTTATGATATTTTTAGTTTTAGTATCCATCCCTTTCTTATTGGTTCCTAACATTGTTAGGTTTTTTTTGACTGTGGTCAGCTCGATGTTTTCAGAGAACTGTCCATAATGACTTCATGATCTCTTTTTTGAGGGACCATAGCTAATTTAGATCACATTATTTTGTATGTATACTTAAGATTACATATTACTTTGTACTTATAAAACTTGAATTTCATCTGCTGTTTTGTTGTCTAGTTATCCAGTTTTGTTAGATCCATTTGTAACTTTCACAGTCAACTTTGGACTTAATTATTCTGAGTAATTTACTGTCATCTGCAAATTTTGCCTCCGCACTATCCTCCCCCTTTTCCAGTTCATTTGTGAATAAGTTGAACAGCACTGATCCCAGTACAGGTAATTGGGAGCCCTCACAATTTACCTTTCTCCATTATCAAAACTGTCCATTTATTCCTACTTTTCATTTGCTATCTTTTAACCGGTTATTGATCCATGAGAAGGCCTTCTCTCATATCCCAAGACTGCCTATTTTGCTTAAGAGCATTTGGTGAGGGACCTGATCAAAAGCTTTCTCAAAGCCCAGGTACACTATCTCCCAGATCACTGTTGTCCACATGTATGTTGCTCCCTCAGCGAACTCTTAGTAGATTGATTAGGGTTGATATCCCTTTACAAAAGCCATGTTGACTCCTCTCCAACCTATCTATGTTGCCTTTTCTATAGTTTTAAATAATTTGTCTGGTTCTGACATTAGGCTCCACAGCCTATAATTGCCAGGATTGTCTCTGGAGCCTTTTTAAAATGTAGGCATTACATTAGCTACCCTCCAATAATCTTGTGTAGAGGTTGATTTAAGTGATAGGTTATATGCATATTTGAGTTCCTTCACGACTCATGGACAAATATCATCTAGTCCTGGTCATTTATTTATTGTTTAAATTACTAATTTTTTTTCAAACCCTCCTTTACTGATACCTCAGGCTGAGATGGCTCCTCAGATTTGTCATCTAAAAAAATGACTCAGCAGTGGTGATCTTCCCCATATCCTCTGCAATGAAGACCCATAGAAACAATTTTACTTCTCTGCAACAGCATTGACATCCTTTGGCCTGTAGCCCTTCAATTGTCTAGTGATTGCATGGACTTTTTTTCAGGCTTCCTGCTTCTGATGTAGTTAAAACAAAATTAGTTGGTTTTTTGTCCTTAGCTTGTTTCTCCTCAAATTTTTTCTTGGGCTGCCTTACTCTACTTTGACATTTCACTTTTATCAGTGTAAATCAATAGAGCATTTTCAACTGTTTCAACTAGACCTGAGAGAAGACTGGAAAAGTTTTCTCTGAATGGTTATTAAAATTCTAAAGCAAATTTTAAGTTGACCATGTTCACAACACCTATGAGCTCCAAAGGAACGTAAGGAGTTAGATGCTGAATTCTCACAGAATTATATAACTATACCTTTAAGTTCCTTTTGAAATCTTAGTCTACAATTTCATGCTCATACCCCATGATCTTTTGAGCCCAGGAACTTTACTAGCATAAGATGCAAACACCCACCAAATTCAGATTTTGAATCGTACATTTGATTGTAAGATTCACAGGGTGCAATACAAGAACCGACACAACAACAAATAGTGAATATTTCCAGTGGAGTTGTTTGTGAAATGTTGCTGAAGAAATCCATGGACAAGTTAAAACAGCAGTTACATTCAAGAATTTTATGATATGTTAATGGACAGAAAAAAATGTGAAATCGGCCAAAGAAACTATTGTGAATTATGCATTCAGCTATAAGTTCATTGTAAGAAATAGATGGTTTTTTATTACCCATGGGTTTTAAAGTAAATATCATTTAAAATTCTTGGGCATTATAAACAAACTGTCTTTCTCAGGTTAGAAACCAAGATGTGCATGGTCTTGAACACTTTCAACTGCTATTGATTGTATTTGATGTATTTGTCTAGGCTTATATTCACAGTTTGTGCAAGGCATACAATTCTTACAAGAAACAGTTTTGATGAAGAAAGATAGCATATATCACTGCCAGGGAAAGAAGGTAGTTGGTTGTAAGTCCAAGGGGTAGAAACTTGTTCTGTACCACCAAATTACTATTCCTGTGGAACAAAAGTAAAATAGTGGATAATAAGATGTAAATAAAAAAAAAAAACAAAAATGGAAAAATATTTTTGAAATTATCCTTTTTTGTTTTTTAATCAAATACAGTAAAAATATTTGATTAAAAGAGTTAGCTGAAAATATTAACAATTTTAATGGAAAATTCAAAATTTTTCCAAGCAACTCTTAATATTTCATTAGTGTGTGAATTCTTGTTTTACCTATATAACTGTTCATTTCCCATGCCTACTGTGTTTCATTGTGTGTTAATAAAATGCCATTCCCATGCTACTTCCTTGTAAACTCCTATAAATTTTACATTGAAAGCATGTGTGCGTGAGAGATGTACACCAACTCTTTTGAAATGGATGCATTTCAAAATGAGTCACTTCCCAGAAAATATTTAACCATGAATTAACTGCATGGCGATATGGAGTTTACAAATGACTTTAGTGGACACACTAACCATACTCACTGCCACCATCATTGCTTTGAGATGTGGGACCACTTCTTCCATGGATTAAGGCAGCCAGCTATGAAAAAAAAAAAGAGTTAAGAGCTGTTGAATTTGAACAAAAACATGCTGAATAGCAAGCTGTCAAGTGAGAGAGAAGAGAGTGAACTAGATGAAGATTAAAATTTTCCCTTTCCACAATAGTGATGGAAAGAGTGAAGAATGATCTTGCTTCCCTTTCATAACTACTTCCCAGTACACACAACCATTGGGAGGCCCTAAACAAGAACAGTAGGAGTTCCCGCATGTAGTTCCCCAGCTTCCTGCAGGATTAGTAATGAACAGGACTGTCAACCCCAATGACAGGTGAGTGGGTCATGGTTAAGGTTTGGGTTTGTATTTGCCAGAGATACTATGGTCTTGGGTTCCTTTCTTTTTCCATACCCTTCAGAGACTTTGCAGGAGACAGAGAAAGAAACTGAGATTGCTTGGAGATTTGAGAAATCATTATTTACATGAGTTCTTTCTCCCTGAGCAGTTTCTCCTTGCCTGCCCACACAGCAGGTGGCTGACATTCTTTGATCCCTGCCCAGTCAGATGATCCTTATTCTAAGTAGATTGGGTTGTGCACAATCAACTTATGTAGCCTTCTGGGATATACTGTGTTTCTCACAGCTGATAGTGCTCTGAATCAGCTGAGCCCATTTGAGAAGTAAGGGCCTGATACTGCTATTAAAAATCAGTGACAAAACACCTACTGGCTTCAGTGGGAGCAAGATCCGATCCTCAGCCTCTAAAACCACTCATCTTTAAGACCTGCTGAAAATGTCAAGGTGGCCTTTTTTCTCATTATGGAAAAGAAAGCATTGTCTGGTTCCCATGGAATATGATATATTTATTTCAGTTGATCTCAAAGAATGCAGACTCTCTTTTGTAGACCTGGTAAATGTTTTTTCCTTCTCACCGGGGAGAACAGAAAACTTGATCAATAGAAGTGAACTTTAATTTTTTTCCCCTCATCTAAACCAGTCTTAAATGTTTGAGGTTAAAAAAAAAAAAAAAACCTTAAAACAATATAGTTATGATTTTTCTTTGCCTTGAGGAATGAATGATGTTTCCTCAATTTTGGTTTGAGTTAAACTTGATGCAAGCATCGACGATAAATGGGTCAGGCAGTCATTAAAGTGAACAGTTGGCCACATTTGTGCTAACTCTACTCTTTTTGTTTTTTGCCAGAGGAAAAAAAATTCTAATTTCTATCAGTCTCAATTGTGCTGGGCAGCACTATCAGCTGGTAAGAGCCCTCTGATTTGACAGGCCCCACTGTATGATGATTAATTACTAGTCAGCTTCATTGGACTTTTCTAATTTCCTCTTGCCACTAGCTATAGGCAACAAGCGATAAGTACTGCTCTTATTATTTTGTGCGAAGGAAAATGTCTATTACTGCTCTGTCCTACAAGTAATCAGAATAAAAAGACAGCTGATCAGGAAACCTGTGAGGATCATTCTGTCTTTATTTATCCTACCTTTCTTTATTTCTATGCTCTTTCTCCACAGAAGTTGTTTTACACAGTTGCCTGTCAAACTAAGATGATAAAATCATAAGCTCTATCAAAGTAGTTGACATTTTGAAATTTGTATAATGATTTCATGGGAATTAATCCTCAATCTCCAAATAAATCCTCCTCAAAATGCTAATATAACTAGAAATCTTATACCGCAGAATGTAAAACAATTCTTAATCTGCCTTTTCTCCTTACCCATAAATGTATTTTATCAGAAGGCTGGCTTGTAGAGGAAAATATTACAGTATTATCACTGAATGCAAGTGTAAGTACTTTACATAACACCCACATTATAATCAGTTTTCTGAGGAACTAAATGCTTTATAGATTGTGGCAAGCTCAAGGTGTGCTCCTAATAAACTGTCAAGGGCCAAATTGCATCATAGATAATAATGGTGCTTTGCAACTTGTATACATTTTTTTAATCAAAGGATATAATTATTCTGTAAAGAAAATTGATTTAACTCTACAGCACTCCACTGAAGTAGTGATGTATTATACCCATTTCACAGCTCTCCCAGACTTTTCCTCCATGGATGGTTGAAGCATTACAAATTTTTTTTTAACAGAACCTGATTGACTTAAGACTCTGAATTCCACTTTTAAAACTGACTTCGTATGCTTAGGGCTTAGATTTTTAAAGGTATATGGGTATCTAACTTCCACTGATCTAAGTTTAAGCACCAAAACACGTTTAAAAATCTTGGCCTTAGAAGCCTAACAGTAAAATTTACAGGCACAACCATGTGGTTTAGGAGTCTGTTTTATTATCAAAAGTGATTCAGATGCTTAAATGTCAATGAGACTTAGGGTACGTCTACAGTGCAAAAAAGAATCAGAGCCTGTCATATGAGTGGGGCTCTCACGATGGTGCTAAAAGTAGTAGTGTAGATGTTCAGGCTCAGGCTGGGCCCGGTTCTGAGACCTCCTCTCCTTGTGGGGACACACAGTCCAGGTTCCAGCCTGAGCTTCAGTGTCTGCTCTGCTATTTTAGGCCCAAAGCACAAACCTGAAAAAGTTGAGCTGGACTGTGACACTTGCTGCAGCAGGTCTTTGTTTTTGCAGAGTAGTTATACTGTCAGGGTCCTAAATGGCTACAATTATTTTGAAAATGGGACTTAGTCTCCTAAGCTGCTAAAATGTTTTTGAAAATTTTAACTTTTTGTTTTTTTCTACAGAGTAGATATTGGTAGATAAAATACAATACCAGTCTCATAGCCCCTACTTGTGAGCACACCAGAGGTCTATACCAGTGGTTCCCAACCAGTGTGCCGCGGAAACATCCCAAGTGTGCTCTGAGCATCCTTGAGAGCTGCAGTTAAAGTTCCCTTCCTGCTCAGCCCAGCCACGTGGGCTATGCAGGGCAGGGAAAAGGCAGGGGTTAAAGTAAAATGGAGGGCACAGTTCTGGGGGCCCCTATTTTTAGGCAGGCAGCCTTCTGCCCCCCCCCTGAAATGGAGGGAGGCACTGGAATGCAGAGTTCCAAGGGTCCCCCTAAAAATAGCAGGAGCAGCCCGAACACAGTGGTCTGGTGGCTGCACCTTAGGCCCAGCCAGCAGAGGGGGGCAGGAGGCTGGGAGTGTGTGAATCTCCTCCTGCAGGGCCGAGCAGCTTCAAACAGCCCAGGTAAAGGTTTTCGGGGGGAGGGCTGCTGGGGGTTGTGTGCAGCAGGTGTGTGTGTGGCAGAGGGTGTGCAGCTGGAGTTGTGGGGTGGCTGTTTGGTTGGGGGGGTGTTGCTGGGGGTGGGGCAGCTGTGGGGGGCTGTAGCTGGGGGTTGGAGGCCTAGTTCTGGCCCCTGCAGTGATGGGGGAGGGTCCATCACAGGCAGTGGGGGGTTGGGGGAGGGGACCCACTAGGGTGGGAGGGAGCAGTCATGGGGTGAGGATTCACCCAGGGTGGCAGGGAGCCACTGTGGAGAGGGGGGAGATGGGTGCTGTGCCATGCTCCCCTGCCCTAACTTCTCACTCCCCAGGTTCCCCCTCTGCCCCCCCACAAAGCCACTCTTGTTCTCCCTTCCCCTCTCCTCTCTTGCCACCCTTGTGCTGTTCCCCACATGGCTGCCCTTGTCCTCTTTTGCCACCCCTGCCCTGCTCTGCTCCCCATGCTCACTCCTGCCACTGCACATGACTCCTGACCTCCCGTGTTTTGCCACCCCTGCTCTACTACACCTACTACCCCACACAGGAACATTTCCGAAACACTGTGCCATGGTTGATGAATCTTCATAAGTAATTTAAGTTAATTTGAATATTTGTGAGTTTTTAATGGTGGTGTGCCTCGAAAAATTTGAGAGTATCAAGGTGTGCCACAGCAGACAAAAGGCTGGGAACCACTGGGTCTATACTGGTCTTGAATTCTCCAGATTCATTGGCCTAGTCAAACATCCCTTTCAGTGAGATCCTTTCCACGTTTCTGATGCAGCTTGACAGCAGATTTTAGAGAAGCTTTTGACAGGAGCATTCTTCCTAGAGTACCAGCAAGAGTGGTGCAGAAAACTGACAGATCATGTGCTGCAATTATTATTTAAGTAGAGGTGGAAAATGAGATAAGCACTACTGAGATTTCATCTCTGATGAAATTTAGGAATCATGCAGCTTGAAGGGGAAGTCCCTATCCAATAATAACACCACTTTACACCTATGGTCTATGGTTCTTGTCACCCCAAAGTGTTTTCAGGATGAATTATTCAACCCTTGTGCAAGACCTTTGTAAATGGGCTTTGCATGGTTGAAATGTGCAGTGGTTCGGAGAGGTAGATCCAGTATTCTCCT
Organism: Podocnemis expansa; assembly: GCA_007922195.1. Lineage (NCBI taxonomy): Eukaryota > Metazoa > Chordata > Testudines > Podocnemididae > Podocnemis > Podocnemis expansa. Next base: position 5,940,277 of record ML682036.1, read on the forward strand.
CACCCACTTCCTGACGACAAGATGCAGGCCACAGCAGGTCCAGGACAAGCCGTGTCAGCAGTGGCATCATCTTGCCTGTCACTCCCTGAATACATGCAACCTTTGTATCCAGCAGAACTGTGCAATTCATGGGACTCATTGGCATTGCCAATCCCCCATCTGAAACAATCTGTTCTCTATAGTCTTGGCCTCCACAGGTTGAGGGTCTGTGATTCAGGTCACATGGAGCAACACAGAATAGCAGCATGCCATTGGATCTACCACTGCCCTCCCATTGCTTGTGTGGGGTTATATCCAAAGCAATTAAAAACCACTGTATGAATAAATGCATGCGAAAGAAAGCACCAAGCCTCTATAGAACTGCATAACCATTGCGAGCACAAGTGTGTTTCTAATTCACCTCTAGATATATTATTCTCACAGTTGATTCTGCAGCTGAAATGAATTGAAATTTCTTCATTCCCAGCTGTAATTATCTGTGTTTTTATTTTGTAGCCAGTAAAGATAAAATGCATTCATGCTTCCAAACACTGCATTGTTAGGTACAAAAACTGCTTTTATTGGTAATGTAGTGCTTGTGAAATTGTCATCAGAACAGCGGTCATGCTTTTATAGTTAGTGACTTTCAGTCATGGAGTATAAGGCCAGATGGGACTAAAAGATCATCTAGAATTCTGTGCATATAATATAAAAGTACTGGATATGTACCTCCCCAGCTTTCTTATCCTGTTTAGCCTCTGATGATTGTTCTCATTTGGGGGGGGGAAGCGTCACCCTTGAAGTGCAAAGAAAGGATAGTGAGTTATACACTTCCTGATTGAGAAAAACACTATCCTTCTTATTTTAATTAATTTAAATGCAAGGGCAAAAGACATCTTAAGATGACATGCAATGAGCATTTTACTCCTACAACCATATAGCAATAATTCTGAGACTGATAATTACTTTAGTAGGTAATGCAATGTGCTCTTTAGTTACTATTGATTCCAATATGGGTACCATGCATAGTACTTGCCATAGAACTGCAGGAGAGGAGGGGAAGGGTGAAAGTGCCTGTATCTGTGGTAACTCTAATTAGAGGCAAGTAAGGCATCTTGTGTCACCACCTGAGGTTGAAGAGGCTAGCATGACTTGAGCTCTTCATTTCATTTAGTACAGTACTATCTAGTATCCCAAAGATTTCATAGAGACCCTTAATAGCTTTGGATCATTAAGGTGCACAGTTGTACTACTGTCAGGAGAGGTGACGTATCCTGGGGTAACCAGGAAAGGTCAAATGAAACTCCCATAAATAAAGATATATACTCAAATGCTACAAAGCAGTGTTGGCTGTAGTAGTCTTCCTCCACTGATGATTGAGACATGGTATAAAATCATCTCTTACCCAACTGTATATTCAAATACAGAGACAGACTGTGGATTGACCCTGAACAGGTGTACAAGGGAGACTGATGACTAAAGGAGAATGTAATGGCCAGCAATAAGCTAGACCCTGCACTTTCCTGGGCAAAGGAACTGCCCCTGAAAAACTTACTACCCCAAAGAGTATCACAAAAGAGGAAGCCATTGCCCCAATCCATACTAGGCAACAGAAGTGTCGTATCACACAACACATTCTGTAGCTTCTAAGAAGGTGTAGGAGTGGGGAAAATCACTAAAGATCCCAAGAAGGCCTGGGGAGTACCAGGGCCCTAGGAGCCCGCTGAGTTCTGGTTCTCATGCTGAGATGGTTTACCTCTGCACCATCCATTCTGCAGGGCTGTTGCTAAAATTTGCACAGATACTCGCATGTAGAAACTGAATAGTGATCAAGGCAGAGAGTCTGTGGCATAATTGCGATTGGAACCTAAATCCTATTTATAAGCACTAACCACCAAGCCACTAACTCATCCTGGATATTAAAATACTTCATTAAATGCAACGATAGAATTGCTGCACTATATATACAACTGCACTGCTTTTCTTGGAGCACAGCTTCTGTTTCTTGAGGTGATATCTAGCACACTGCTAATTTTCCATGTTGTTCAATATCTACTCTTGCAACAAAAAAGTAATGGTGTGTGTTATTACAGTGTTTTTTGTTCTGATACAAAAAGAAACAAGTTGGTTTAAAGAGTTCCTCAAATCAACTCACAAGGGGAATAAGGTGAGAAGGACTTCTAAACTGTGCTGAAGAAAAAGCATTGCTGATGATATTATTACTATAATTTTAATTTGAAGTCAACAGTTTTTATAACATTTAGAGAATAATTCATTACAACCCACACAATAATTTGTTGTGACAGATAAGCCAGGTAATTATACTGTTAAGAGTTTTTAGTTTAATTTGAAATACTTTAGAAAGTGAAATATATAATGGTTGAGCTGCTTTGTTCTTTTTTTCTAATAAAAGGTGGGAGCTTCTGAGTGTTGTTATTAGGCTGAGATAAACTGGGCTTCTGTATAGCACAATTTTGTATGTCTGAACTAGCAAAAGCCTTTGAAGTCCTATGAATCCTTCTGCTTGTTAATTCTTCCATTTGTTTGATTTTTGGTACAAAGAAAATGAAAGAATATGATGAGATTATGGCATTTTAAGTCAATATTTATTAAAAAATCAATCTAGATGAAAATCTGCCCATCCCTCTAATTAGATGAGGCAACTTGAGGTTGATTTTTAATTGCAAAAGTAATTACACGGAGCAGATAGCCAGTGACATTTGATTATCTAGGTGATTGATTAAAAAGCCTAGCTCACAGAGCAGATTGTCAGCCAGGGGAATCGAGACAAAAGAGCAAATTAAAAAAGTTGTCCTGTTAGTAATCACAAAATTCAAGGATGAAATTACAAAGCCAAACACCTCCAATCCTCCTCATCTTCATCACTCAAATGCATGCAGCATGTCTTCGTTAAAAAGGGGTGATAAAGAAATGGATTACTTTTAAAAGCGAGTGAGGAAATATAAAAATCTCAGCTGAGGGTAGGGAGTTTAACCACAAAATAAGGAACAAACAAAAATGTCTCAGTTCTACTAAAGATTTTTTTTTCCTGGTTGCTTCCAAAAATACACTAATTGCAATTAATAATAGTTAAATGAAACAAAATGTTTCTGATAGAAGTATATATGAAAAATGAATGAATTATTCCTTATAAAGTGAATTCATTCAAAATCATTAAGCTTTCACTTTTTAATCAGGATAAATGTAAACATCTTGTGTTAAATACTTTAACTTGGTAGTGTTATAGTTTTATAGTGAAGATTAGTATAAATCATAGTTTAAAAATCTGCATACAATAGCATCTTAATGAAAAAGGAAATGGAAGCAAGACAAGGTTGAATTTTTCTTTTCTTTTCTTTTCTTTTCTTTTCTTTTCTTTTCTTTTCTTTTCT
>ML682036.1:5943657-6000151 GCA_007922195.1 Podocnemis expansa
CTTTTCTTTTCTTTTCTTTTCTTTTCTTTTCTTTTCTTTTCTTTTCTAGTAATTCAGAGAAATACTATTTATTATCATTATGAACTCATCTATAGACCCAAAGAGTTTGTGGCTATGTAATGAATTTTAATATATTTACCATGAAAATAAATGAGTCCCAGATATTTCTTTAAAATGGCAGAAAAAGATTTTGGTGGTGTGATCCAATCAGTCTTTCTATTGAATTCAGTGAATGCTAGGTCAGAACCATTGTGTATGGTGTACTGTTTTGTATGTTGTCTGATTTCTATCTGAGAATACATTGGCTGAAAAGTCTTTGATAAAACCTTGCTAATCTATTAAAATAGAATTTAAGGACAAAACTAATTCATGGAAATAATAGGGATTTTTTGAAAAGTTAATATACTTGTGGACTGAAGCATATGACTGTTTAGTTCTGCTATTATGTCATTTTAGAAAGTGCGTAGTAGGTGACTGCAAGGCTGTTATTTCAGAGAGATGGTGAAATTGAATAGTAACTGATATGATGTTTTAACATGTTGTTCTTCAAATACAAAGCAGAAATATGCCAATAGTTAGCTATTTTTTTAAGTATGTTTAATCAGAATAAATCATCCTTATGGGGAAGGGAAACCAAGAAATAAGGTCATTCCTGGAAACTTGTTCCATATCAGATGATGTACAGGCTGGCAATTATTTTTCATGCTACAACACTGAATATGGAATCCTACACTCTTAAGGCACAATTGGGATTCAATAGTGTTATCTATGGAACCAGGGGCAGGCACTGATCCATACTGTAGGTGTCAGTCAGTACAGTCTTTGTGATCTATTTACTAATCTCAAAGAAACAATCATTGTTTTTCTCTGTGGTGGTGTAGCTGGGGGGAAAAAAATATTATTGGATTGGTCAAATACCATCTCTATATTGTTCTTTAACTAGGCCTCATTTTCTCAAATCTCCCTAAATTTAACCTTACTGAGTGAAAGTAAATTGAGCTGATTTTCTCCCGTATTACAATGAATTACCATTTTCCAGGTTCTAAAAGTCCTTTTAAATAAGGAACACATGAACTGTGAATTGGAGATGAAATTTAAGCCTTGTTTAGTTCTTCAACCTTAGAAAGATACACAGGAAGGCAGGTGTGTATAGCAATAAGAATGTGAAGTCCATTGTGAAAATGTATAGTTGCAAGTCTCAGGAGATCAATTCAAATGAAGTAATATAACCAAAAATCAGTATCCACTTTCAGCAGAATGAGCACTGATCTGTTGGGTAGTTCACAGCACCACTACAACAATGGTCTTTTTTGCTCTTCGTATGCCTTTTTGGTGACTGAGGAGAAAAGTGGAAAGAAGTTCCAAATGGGCCTAATAGTGATCTTCAAATATGTTAAGGGTTGTTATAAAGAAGGAGGTGATCAGCTGTTCTCCCAGTCCACTGAAGGTAGGACAAGAAATAATGGGCTTTATCTGCAGCAAAGGAGATTTCAGTTAGATCCTAGGAAAAGCTTTCTAACTATACAGGTAGTTTAGCTCTGGACTAGGCTTCCAAAGAACATCATTGGAGGTTTTTAAGACCAGGTTGGACTAACAAGTTGAATGGTCTTAGGTGCTGTTGGTCAAGCTTCAACACTGGGGACTGGAGTTGATGACCTCTCAAGATCTCTTCCAGTGCCACATTTCTATGTTTCTAAATTTCTACAGTTAAGTACAATTGTACTCTTTTTTTTTTCAGCAAACAAAATTCCAAATTGCTTTACATAGCTTGATAATTTCAAAGCTTTCTGTAAACTATCACATCTCTGTGTTATATCTTAGACTCAGAACAAAATGGAAGATTGGGGTCAGGGTTTGCAGCCCTTTTAAAGGCAGTGTTCCATTTGTGTACAAACCTCTAGTACTGGTATTACTATTTTCTATAAGGTGATCCTTCCATTACAAATGAGTTTGTTGTTTTCAAGCTGAATAAACCTTACATGATCTAATTTTCACATGCTATTTCATTTTCTCACATAAGTCATTTTGCAGAAAAGCAAAACTATAAAAAAGTTAGTCTTCAGTTTGGGTAGTCTAATATCTATGATTTTTCTGACCAGTTTTCAATCTTTACTGATTTAACTACCTCTTGTTTTGCATTATCCTTCATTAAACAAGAAATTCAGATGTTGGTAATTAGCAGGAGTTCCTTTGCTGCCAGCCCAAAATCAGCAATAAAAACCTGTATATTGCAACATCTCCATTTGTTAACAGTGTCCAGACAACAGGTCTGCAATTAGACTCCCATCTGTTAGGTTTAGAGTTTGTGTTGCCAATGGATGCAAATGAAGTTGGTTCTCTCAATGGAATGGATGCCTAACTCGAAATGTTGTCAGAATCTAACAGTACATGGGGGAGCAGGAGGTTCAGACATTTAACACAGCTGTATTACAGGGATTAATAGAAAAAAAATAGTCTTGTTACATACCATGAGACCTATAACAAATCTAAAAAGATATTTTAAGGTACCAATGTTTTCTTCTATGTCCCCTAATTCTAGTATGTAGCATGAGACTGAAAAGAATTATTATAAATGCTTAAGTAAAATGTTTAAAGAATACATTAATACTATGCAAAAGTATAAATGGTACAATGTTATGCCAGATGTTGCCTGAGACTCTAAAAGGAATATTTTTTAATATTCGATATTTTAACATAATGAAACAGAAAATTCAGTGAGAAGCATATGTAGAAATTCTAGTGGTTAATCTCAAACTGAAATTTTATATTGGTTTTAACAGCACTATAATAAGGGATAATCCTACAAACTCCATAGGCTGTGTGTTGGGGGATTAGCTAAAGCTTGCATATTTAAATGTTCTATTTTCTATCAGAATGTCTATAAAATAGACAGCAAAACCCACTTAAACTAAATACCTGTTGAAGAGCTAAAATAGTGAGGGGGGGGGAACCACTCTGTATTTATTCAGATATTACTCTTAAACTTTTTCCAGATTATTTTCTTACTCTTTTAGAATTTGAAGATCCATAAACTCAACATAAAACAGATCATTTCTGTATACAATCTGAATTTGTTTCTATGTGAATTTGAATACAATATGCAGTGACACTACAACAAATAGTTTTATCTACCTATCCACAATATGTGTAGTTCTGTATTACTGTCTTTTACCAAGAGTATAATTTAGAATAAACAATTTCTAAAGCAAACTACTGGGTGGGAAAAGGTCTAATAAATATTAAAATTCCAGATGAATTGTAATTGTAATTTTGCTGGCTCAATAAGATGAAAGCAGGAGGGACATTCTACCTTAGGAAAATTTAAAGGAGAGACTTTTAAAAACATGATTTATATTTTCATTACTTATAGAGTCCATATTTGTAAAGATTGTTACTTAGCTTTATATTTTAGTTTCTTTCCCCCCCTTTTTGGTAGTGATGTATTGTACTTCAATGGTAGACTCCTATAGCCACCGTAGTCAGGAGTTTTAACACTCAGTTCAATCAGACCTAGATTTTACTTCATCTCTCTCACTTGTATATAAGAAAAATTTGTTAGAGTTGGAAATAATTTTCAGTATTAAAATTTGTATAATATAATTATATGTTAGATTTATCAGCCTGTTCTTTTCTTTGCCAATTTCCTTCTATATAGGTAGACTGTAGTTCTCTATTGCAGAATGTACTTACAATTTGAAAATGCAATTGGAAGGTTTATGTATTATACAAAGAATAAGATTTGTTTCTGACAAAATTTCTCTGGAGTCAGGGGAATTATCATCTATATAATAAGATTACAGAATTGTCACTCTTTGTGTCATTCTGAAGCCTAGGATGCCTGTTGAGTCTGTGTGTAGTTTCAATAATTTCTGGGATTCATGGTTTATTACCAGCCAATTTTTAAATATTGACCCTTTTTAACTTTATATATTACACCCTTGTGGTGGTTAGCCAAAGTAAGGCATGAATCTAAGCTGTAACAAGAGTTCATTGTGATATCAAAGGTGATGCAATCAATTATCACTCCCTATGCTACAGCCAATATGCATGCAATGATTTCATTGCCTATATGGAGACTGAACAAATAGTGCCTTAGTTTGTCAAACATCTACACCCATATGAGCTTTCAGCTACCATTTATTTATAGTGAAGTAGCACCAAAAGGCTGTGATCTTAATCAGGGTCTCATTGTGCTAGATTCTGCACCAAGACCTAGTAAGAAACACTTACTACTGCAAAGATCTTACAACCAAAGTAGACAAGAAAGCCAAAGAAGTGCAGAACTGGCGTTTGAATATACCTCTCCCGGTGATGTTCCCTATCCACGGACCTCATAAGTTACACCAAATAACCATGAATATTGTCCATTCTTTCTTCATAGACTTTGTCATAAAGCTACACATTTCCCATTTTTCTCAAGTCATTTATAAGATCCGGCATCAGTCAGAGTTTTTTGCTACCATGTGTATTATTCAGGTTGCATGCAGATAAGAGGGCATTGCTGTGTTATGAAAACAGCCCTGTTCTGGTAAAGAGAGTGAGCTTTGATCATTGCTGGATGATTAGAGCAATATCAGCAGGCAAGTTCTGTGCTTTCCACTCAAAGATAACTCTGTTACTTGTGTGCTTGGGGGAGTGATGGAAGCATGCCTACTGGAAGAATGTACACTGCTCTGCAAAAACCAGTATGACTTCTGTATTGAATGAGAGTAAATGGGCTTAGGGCATTTTGGCCCTTAAAGGAAAACTGCATCTGTTTTGACCAGCCAAACTAGCAGTGTGGAATTGCACAGAATAAGAGCTGTGCTTGTCACCATGACTAACGTGCAGATCCTTGCCTCCATGGGGATGCCACTTCCCTGAGCCTGGCAGGAGATGTGTGAGATTCAGAATTCCCTTCCAGGCGAAGTCTTGGCCCAAGCAAACTAACAGTAGGCTGGGGGTTTGTGAGTGCCTGGTTCAGAGCCTGCTAATCTTCCAGATTAGTCCCTGCTTCCTCCCTGGGGGATAATAGGCCAATCATCAGGGAGCAAGAGCAATCCCTCACTCTTTCACAGACAGCAGCAGCAGCAGTTGGAAAGCTCATGTTAAAACCTCTGGATCCAAAAGTGAATGGTGGTTGTTGAACATACTAGATTTCAGTCAGTCATTCAGCACCTGTGCTTTCTGTTTCTAAATATGCTTGAATTGCTCAGATTCCATGATGATGGTGGAGGGTGGGGAGCATATTAGTACCTTGATACATAAATAGAAACCCTTCTGGAGTGGGAATTTCTGTCTAGCAAATACAATCACAGACCCTCCTACAAGCTAGAAGGGTTATGGACCAAGAGCGGCTTCTGAGATTGAATGGTGCTGCTGCTTTTCAGGTTGCTAACCTGTTGACATTCCTCTCATTCCCAAAGACCAGTGGCTGGGGATATGTCTATACTGATGGTAGCAAATTTGCTGCTGTCAGCTCAGGATTTCAGGAGTGGTTTGCAGTGAGTCTGAACTTGCCACGCCACTCCTGGAAGTCGGCCCTGGAAGTCCTGGGAGTAGAGGAAATGCAAAAGCAAGAGAGTTGCAGTCGGCTTTTCCCTGATGGGTACTGGTGGCAAGGCCGTCCCTAGGATGGTGTGGAGCCCTGGGCAGATCGCATTCTGCAGGGCCTCTCCCCATACCCCTGGCACTAGGGGGCTGGGCTGGCCAGCCCAGAGGAGGGGCAGGCCCCTGCACTAGCCATTCCATGCCAGGGACCAGGCAAGCCAGCCAAAAGGGTGGCCCAGTTCAGCACTGTCGGTCTGCCTCCCCCCGCCTCCCAACATGCACTGCTTTAGGCTCTGTGTTGGAGCAGGGGGGAGGGGACGGGAGGTAGCACAGTCGGGGGGGGGTAGCGATACAGGCCTTGTGCTGCCTCCCGCCCCCTCCCTGCTGTTCTAGCACAGAGCCGAAAGCTGCGTGCGCGAAAGGTGAGCGGGCAGGGGGCGGACTGCCAGTGCAGAACCAGGCCACTTTTTTTGGCTGGCTCGCCTGGTCCCTGGCATGGGGAGGCAGTGATGCAGGCCCCACCAGGCAACCCAAAGTGCAGGGCCCTGGCCGGCTTCCTCTCTTGCCCTGACCAGTGGCTTACGAAGTCACCACCAGTTACACAAAGAATTTTATGTTCCTTGTGTAACTGTTGGTTGACTGCTGCCAAAAAGCCCTCTACTGTGGAATAGGGCTGAGTGTGTGCAGCCCTTGGGAAAGTTGGATTCTTTTTGTTTCTTGTCTCCAAACCTTCTGTTGGAATCGCTCAAGTGTGTTGCTTTGCCATGCCTTTTTTTACTGAAATACATTGCACTGCAATTTCCATCCCTGTGTTTCTGTTTGATATACCATAAGAAGCACTGTAGCTCAGGTTTCTCACTGAAATGTACATGTCATTGTTTCACCATCATTCTTCTGATTTGGAGGTGGGCTTGAAGACATCAATATGCTATCAGCATGATGCTCCATGGTATAGGAGGTAAAATTATTTGGTATTTATCACATAAAAATAGTCTAGGAGGCATATTACAGTGAACTGAAACATGACCTTGCGGCCAGTATAGACAAGGACTATTGTGTTAAACTTTGTGTCAGCTGGTCGTGATTAATCCTTCAGATTGTGTTCTAACACCACCTAATTTTTTAATAAAGATGAGATCTGATTGATAAGCCAACACAAAGCCAGTCAAAATGTTGTGACCATTTAGGTCATGATGATTAACTGGCAAAATTAGAGCTTGTTGGAGAGACTTGGGAAAAATTAGCTTCACTGCCTTTGGAAAATATCTTCCATTCCTGTATAAATCATTACATACATTTTTCCTTTTACTGGTTCTGTGACTTTAAGATGTCTTGTGTTTCATTTTCCTCTCTCCCTGCCCTTGTGGTGATCCCTTCCCCCACATTTTATGTCTAGAAAGGAGCTGGGTTTCTTTGCTGCAGCTGCTCTGTTCTGGCTAGCAGCCCAGTTTCTCTATGGATGCTCATCTTAATAGAGTTTACTTGTCTCTGCTATACTTGCCGCCTTATTTGCTTCCTTTCTAGGCAGAAGCTTTCGTTCTCCCACAGCCCTTCTCAGGGCTTCCCTTTATTTCTTAGTTCAGCAGTGGCAGCCCAGCTGTGCTGGGTGGGGAGGAACCGCTTTCCCCGCATTCCTGTTTCTTCTCTTCTCCTTTCCTCCCATCTCTTTTGAGATGCTTAACTTACTCTCTTTCCCTTTATTGTTTCCCCTTGTTTTCTCCACTTTTGACATAGGGCCGTGTTGTGTTTGCAGTGCAGGCAGGAGCAGGAATTGTCAGAATTGCCAATTTTGGTTGGATGTATTCCTGGAGGTTTCATCACATGACATAATCTTTAATTAAAAATTGCTCTTCAGTTCCTGGGGACTCAACAACTCTATGGACCATGGAGATGCCCGTGTGGTTGGATTAGTAACAGATCTGAAGAGGCATTATTTGTTGGTGTACTGAAACCTACATTGACACTTTTGAGTGATTTGCAATACAGGCTATCGGTGATGCTGAGTCAAGTGTGCCTGTGACCTAGCAGGCAGGCCCTTAAACTGTTTGTCTTCAGGTCTGAAATAATGATAGTCAATTTTTCAGTTGTGAAAGGTGTTCAGGTTTCTCAGACAGTGACTGCATCCTTTTCTATCTGGGCTACCAAGAGGGCATGTAGACCTTCCTTTTTTCAGACTAGACAGTTTGTTGGCTGAAATAAAGCTGTCCATACTCAATTTCTCTTTCCCAGTTTCACCATGGTGTGATGGGATGTACCAACACCTGCCATCAGAAAGGGAGCCCTCAGCTTCCTTAGTGGCCAGAAAGGAACATTCCTGCCATACAGACCACCTACTCCCTTGTAGTAAGAGGGGGTTAAAAGCCCAGTTGAGGCCTCAGGAGAGGGGAGACAAGAGACGAAAAAGGTTTGCTCCCAGATCCTACCAGGAAGTCTCCAGTACCACAGGTTATCGCCAGCCTGAGAGTCATAACATGCCCAGAAGAGCTTTGGGACTATGATCCGACTGCTGACAGAACCAAGGCCTGTCTGTAGGAATTTTAGAACTGAATTGCAGCCAGAACTACTGCTTGGCGGAGCCACTGCATGCCCAGTGGGGCTCCAGGACTTCTTGACTTCACATGGCTGCTGACAAAACCCTGCCATGCCCAGAGGTGTTCTAAGACTTCACAGTGGCCCCACACCACTGCAGGCTGAAACCAAGTATGGCAAGAAAGTCTTCTGGCCTGTGCTACCATCTAGCAAGACCTAAAGAAGGCAGGAGATAGGCCAGAACATGCCTGGGGTGGGGAGGAGGGGTCCTGACCAAGACTTCCACACAGGGATATCCTACTCTTCAGAAGATTGTGTTGCAGTGCTCATGTGGAGTGCCATTCCTTGCATACAGTGACCTAAGGAGTGGATGAATGCTGAATAGAACTTCTACCTCCACAATATTACAGCCAACCAGTTCATTAGTCACCTCCGTTGGTCAGGTCTCCACATAGGTCTTAAAACCCTGGATGAGCCCCTTTTGGTGAGTGCTTTCCAGGATTCTACATTTAGATCCAGCCATTGGAGTCCACATGTTGTTATGCTTGCTGGGACTAGGCAGAGTTATACACTGTCTTTGACTATGCAACACTAGGTACATTCTCAGGGTGCAGATTCTCTATCCAGAACCACGGGTGGTGCACTGTAATCCAACTGCATAGGCTCTGAAATGAATGTCATGCTCTCCATGTCTCCCTGGCAGTAACAGCACACTCTTCATGTTTCCAGCAAAGCTGAAAACATTCTGAATTACTGGTTCATCTTGGGGGAATTCCTGGCCGTTAAAGCAAGTAATGCAGGGCCTTTGCAGAGACCTGTCTAAAGTGTACATCCATGTATACTAAGCACAAGCATACCTTTATGGGAAAACAACACACCTGCATGGGAGACCCTGCGTCCTTTTCCTTGCCGTTCTGAAGCCAGGTATTTGTCAGTATATTCCAAGGAGATCAGATTCTTCTTCCTCGCCTTCCCTCCTGCACAGTCTTTACTTCTGGCGCTGGATCCCTCCCTTTTGCGGGAAGAATCCTTTTACACATTTCCAGTCCCCATTGTCAGGTGATCCCTCTCACCCACAAAAAAGGAGCTTTGTTGCTCAGGTAGAGCTCCTCTAATGTCCAGACTGGGGAAATGGTTTTCACTGAGCTCTTTTCAATCCATCTTACCGTTCTCAGGTGCATCCATCCAGGTCAATGCCTATTAACTGCTTTCCATTGCTAGCCCTCTGCTAAATTCTAGTTCCAAAGGGATGCCCGTGTTAGTCTAGTTCAGCAAAACAAGCAAGGAGTCCCATGGCACTTAAAGGCTAACAAATTTATTCATTGCATGAGCTTTCATTGGAGAAAATCCAGCCTTGTCAGATGCTTTGAAGATGGGGGCACTTACAGAATGTGAGGAAATAAATGCAGGAAAGTGTAAGTCATGGGATCAGGTCACAGTGTAACAGCAAATCAAAGCAGTTGTTAAGATTCAAACACTGGGATACAAGATATAGAGGAAGATGAGGTCAAATCACCTGTGGTAATGAAAGAAAAATCCAAAGAGAAGCTGCAGAACTCTAATTTATTTGCAAATTTGACTGTGTTGCTTTGGGGATAAATTAAGGCCTTTCAATTTTTTTCTCGTTTGACCTCATCTTCCTATATATGCTGTTCCCCAGTGTCTGAATCTTAACAACTGCTTTGAAATGCCGTTACAGTGTGACCTGATCCATGATTTACACTTCCCTGCATTTATTTCCTCCCATTCCGTAAGTTCCCCCATCTTCAAAGCATCTGAAAAAGTGTGATTTTCTCCCAGGAAAGTGCATAGAATAAATAAATTTGTTAGTCTTTAAGTGCCACAGGATTTCTTGTTTGTTTTGCTGAATTCCAGGATTTCTTCTGAGTTCTGGCTAATTCAGCTGAAGACGGAAGCTACAGAGACAAAGTGAAGGCAATGTACAATTTTTACAGTCACAGCTGTGTTCAGAAAACAAAATGGAGTTTACTGTATGGTATAGTTATATAGATATCCCACACAATAACCTTTGCCAATCTCTCTCTTCCCTGTTCAACAACCTCTTCAGTCAGGTTTCACTTTAGGCTTCACTTCAGTTCAAGGAGCTGGTGTCGACTTCAGACTAATGTACAATACAAGCAGCTAGCTTGGATTTGTTACTGGAGATCTTCATCAGGGGATTAGGAAGGAATATTCTTCCCCTTTTCTCTGGCATACTCCTCAGTCATCATCCTACTGGCAAGGATGGACCTAACTCATCAGAAGACTTTGTATACTGGGTCTCCAAATCTCATATCAGAGCATGATATAACCTTACTTTACTAGAAGTAGAATATCTCAGACTGTAATGAGTGGTACCTCTGGGTCATGGGCAAAGCCTTTTGACCCTGGTTTTCAGGTCCCTCCCCATGAATAAAGTGCTGGAAGAGTTTAGACTAATGTGTCTCCTCACCTGTTAAAAAGGGAGTTCCATCAGTCATTTGTCTATTTTTGCCCTTTTCTTAGTCACACACTGTAACCCTCTCCTGATTTGGGTGTAATTATGGTTAGACAGGCAAATTTGCAGCATGGCAAAGTACAGGATAAACAGGATTTCCAGTTCCTCTTGAATTATTGTGATTAGTTGGGTAGCTTTCCCAATGGGCAATTCTGTTTTGGTAAGATTGATTCCGCAGGTGGTTGATGAATGAATCACACGCTATGCAGAAGATGGTTTGACTTTGGTGGTGGAGAGGGTGGAGGCTGCATTTAGTGGATTTCAGCATCTTTGTCATAATTTGAAACTACGGCCGGTAGGCTGGGAGCCCCAGGAATGGAGTAGACTAAGAAGGCCTTCTGTGGTGGTTAATTTACGCACTGACTTTCTCTGTTTTGGCTTATCGAAGCTACCTAAGGGTCTAGTTTTGAAAGCAACATTGCTTCCCTCCAGTCCTGTGGGTGCAAGGCCACACAGGCCACTTCTGTAAAAGTAGGTGGGTCTGTGCGTGTGCACATCGTACAGTAATAGGCCTCAACCCCAAACACTGGAGCAATGTATGCTGCAAGGTAGGATGTTGTAGCAAATCTCTAAAAGATCAACTGCAGCTGATTCAAAAGTACCTGAGTATTATTTTACAGGGGAGTTGGGTGACTCTGGTGGAGGCCTAGCATGACACAGAGCCTTAGGAGGCAGCCATATTTCTGACTAATGATGGAATTTATGACAGTTACAACATGGGAGGCCAATGGAAGGGTCTTAAAACCAAACTCCAGACTGTTTTGTTAATGGTTTAGCAATGGTAAAAAGAAATGTCAAGATTAATATTTGCATTCCAGTAGCATCTATGAGGTGTGTGATGCTAAGTGCTGTTGGCAGAAGAAGAGAAGGAAGCTCCTGCTCTCCAGAACTTAATGTTGGTGTTAAACCAATATACTGAAAACTGGTTTGCAGTCTCCTTCTCAACCACTGTCACAAATAGTGTCACTCCTTGAGCAAGATGGCCACCTCCAGGAGTAAACCTCAATGCCAACTGCAATCAAACACTTTTTATTTTAAATATTGCTTGATGCTGGAGTGATTAAAAAAAAGATATGCACAGCCATACTGGTCTGTAGTTGAAGCTTAGGCAACAGATTTTATTAACTGTAATAACATTATTTTGGAGATGGCCAATTGAAACTAAAATCTTAACATGCTCATACATTTCACAGCTGATTGATATGGACTCACCCTGCTTACTCTGTGCATTTTTAAGCTGTCGGAATGAGCAAAATAACTGTAGTTTTCTTTCAAGTTACTGCTTACAAAGGCAGCAGTAATTGTGAAATGTTTCTTTTTACTTTTATTAAATATGTGCGTTGTATAGCTTGAAATTTGTATTTGTCCTGCTCTTACTTGCTTTCTTTTTTCACTGCCATACCTAAGGTACAGGATAGAGTTCTACTTTGGATGTCTTTTTAGTCCTAATTAAAGTGTATTTGTGCAGAAAAAAAATAACACCACCCACAACTTTTTTCTCACAACATTATTGTCCATAATTATGCAGGGGAATCCACTTTGGATTTTAAACGATCAGGACTGGAAAAACAAACCCGGCTGCAATTCAGTCTATCCTGAATATGCAAAAATATGTTACTTAGCAGCGATATAACACAACTGATTCTAGTCCATTGTAATACAAGTACTTCATGTGTGTGCTGGCCTAGGGAATCAAACAATGTTTGAAAAGATGTTTACAAAGTAATGCAATTTACCAACTGTCAAGATCTGCTTTGAACCACATCCTTACCTCCAAAAACCGTTTACCTCTAGGATGTACACAGTCAGTATGTACCCTCTTCAGCAGTAAAAGCCCCAGGCTCAAGTAGCAGCAGCTACTGTAGCTTCCAAAAAAAATGTGTAAATTATCACGTTATGTGCCTCGTGGCACCAGGCTGTTTGCTCAACAGGCAAACACAATGCAGCAGCATTATTAAATTTCCATGAACTTTACCAAATTTGCAGGATCAGGAGGGTGGGCCCAACGGGGGAGCTCTCCCAGTGCCGACAGCACCTTTAAAGCTGCTGATGGTGCTGCTGATAGTTTGCATTCTGCTGTTACTCCACTGCTGCAGCCATCTAGTTAATCTCCACAGCAAAGATTAGTTTATTCGATTAAGTCTGTTCCCTATAGACCATCCCTGTAGCTCCTTGAAAAGCATCAAGACTGTGAGTTTCCAACCTTTTACCAGCTAAAAAGATTCAATAAAGTAATCTTTTCCCCTTCCTTTTATATGATTGGAAAATAAATTGAAAATGAATTTCAGTTATTGCTTGTGTTTTAAATATGAGATAAAGGTCAGCCCCCTCTAGCTATCTCCATAGATGGAGATTAACATGAGCATGTTCCATTATAAAATCATATAGCAGTTTTGCAAATCTGTCAAGTCATCTACAAATATATAATTAGTCTGTAAGATTTTGAAATCAATAAACAATGACTTTTCAGTCCTGTGTTTAGAAAGCTTTGCTACAGAGTGCTATAAGAATAGGAGTCTTAAAAAAAAAAAAAAAAAAGAATAGAATAGAATAGAAAAGAAAAATGTTTGTGCTCTCTCCATTATGTAGCTGTCTGAATCTTTACACATCTTTGGTCAACTGAAAATTAAAAGTACACGTGCTGTCTTATTATTTTAAAGAAAAAATAAGGCTCTGTTTTCTTGCCCTGTTTTTAAAAAAGAGCCAATTTTAAACTTGTAAAATTTTTGAAAGTGATCTAGTAAACGATGGATTTTTTAAGATAAACTTCACATTTTCCCTTTCACGTTCAGCAAGAATGAAGCAGCGACTGTGAATATTTGTAATGCAACATTCATAGACATATTTATACAAGGCATGTGCTCAACGTTTGTCATCACTGTCACAGAACATGATTTCCCGGGTCAGAAAATTGACTTCAAAGCTTGACCCTGAAGATTTGACTTGCCTGTTTGCTTATTCTGGTTCAAGATGTGATGTCAAAAGCTGTCCTATTAGTGGCACCTTTTCACATTTAGTTTGCTCAGGTTGATAATAATGATATTGGAAGGACCGCATTTTGATGTTGAAAGAGATAGGAGAAGGAGTACTGCTGAAATTGATGGTGTTGACAGTAGAAGATGAGATTGGGAAAAGATATATTAAAACGTGGATGGTACTTTTAAATGACGACACTCCTTTGGAAACAGGCTATATACATCATCATCAAATTAATTGTATAGGGTCCTTCTGTTCCCTAAATTAAAGAAGAGATTCCTATCCAACCACACACACTGTCTCTATTATTTGCAAATGTACTCGTTTGCTAAACACGTTTATGTTTTAAAACACACTGGAATGTAATTAAAGTAGACCTCAGTATTTGTTTTGGTTATTCATTTTAACATTGAACCCTTGTATTCAGAAAATCTTTTCTCTAAAGTCTTAATAGTTAAATAATGATTTTTCTCCTATCCTGATAAAATTAGACATGGCATCACTCACCTCCTGATTACATTATCGTGGCATTACTACAGATTGCAGGATGTACATAAGTGTCAGACTCCAGTTATCTCAAAGAAGAGTAAAATATTTTAAAATTAGATTATTAAAACACTTGAAGGAGAAGACACTTATGGCAGGATAAATGTCAAATCAATAACTTAATGGTGTCACAATTTTTGAAAGATTGGGTGCCTTTGGTTTCAGCTAATTATTATCTGTATTATGCATTGTGGATTATTGTTCTACCAGGAGTCATCAATGAAGTGTCATTAGAAAAGTTAATCACATTGTGTCATTCTTAGAAAAACAACAACAACAAATCTCAAGCAATATACTAGCTGTAGTGATTTTTGTTTTAACCAATATAAATAGAAGCATGACAAAATTAAGTCTGCCAAGATTGCCTCAGTAAGATTAAAAGATTGATGGTATTGTAACAATTACATTATATAAGGTCATATTCTAAAAAGTTATGAAGGTGTTTAGCTGTTTCCTGGTTTACCACTGCTGAATGTAAAGTGTCTATTACATAAGGTCACATACGAAGGAGAATCACAACTGTGATACGTGCTTGGTTGTACATTTAATCTGTGTTGTATAATAGATTAACATTGCAAGTAAGAGTTATTTAATTCTAATACTGTTAAAATAATACTGAGTTTATTCTCTATATCTTTTGTGACTATACCATACTTATTTGAAAACAGCAGATATGTCTGATATTTATCTTTTTGCTATTCAGTACAGAGCTTTGCTGGTGCAAAATTCCCACATCATTGGTATCAAAGATTCATCATATGCATAATTTGTTTTTACTAATATATGACTGTGTATGATGGAAAACAAGCAAGGAGTCCTGTGGCACTTTTAAAGACTAACAGCTTTATTTATCTTTAGTCTTTAAAAGTGCCACAGCACTCTTTTTTTTGCTGAACTAGACTAGCACAGCTACCTCTTAGGAACTTGTGTAAACTGAATGTACTCCATAAAGTTCTCTCTTGAAGACTCACTAATTTTTGCCTTAGTTAAGTAAAAAAAATTTCCATCACTATATACAATATTCTCTGTACTTTCCTATACATAAAGTATGATGGAGTAACTTTATGTAATGATCTATGCCAACTGATGAGTTGTTAAACATCACTTCAATCACTTTTTATCAGTTGAATTACGTTAGGTAAGTGAAATAAACAAACAAGGAATCCTGTGGCACTTAAAGACTAACAAATTTATTTTTGCATGAGCTTTCATGGGAGAAAATCCCCATAAAAGCTCATGCAAAAAATGAATTTGTTAGTCTTTAAGTGCCACAGGACTCCTTGTTTGTTTATTTTACTGCATTGGACTAACACGGCTACCACTTTGGATATTAGCTAAGTTGTATACTTGTTTCTCTTTTAGTTTCTGATTTTCCAGTGGTCTGAAAATATCATTCCATGTAGTTTATTTGCAGAACTTTATTTTAGTAAAATGGAACATGCTACAAGGGCCTCTCCATAAGTCTGTTCTGTTAAACTAACAATGAAATTGATGTTTTTCTTCAGAAAAGCTAACACAAGAGAAGCACCAGCTGACTAGTCACATATTTGTAATCCAATCCATATTATTAAACAGCACATACTTGGCAACTGTCACTCCAATCCAGATGGTAAATATTCTGATTTTTTTAAAATGTGTATTGGCAACACTCTGTCCTATACATTTGTAGATTCACTGCAATATTTCTTGTTCAGGCCATTCAAGAGATGAATTTTAATATATATTTTCAAAAGAGACATAATTTTATAACATTACCAAATGCCTAGTGGGAAACATAGTACACCAGATTTTGCCAGCATATACAACCTCTTTGATCAGGGAGGCAGCATTTTTGTAACTCAAAGCCAAGCATATGCCATTACATCTGTGTTTATCTATAGATATGCACAGATCACACCTGATTCCCTATAGTCTTGCCCTTGGGGCTGCTGCAAGTATTTAGTTTACATCTGTGCAAAGTGAGTGTAAAGTCCCAGGCATAATTTGTTCTTGACAATGGGTAAACCACCTAGATCAGGGATCTCAAACTCAAATCACCATGAGGGCCACATGAGGACAAGTACAGGGCTGCATGATATCAATAACAATAGTGTTGTTGCGGGCTGCATGAAATAGCTTTAGGGGCTGTGTGTTTGAGACCCCTGACCTAGATGGCAACAGTCCTTATGAAGTAGGCTACACCAGGGGTCTCAAACACATGGCCCATGGGCCGCATGCAGCCCATAAAGTTGTTTCCTGCAGTCCGCAATGACACTATTGTTACTGATATTTGCAATATCATTGTATGAAAAGGTTTCAGTGGTGCGGCCCTTGGGCTAACATGCTCACCCTCATGTGGCCCTGTACTAGTCATCATGTGGCCCTCGTGGTGATTTGAGTTTGAGACCCCACTGTGTTAAACAGTGCCACTGCTTTGGGACTCTTGGTGGCAGAAGGTACTATATCACATGAAAACAAACAAGGAGTCCTGTGGCACTTAAAGACTAAAAAAATTATTTATCGCATGAGTTTTTGTGGGAAAAAATCCCACTTTATCAGATGCTTTGAAGATGGGGGATTTCTTAGTCTTTAATTACCACAAGACTCCTTCTTTGTTTTACTGAACTAAACTAACACAGTTACCCCTTTGTAACTTGGCAATATATCACATAAGTAATGTCTGAGAATTGAGCCCATAGGTACCATATGTAGGGCCAAAGTCATACCTAATTTAACTCCATTGGAGTCAGCGGAGTTAGTCCAGAGATGAATTTGTCTAGTAGTCTATATTTATGAGGCCAGATCTTTCACTGGTGTAAAATCACCATAGAATGACTGAATTGACCCCAGCTGAGTATCTGGCATTCATTTACTGTGCATATGCCTGTAGATATCCCTATGTGTGTGTCCAAGTATTTAAGAGGACCACAATGCTTGAATATAGTACATGTTACACACAAGCTCAGGCAAACCACAACTTGTCACATCTTTTTCTTACTTTCTTTAAAACCAGTTACATCACATCAGGAAAAATGTGAATGGCTTTAAATGTCGACTGCCAAATACCCTGTGTTAGTTCCTCCCTCCCTCTTTCAAATAAGTGAGATTCTGACACCTCTTAGATGAGAATATATTAGGAGGGAAGAAAGATCTAGAACTGGATCAATTAAAAACAAAAAAATCGCTGTACCACTATTAGATATGATAGGGTTGAGTGGGTTGCTTTGTTTTTTTCACTTCATTTGTTATAATCAGATAATTTTAGCTTCTAGAAAAGTCACCTTGACTTTAGAAATTAAGTCCTGAATTATATGCTAATTAGGATGCTTCTCTTTGAAGACTGTCTAAATGGTGTTGAATACCTTTTTTAAAAAAAACACTCTTGGTTTAAGTAGCTCATGTAAAGTTCTTCCCTACATTTTTTTTTTTTTTTTTTGCCCCCTAAAGAATTGGTTGGTCAAGTTGATCCCTTGTTTGAAATTCAATCAAGGGCATTAAAGTGTAAACCAGTTGGAAAAACAAAGAGCTTAGGGAAATCAGTTGCTTAAACAACAACAAACAAGCACTCTGTAATCTTCTTATAGAAATTAATGAAGGGAAAAAACCCCTCAGCTTGGGTGGATAATGATCCTCAGCTATCATATAACAAGCCTAGAAGGTTTAGGGAGAAGGTGAGAATTAAGAAAGCTGGATTAAAGTGAACCTCCAGAACAACAAGAAGAAATTTGGGATAAAGATCACAGCTCTCCCAATTTAAGGTTGAAAAGTAGTTTTAAACTGGAAGCAGCAGTCCAGCTTAATCCTGCATGTAAATCTGTTTAGAATTAAATTTGCATCTCAGAATGTTTTATTTCTCCTATACAGTTAATACAAGAAATTTATAGTTGCGAAATACTAAATATACGTCACAGAATTTTTTTTCCTTAACACTCATTCTATGAAAGGAAAGCCTTTTCTAATCAGGAAATGCTATATAATTTGAGAACTGCAAAAATTTTGTTATATGTGTTGTCTTATGCTCATTTTAAAATATATATTCTTTACTAATTATTCTCCTGAAATTATTTAACCACCAAAATGAGTTCTCTTTTCACTATAGCCCTACACAAGAGGGTGGTCATAAGGGAGTTGCAGATAAACTTAACTAAATTTAATTAGATTTCTTGGTAGCACAGGTCTGTGCATTAATAAATGTAAATACGCTCAGCAATTTTCCTAAAAAAAAAAAAAAGCATCCTTATTTCAGTAGCCTCCTTTTCTAAAGATATGCAGAAAATGTTTTCATTGGTAAAATAGTATTATAACACACATATTTTTATTTATAAATCTTTCACTAATAGTAGTTTAAAATTATTCTTCAATTATTTTCTTATTCCTACTGTTTTTGAGCCAACTGAGGTTGTTTCTGTTTTAAATTATTAAACAAATATCAAACAGCAATGCAGTTGTTGATTGTTTGCTCCTTCCCTCCCCAATAAAAGGGGTAAATTGCCTTGTGTTCCACCTCCCCCCTGCCACCATCTTAAAGCTCCTGAGCATTTTGGTCCGTGATGACTCAAATCAAATGCTTAAGGAAAAAAATGGTTTGTTACTCCACTGGAGCAAATAGAACGATCTCATTCCAAACTTTCATGCTAGTCTAATAAATTCATAGGAGAGAGAGGTGTCTAGACTGTTGGTTTGGAATTTGTGCTGTGTTCCTAGAGAAGCATGGGAGATTCCAGTTTGGGAATTTCCATTCTAGTCTATGTCCTAGTGTCATAGAACTGGAATGTGGAATATTGACACATATTGATTTATTCCCCAATCCTACAAAGATTTATTCATGTGCTTAATATTATGGGACTATTTACAGTGTGTCAAGTTAAACACATATATATGCCTTTGCAGGCTCAGGTGACTGCTGTCAGACTCCTTGCTAGCCAAAATTCACAACAATGTTAGCATCAGAAGACACCTGAGTAGAATCTAAAGCTTATCAGTTAAACAAGGTTTGTGACATATGCTACGTTTGATAGACTTTACTTGAAAATACTACATTAGGTCCTGGCAAAAGATTAAGTAAAAAAAAAAAAAAAACTGATCAGAGCAACGCTAATGCCTTTTAAAGGTTAATACCATGCTCTCTCCTTTCCATTTAGAATAAATACCTAACAAGGAAATATAGTTTACAGTCTCTAGGGTACAGTATTTCTCTTAACTGATTGTAGAACATATTTAAAACATCAAGTCAGTGAGATGTAGTTGGTGGCTCTTCAAAGTTTTTAGAAACAGATCTGAAATTTTGCACTTTTCAGTGTAAAATGAGATCCAGTTTGTAGGAATACGAGAAATGTCCTTGGGTGAAATGTATTTTTATCGCTAATTTTATTTAATTTAACTGATGCAAATAAAAAAAAAAAGAAACTGCATTTTGGGTTTTTCATGTGACTTTTTTCATGGTATGTGGATAACTCTGTACATATTTACTTTCCCTTATTCCATCAATTTGTCATGCAAGCATCTGCCCTTTTTATTTGTCCAAGGTGGCATTAAGTTCCACCTGCTTATCAGCTACTTTGAAACCATCCTTCCAACACCTTTGTCTTTCCTCGGAGTCTCCTTCCTACTGCTACCTACCATGCTATTTTCATAAGGTTCCCTTCCTTCATCCTCTATATATGCACAAAGCAGTGAAGTCTCCATGCAGCACACTAAAAACAAACTGTTTGTGGTAGTTGCAGGTTGGGTGTACCTAGCCAGTTTCTCCAGTGAACGTTTGTGTATTCTGGTTGGTTTACTAGATTTTTACAAGATGTTACATGAATTTTAAAAGTCATACTTAGAGTGACCATGATGGGTCATGTGTAGGCAGCTGCAGACATTTTGAAAAGAGGCTCATGCAACTAAGTATAAACCCCAACATCAGTAAGATTTGTCTTTAGATATTTTAATTTTTAAAAATTTGTTTGTGTTTAGACTTTAACATGTCATTAAAAAAAACTGTTTCCCCTAAACAAAATGTGATCATGAAAGAAATGTTTAAGGCTACATTTCCTTCAGCCAAATTATCTATGGTACTTATTTCATTTTCATTAGCATAGTTAGAGTATTTGAGTGCTCCACAATTCTTTAATCAGTTCATCTTTGCATTACTCCTGAGGGGTAGGAAGGTGCCACTCTCTGCATTTTAATGGTGGGCAATTGAGGCATGGAGAGGCCATGTCACTTAGCCAGGCTCACACAGGAAGTCTGCTGCAGAGCAGAGAATTGAATTCAGGTCTCTCAACCCCTAGATTACTGCCCCAATTGCTGGACCATTCATAGGGTGTATCCTTAATTAGGCTTGTACCTTGCGCGCGCGCGCACACACACACACTCTCTCTCTCTCCGTTGTGCTTTTCTTTGGTCCCTAGATGCTCTCTTCCAAAAGCCCTCAGAGAATACTTATCTCATTGGATAAATGGCCTTTCTTACCTTCTCAAAATGTGATGAATTCATGTTGGGTTCCAAATCACTCTCGTGAGTGTGACTGCACCCACTCTGCATGCAGATAGACAGGTGACTGTCCTTTCCGTCTCTGTTCTTCCACTACCAATAAACAATTAGCCGTAGGAGCCTTGAGGCCATTAGCTGCCATGAGATGAAATCCTAGTCACAGCCCACCTGTGAACCACCCATGAACTTTGGCTGGTCCTTGTGAATGATATTCTTAGACACAGGTTGCCATTAAAATTTGTCAGTCAGACCAGGAAATAGCTAATAATGCTTTTTACACACACACACACACACACACACACACACACACACACACACACACACACACACACACACACACACACACTCCCCCCCCCAAGAGAAAATCTTAGATACCACAGGATAGAAACTCTGGGCTAATTCAGACTCCTTAGACCAGGCTCCGTATTTATAGTCACACACTATACTCAGGTAATTATTTGCAAATGATACTGGCCAATATGAGAAAGCCTTAGTTATAGTTTGAATCTGTCCATGCCACTTTTCAGCTTCTCAGATGCTTGAGGCCTGTCATCCAACATGAGATAGCCACTTCTCAGTTTAGATGGTTGCTCCCAGTGGGGAGAAGTGTCTTGGCTCCCTTTCTAGATCTTTTCCCTTGTCGTATTCATACAGTATTATTCAATTATATTGTTTAAGTTGTTGTGTCCCTGCCAAACTGAGCCAGGCCATTCTGATCTTACCATAGATGTGTCTTGGCTGACTGAGGCGAGCTTTACCTGGACACTCCTTCATTGTGAGGCCATAGGCCTAAAGCATCCTGTAGAAGGAGAGGAATTCCCCTCACCTACTAGAGCACTTAGCCCAACACCTGAAGCGATCATGCAGAGAGGGGAAAACTGCAGGACATCGACTACTGTGTATAGGATTTCAAAAGGGATAGCCGTGTTAGTCTAGTCCAGTAAAAAAAACAACAAGGAGTTGTGTGGCACTTCAAGACTAACAGATTTGTTTTTTGCATGAGCTTTCGTGGGAGAAGATCTTCTCCCACAAAAGCTCATGCAAAAAATAAATCTGTTAGTCTTGAAGTGCCACACAACTCCTTGTTGTTTTTTTGTGTGTGTAGGATACCTGCCATTGTGGGTACCTAACCACCAAGAGGCGGGATGCTACATAGAGATGGGATGAGACAGAGCGAGAGAGGAGCCGCATTATTGCTCCAATGGGAACCATAATCATTCTGTGATGATCAAGCATCTGGCTCACAAAGAAACAGTAGGGAACAATTCCAGTGCTCTCTAGATGCAGGACCAATGGTCATAAAAGTGGTAAATAATCTGTGTGGCCGCCTACTGATCTGGTGGCGCAAACAAAGGAGGAGCTGAAAGGCTGATCCAGCTATCAGGCTGTCCCCAAACCAGACTGAGGATAGTTTAATATCTGCTACTGGAGACTCACCTGCACCAGAAGGTCTAGTGAAGACTCTGGGGTGCCTCCGTTGAAAGCTTCTAGCTAGTTTAGGAACTCTTGGATGCTCCCCAATCCCATCAGATTCCCACATGCATTCATCATCTGCCACCAGTTGTGATTTCTTGCTTTCTATCTGCCCAGGCTTCTGTTGATTGCTGTTTAATGCTGTTTTCTGTTTGTTGCTCCAGTTACAGTTCTCCAGTTACTGGTTCCTTGGGTGGGTATTGATGCAAATCCTGGCTTTGAGAATACTCATGGGGCATGAAGCAAGGTACTGAACTCTCACTGAGCATTTCAGAGACAATGGCATTTAGGATAATGCCCTATGGCAGCCCACTAGTTGCCTTTGACTTTGGAAGGACCATACAATCTGGCAGGAAAGAAATTAATGGGGAGAATGAGAAAAAGACAGCTATAAAGCTATAAACCTGCTTCTCCTTCGGTTAGGCTGATCTGTCCTACAGGAAATGGAGAGGTACCATATAACTGTAAAGTTCTTTCACATAAATACATCCCTCCCCTAGCAGACAGACAGGTCTGTGAGCAATGTAGACCCTTTAAAGAGCTGACAGTAATCAAATAAAACCCTTCAATTGACAGGGCTTCTATCAAGGATCTAAACTTATCATAAAAAAATAGAAGCCTTGTTCCTAAGGGGTAGTCATGTTAGCCTAGTTCAGCAAAACAAACAAGGAGTCTTGTGGCACTTTTCAAGACTAAAAATTTATTTATAGTATGAGCTTTCATGGGAGAAAATCCCACTTCATCAGATGCTTGAAGATGGAGGGAGTCTGGCAAAGTGGGATTGTCTCCCAAGAATGCTCATGCAATAAATAAATCTGTTAGTCTTTAAAAGTGCTACTGGACTCCTTGTTTGTTTTGCTGGACTAGACTAATATGGCTGACCCTTTGGAACTTACCTTATTATAAGGCTCTGTAGCACTGTGGAATCCTAAGATCCTACTTAAAGAGCTAAACTAGTGGCAAGATCTTTTGTAGCTACATAATGGGTGAAAACTTCATAGCCGTTGTAAAATGTTTTTCACTTGTGAGAATCAAAGTTCTTTAGAAATATGGTAAGTATCATTATTCTTTCACAAGAGAAACTGAGGCAAAGAAAATGTATAACTTGCCTGAGGCCACATTGTGACTCAGCGACAAAGTTCAGCACTCCTGGCCCTCAAATCCATGGGGAAGATGCAGATTTCAAGGTATAATACACATGAGTACACAAGGGCCCCTTTGTTACCTAATGGGGTGGCAGGAGTGTGTGATCAGTAGCACAGCTGGATCTTCCTCTGGGCTCTACTCATGTCTCACTCCTGTGAGTTGTGGTGAGTTCTTCCAATCCATTCCTCAACAGTCCCATCAAAATGTGCCTCTTGGCTGGGTGAGCTATCTTTGGCCCTTAATTTGCCATTGTCCACTTTAAAAATGCATCTGAGTTCCACATGTACTGAAATTACAGTGGAGAGAAACTGAAACACAAGCATCTGTCTGATTTTATTTGAAATATAGTACTCGGTTACATCATCTCCACATTTAATAAGAATCCGGAGAGCATATAACAAAAGTTGTAGGGAATGACTTTAATCTCTTTTTCCTCACACACAGTGTGCACTCTTTCTCTCTTGTATATCTTAACAAACCTCATGAAAGGATTGGATAGTAACATGTAAATCTCTGTAAATGTTACTAATTGACGTTATTGCCTAATAGCGTGAGAGGGAACATTTATTTTTCTACTGTGGAACACGGCTTGAGGACTTTTCAATATATCCTTTTCAAGAAGGAATGCTTTAATAAGCATTTATGTTAAGGGGTCTGGGTTTTGTAGGTTTGGTGCAGACCATATGGGCAAAAAGGCACATTGTATGGCTACAACTGCCCTGCTTGTCATCCCCAATCATACTTGCTCTAATCCTTGTTTTAATTTACTCTGCTTGTACAGCACCAATCCTGCCAGTGCAGTCCTTAGGGTCCCTTCATTCCTGCCATTTATGACAAGGAATATGCAAAGGCACAATTACTCATCCACTAAGGTGACAGAGAAGGGCTCTGCTTGGGAATATGTTTCCAGGCTTCCAGCATCATAATGTCAGTTGTTAAAGCACTTTGCAGTTGCAAACAATTCTTAAGAGACCATTTTTAAAAAATATTTTTGAGCACAGAAGTGCTAAGACTTGAACTGGTCTAAATAAATCCTTATTGATTCGGAAGAACAGTGTTTGAAAAGTTTTTCCATGTCGAAAGTACCACACGCTTCTGCCTTATTTTCATTTTGGATGGCTTGGGTTTGTGTTGGTGGTGTGTTTTGTATTTGTTTTTGTTTTTGTTTTTGTTTTTCTCTACTCCTCCAGTTAATTATTGAACTTTTGTCATTTGTTTAACTAAAGACAGAGAATAATATGTTGAGCCACCCTTATAAAAAGGCTTACAGATTTTTTTGATTGCTTATATTCTGATGCATGCCACATTCCAAAGCAGGCAAAAGAGAAAATACAAAACAAAAAAATCCTCAAGTGTAGCATTCAGCCTCTCAGTCCATGATGTATTTTATTTGCTACGCTCAGAGCAATTTTAACAATGCCTTTCATTTTCCTATAGCCTTCCTAAAATGATTTTCCTTCTGTGAGGCCAGTCTCCAAAACTTCTTTTCCCCTTTCAGAGTATCATTTGCAATTTAAAGCTAACCTGGTGAGTGTACTAACAATAGGCTTGCCCATAAAATGGTTCAAGGCCTGCCTGCATGCCTAATGAGGTTGATGTTGAGCTATTTAGCTCTTTGTCCTTCCATAATATCTACTTAATGCAGTTCAATGGGAGTGGATTGTTAGAAGCACTAAAGATTCTATTAAGTCTTTACTAAAGCCACTCTATTCTACTCCAGCTGTATAGTGGCAAGAGCATTAAATTTGAGAATGTAGTGGGAACAAGGGGCTTGAAAAAGCACCTATAAAAAAAGGACAAATTTTCTTGCGAAGTAAGACCACACTCAATTTAAGACCTCTTACTATTGTATCTAGAGCTAAAGGTGTTCATGATCTGAACTTTACATTATACTCAATTAGCCTTATTATCATTAAGCAGAGGAACATGATATAATTTTAAATCTTCATGTATTTACAAAGGATGTACATAGTTTCTTTGGTTTAATCAAACTGAAATAAAATAAATTATCATTGTCATATCAGAAAAAAATTAGTGACTTGTTAGGCATCATTTCAGATCACTTTGAAATTAAATGCATCCTTCCAATAGTATAAATCACCTAATGAAATTGATCGGAACTAGTGAATTCTTCTGTACTATTCCTACTTTGTGGGAGGATAAACTATGCTTCAGACCAAAAAAAAAAAAAAAAAAAAAATTCATTCAATACATTGTTTTGAGGAAGAAACTAATTTTTCTTATCTGTCCTGTATGATGTGAGCCACCAGTACTGAAGGGAGGTGGGGAGGCTGAGAGGAGGAGGAGGAGGAGAGAGAGAGGTAGAATGGCCAGGATTTCACACAGTTGGCATTGACTTGGCTTGAAGAGGCAAGCACTAAGCTGTCTTTTCAACCATAGTAAAAACCCTCCATCTGGCCACCCTAAAACTCTGTTCGCTTGTTCAACTCGCTGTCGGCTGATTGGGCTTTGTGAAGCAGAAGTAACAACATCAATGGTATAAACCCTTGCCACTTGAGAGTATTACATTTCATTTCATGCTTGACTTAATCAAAACTGGGGAAATGAAATTTACACCTTTTTGATGTTCTTTTCCCTGCTGTTTAAGGAGAAGAATCTTAACCCATTTGATCTTCACATGCACCCAATAAATGACCAAATATGCCAAGCTGCCAAAAGCAGACGGCTGCCAGTTGCCAGTTTATGTCAGGTCACTCTGAAAGAGCTTAATGCAGAAGGTCTAAAGTTTACTTCCCAAACGCTTCGATTTGCCATACAGTATTTTAACACCTGTCAACAATTTAGTTCCCCTCCCTATAATATTAAACTCTTGTAAACCCTCCCCACCATAAAAGCATGAATGTCATTTGTACTGTAGAGAAATATGTTAATGGTTGGCTATGTGACTGATTCAAGAGAAAGAGAAAGATTAAATGAATCTGGATTTGAATCATTTCTTCAAATCCTTTACATTTGTTCCTTTGTTCTCTGGCTCTGATATACATGATGCATGTGGTTATTGTTCTTCCTGGCTAATAGCATGGGTTTTATTTAGTATTGAAGATGCTGGAGGGGTGCGATGATGTTTTCATTGTGCCAGAAGGGCCCCAGTTAAGCAGGAGGTCAAATTGCTACCAAGCAAACAAACAAAAGGAGAGACAGGGACTAGGGGAGTTCTGTTTAGCAACTTGTTTATGGAAAGAGTACTAGATCCCAGTAAAAGCAGAGCAGGAAGTAGGTTTTGCTTCTAGTGTGGTGTTATCAGGTCTCACAGTGTGATGTTTGGACTTTATAATCAATCCATCGATGCTGAATGAGTCTGAGGGCTCTTGTCACCACCTGCATTGTGGTGAACCCAAACAAATAATGCGAAAGGAAAAAATCACTGTCTTTTTGGTTTTCCAGTGGCTGTACTGCTCCCCTGCAGCCTCTTTGCCTTTTGTCGAGGGCCTTCATTTATGACTTGATGAAAACATTTGTAATAGATAATCAAATGCTTATATGTTCTGAGGGACAATGTCGTGTTTGTTAAATATAAATTAACATTAACACAGATCCCCATTGGAAAAAGGCGAAGGGTTTTGACACCTTTTCAGCAAGACAGCCTGGGCCCCAGTAAAGAAAGCCAAGAGCCTGTAAAGGAACTTGTCTAGAATGGTGATCATCCGACAGCTCTTGTGTGACAAGATACATAGTTTCTATTCATCAACAGGCAGATTATTGGTTACTATAGTTTCCCTAATGCTCAAATGAAGCTCAGGCATAAGCTGAACAGAATAGGTTAAAAGGTGCCGATGTTCGGGCCCGCGAAACCACATGTTGAGAGTCAGAGACCAAACAAAACAAAGCACACATCTCTCTGGTCTTTGATGTCTTCTCTGAGGGATGCAGAATGAAAAAAAAATGCAACCATGCCCCCGGATCCAGGGGTTTGGCTGGACCTATGACAATGCTTTAGTGTGGGAGCACAAATCACAATAGGATAATCATTGTACCCAAATCATCTGCCTTCAGGGTTGGTTATTTCTTGTAGAAAAAGATAAGAAAATGTCACTGCTTATCTTCATAAATTGGCATAATTGCATGCTTATTCCCCAACTTTCCCCCCACCAAACAGACTATATTTTTATGTAAACAACCTCACTTGAAGTACTAAGTTTAACTAGATTGTTTCCTGTCTTCTGTACTTATTTTCTTCCAGTCTATCCTTTAGAATTCTATTTCTGTCGTGTGCTTAAAAACATTTTACAATGCTTCAGCTAACAGCTTTTTGTTTCAATGTCTGCCACAGTGTCTGCTTTGAATCCACTGTGGAACTGGCATACTGACTGCTGTACACTTCTTGCATGAATCACTGCTTCTCCTCTTTCTTCAGTTTGTGAGTATACACTGTTTTCAACAATTCACATTCACCATAAAAAAATGTTGCATGTAGGATATCCCTTGATAGCCCTGCAATACTGTTGAATTTTTCATAAGCAGGATTAAAATAACTGCTACTTATGCTCATGATGCAGGTTTCTCCCACTATGTTGAAACTCAGTTTAGTATTTTAATTTTTTATTAAAGCTCTTGTAAGCAAGATAAATGTGCATCAGCATTGTAGAGAGAATGCCTGCTTTGATAGGTTGTGTTTCCACAATTTGCTGCTCCCCTTTTAATATTTCAGTGCTCCAGATACAAGTATTATGCAAAGCAATATTAATCAGCACCTGCATCTTTTAAAATAATAGAATTCATGAATTCTAAAGTTTTATCAGTGTTATTGTAATTCTGATAGTCATTAGTTCTTTATACCATTATGGGAAAATATCTAATTGTAACAACTGTATTCCTATAGAGAACATATTACTTGAATTCAAACCCTAACAATTGCAATAGGATAACTGTCCTTGAATTTGAGCCTTTTGTGATACTTCAATAGGCTTACAATGTGCTGAATTAGCAGGCATATTAATGGCCAGATGCAGCACCAGCCCATTCTTTTTACCCAAATCTTCTTATGCAAATACCCCATGAATCCAGTTCAAAGAGCTAGCTTTAAAATGAGCTTCTACACACATTCAGATGGGTCCTTTCACCACCAGCAATGAGACTTAGATAGAAAGTGACATGAGAAAAGTTTAGACACTTGTTTTTATAACTGAACATGATCTTGTTATCATAATCTGATACTGGTAACTGGCATGGTCTGGTTGTAGAATTTTAAGCCTTTACCAGAGGGAGATAATCTCAGCCTTTGTGACAGAATGTACTGAATTCTCTCCTCGGTGAAAGCTATCAATGGGAATCACAGCTCATGCTTTTTCAAACAAAACTTTTTCATGGTAAAAGCTTTTATCCTATGATAATTACTAAACTGACTGAAGTTGTGTCTGTAACATTAGCAAGCTCCTAACAAGGGTAAATAAAAAAAAAAGGTTGCATTATTTTAGAATAAACAAATAATCAAATAAACAGTTTTTGTTTGCTTGTTGAACTATATGGTAATGAGGGCATTATTAAAAATGCAAATGTGAACCAGCAGGCTCTTTCAACTGGCAAAAGCTTAGGGATATTGGGGTATTTCTGTGCTTCATGTGGTTGTTCCATATAGACTGTATCTTCATGAGGAAGGATTATTTTTTTAATTATTTAATGGTAAATTTATGAAATAGTGGGAAATGGAAAAGAAGGAAAATAGTTCCAACCCATTGAATAACTGTAGCTAAAGCTCTATTTCTTTAAGGATCTTTTAAATATGTTTGTTGGTTCATCCAGATTCCATGATTTTGATGTAATTTTTAATTTCAGTTTAAAAAAAAAAAAAGGGAGAGGGACAGAATGTGCTGTTGATATAATTTGTACAAACTACCTTCCTATCAGTGAATTAAAGCACTGCTTTTATTGCAGAATATTTTTAGAAAAGGGTAAAAATAACTGAAAATTGATTCTGAACTGGTGCAAGTTGGCATAGCTTAATGGACTTCATTGGAGCCATGTGAATTTACAATAGCAGTCCATAGTGTTTTCAACAGTTTCCATTGTGTAGAGTTTGACAATCTGAGATACTGATGAGCAGATAAAATTAAAGGAAAAAGTGTTTTGTTTTTTACTATTTCATTTAGATAACCTAAACTCATAAAAGTGCACAATAATGTTTTATTATCAATTGGTTTACCATTTATAGTATTTTTCTGAATTATTATTATGTGTGCTTTAGTGCATGTGTTGCAGTAAAAGGAATACAGTCCCTATACCAAGATACTTAACAAAATAGGTGAATAACAAAAAATATGCAATTGGTTGGGTTATCAGAGGATGGAACAAAGCAATTACATCTATATGTACAACAAATTAGCAAAAATATTGCGCATTGTGGTTGATAGATTTCACAATGTAGAATACATTAGTTGTTTAAAGATAGCAAGCATGATGAGTCCATTCTGTACTTCTATAGGGTTTTCTTTATAATTCAGCACTAATTAGCAAGCAGACTCATATACAACACAGTCAAGGATTTCTTTTTTAAGGACTCAGAGACATGAGACACATGCTTATTTTTTTCTTGTAAACTTGCACAAACAAACTTGTGCTGAAAGAAAGTGTAAAATAATAATGTGAATGCTTAGTTTGAACTTAGTTCTTGATCCTCCATTCTTACGTGTACAGGTGGACCCTTTCACCATTTGTCAAAGAGTCTGCCCAATGGAACCAATTGCTGCCTTTTCGGCTGTGTTCACACATACATGCTTATTTTGATTTAAGTTAAATCGAAATAAGTTAATTTGAAATAAAATCCTTAATTTGAATTAACTTAAATCGAAATAAGCAAAAACTTCAAATCGAAACAGCAAGTCCAGACACAGGACTTGCTATTTCGAATCAGGAGAGGAGCAGCATTGGAGGTGTGGCAACATGGCCCGCTTACTGGGCCATGCCCCCACCCAATATATACAAAAAGGAAGGCACTCTGGGAAGGAGAAGGGCAAAAGTATTATTTTGAAATAATGCTTATTTAGAAATAACACGTCAGAATGGCATTATTTCAAAATAACCATTTTGAAATAAGAGACAATTAGAATTAAGGTAGGTTTAAGCTATTTCAAAATAATGTCTCTTGTTTCAAAATGATGGAGCTTGTCATTTTGAAACAAGAAAATGTCGTGTGGACCTAATCTTTTTAAAATCGAAATAACCAGTGTTATTTCAATTTATAAGATATGTGTGGATATACCCTTCGTCATCTAAAATAAAATTCAGCTTTTGAATTGACTTGTTGCTCATCAAAACAACATAATTAAACAAAAAGGGACAAATTCTCAGCTGGTGTAAATTGCTGGCACTCTATTGATTTCAATGGAACTATGACAATTTATATCAGCTGGGAATCTGCCCCCAGCGAAATGCCCCACTGAAGTCCAAGGGGCTATACATAGAAGAATTTCTTGCACCCATGTAGTGTTGCGAAATCAGGCGCATGAATTAGAAAGAACACCCTCATAGGTCACTGTCAGTGTATCTTACATGCGTACACATGAGCAAGATACATAACTGAATGTCCTCACCAGGGTTAGAATATTACACCTGGAAGAATTTTTAAAATCTGATCTATTTTTCAACCTTTACTGCATTATTTAACTTTTTGCCACTGAAATTAAACTGATCACTTTAGCGTTTTTACTTCCCATCTCTCAAACTTCAGCACTATGTTGCTGTGTTTGGGACTGTTTAACTAAAACCATCAACTGTTATCAGTAGAAAAAGTCATTGTTTAAACGTCACAGAAATATTAGTTTGTATGTCATTTTTAACAAAAAACAAAAATAAAACAACTGCCCTCCCCACAACTCCTTCCCTTCTTTTATTAAAATAAAGTGCCTTAAATTTAAAGACAGCTCCAAGGATCTTTCTCCATTAAAAATCAACTCCAGTAAGGCCTGAGAAGGATGAATGTAACAAATAGTATGATCAGGAAGAAGGCAAAACTCCATATGTTTTCTTTTTATCTATATATTTCCTGATAGCCACCATGGCTATAGAAGTGATTTTTAATATGAAAATGAATGGTGTCTATGAAAGCACAAAGGGTGAAATTCACTTCTCTGCACAGTGCCTGCAAAAAGGCTAACTAGTCCATTGCACTGGCAATCAGAAATCTTCTGGTCTATTCCCACCTCTGTTACAACCCTAGGGGGTGACCCCAGGATAAATCACTCTACTGCTCTGTGCCTCAGTTCCCTATCTGTAAAATGGGGTTGATGAGATCGTCCTCCTTTTGAGATCTTCCAGCGAAAAGTACTATATAATAGTTAGCTATGATTGTGGTCCAAAACCCCAGTTCAGCAGTACATCCCTCTTTGACAAACCACCAAAACACATGCTTAAGTCCCATTAACTTTAAGTTAAACACATGCTGACATGTTTTGCTGACTAGATGTGGTCTTAAGCATGTGTATAACTTCTCTGCTTAAATTGGGATCTAAATGAGATTTAAATTGTGGATTAGTCCTGTGTTTAGACCCATAGGCATGGTGAATTTTACTCCAAAATGAATAAAATTCCAACACTTGGTTTCCCCAGAGCAATGTACCTGGCTCTGATAATCTCTTAGTGCATACTCAGTTATTTCTTTTTTCACACCCATGCGATTTTTTTTTAAGTGCTTAGTTTTTAAATCTCCTTCAAGGGTGCATAGGCCCTGCGAGTAAACCAGTGTGTATTTTAACAACAGGTGTTCACCCAGCTGTAACATTGCAGTGCACTGCATTCTAGTCAGCACACACACTCACACACATGCCAAAACAATCATACTCACAGGATACGTTTACAGTCTCATGCCTTCATCAGGGCTGAGATGTTCATATATCGTGCTAACTCTAAGATGATAATAAGCGAATCCTGAAATGTAAAAGCGGAATTGTCCTCTGACAATTGGGGTGCAACGAGGCTTCCCTGTCTTATGAACAGCTGTAAATAGCCTAGAATCCCCCATCACTCTGGTGCTCTGTAGATAATAATGACAGTTGTGATGTTTGAGAAAGATTACTAACATTATGCACCATTTGCTGCACTTTTATAGATTCTCTCAACCTTTGGTAAGTCTTATACGTGAAGCACCCTTATAGCAAAACCAAGCAGAATTTTAGCAAATCTCTTCCTCCCTCTGCAGGGCCTTATGTCCCAAACAACCTGTTTCTTTATATTACAGCTGTGTAGAATATTGCTATCTAGAACAAACTTTGTATACAGCAACTGGTTAAAAGTTAAAATAACTTCTACAGAGTCAAACGGGAAGTCTCTAACAAATTTGAAGATACAACCAGATGATCTGGGATCTATGTTAGTCATACACATTCCCCTTACATATGATAATTGGGGGAACTGGGGAAGGGGAATGATTTTTTTGAATGGTCATTTCTCTTTCTTCAACATGCCTGTCCCAACAACACTTACACAGATGTGTAAAATTGAGGATTAGGTTAAAATCCAACATAAAACATTATAATTCTGCTTCACAACTATGTTGACAGGAATTCTTGGGTCTATGCTTCGAGACTCCTTCTCACATCCCACGCAATGGTTCCTCCTTCCAAAATACCTGAAACACGTGGAAAACAGGTCCTATGAAGATTCAGAACCTGGGCAGGAAAGGTTCTTACTGCTACCATCACCACAGAACTTCTTGTGTCGTGCCCATGTACTCTAGCTTGGTGGAAAAGGAAAGAGTTTCCCTAAAGTTTTAGATGCATGTAGCAAAAATGCCTGGGAAGTGGGGTTGGGCTAATAGTTTAATGTCTGAACAATGCACTGCCAGATAAGAGATTAGCATTTGGATCTTGAGGGGTCTTTCAGCTGACAACAGCTGGAATGCTACAAAGGCAGATGTTCAGTCCAACAGTGGAGGCAGTAAGTCAGACCACTGCTCATGGCAGCCCCACAAGCAGGCATATTGTTTAGCAGACCAATGGTAGGCTCATGGAATACATGCTGGAGGGAAGACCATCTTAATCTCAAATCTTTGAGAAAGGATGGAAGGAAAAAATCTGCACATGTTACAGTGTGTCAAGTCCCTCTGAATTCCATATTGAATACCAAAAAGCATGTAAAATTATGTCGGTTCCCAGTACACCCTATTGATATTGGTTAAACTAAAGCATAAAATATTTTGCGCTTGGTACATTAAACAGATGGTAGCTATAATAGACACCCCTAGCCAATTAAGTTGTTAATCTTGGTTTTAAGATTTAGATTTGTTGTAGATGTTAGAATTAACCCTGGTTAGATTACGTACTAGGATTTTGGTATACAAGAGAAATATCCCTGATTAAAAAGAAATCATCTAGTTGTGTGTCATCTCCTTAATCATTTATTAATTCCTTGATTTCATACCGCTGGAGTGTATGCATTTCCCTGCCTCGTCCCCCCATCTATATGTCTGTACTTCCTTTTCTCTCCTTGTTCCTGTCTATGATGTGTTGATCTCTGTTTTCACAGTCATAAGTGCATTAGTAAAAGCACCATTTTCCCATAGTCACAGCCAGAATGGTAGACTGAATGTCTGGAGTATGGAAAAAGATATACATACACAGAGACAAATACCTATTGATATGCATGTGTGCATATATAGAGAGAGATGGAGGGATGCATATGTATACAAATGAATAGTACACTGGCAGTGTGGACATACAGATCTATCTAAAATGTCCCAGGTTTTTGAAATATTCTCACTAATAGCCTGGATAATGAATACAAATGTAGTGCAAACTCAAGCAAGCTGAATATGCACAATGGTGTGTTCCCAGCTGTCTACAGAGAGGAAAGGAGGAGAATTAACATAGGATTATCATATTTTACATATGGACATGCTTGCCAATCCTTTTAAGAATACTTTAGGAGAGATCTACAATCTAAGCATCTGGAAGGAAGGATCACTAAATATAGGTTGTGCAACACGCTTGGTCATAATTCTTTTGCTTTTTTTGCAGAGTAATGTTGTTATTCATGTTCAGGAAACTATTATACAATGAAATGAGCCATTTTTATTTTTTTTAAAGATAGCATTCCATAATTTAGCATAAAAGTTTTAGTAAACTTTTAACAAAGTTTAACAGATTAACAAAGATTAATAAAGCCATCGTGTAGTTATGGAAATGAAAAATGCATCTAAAACAACTTCTGCTTTGTTTTTCATGACTATAAAATAGCCAATAGTTTGTTTCCAAAGTATATAAAAACATGTTGCATATTTTATCCTTCAGCAAATTTCAAAAATGCCATTCGCTATAGGTGTTATCTATGTATTGTAAAGCTCCTGTGTCTGTTTGCCTGCTCATATATCTCAATCAGATGAACATGTAGATATGTCTGCTTTTAAAGATGTGTCTGTTGTAATCCAATGTTTATCTGAATGGT
Source organism: Podocnemis expansa (assembly GCA_007922195.1). Classification (NCBI taxonomy): domain Eukaryota; kingdom Metazoa; phylum Chordata; order Testudines; family Podocnemididae; genus Podocnemis; species Podocnemis expansa. Next base: position 5,978,204 of record ML682036.1, read on the forward strand.
CCTATTGCATTCCTTGGCAGGTTGGGGGGGGTATTATTTTTTTAAATAAAATATAGTACATTTATTAGGAGTTGAAGGTGTTGCAAACTTTATACCTTGTGTGAGAAGCTTATTGAACAGACTCCCCTGCCTGTGCCTTCCAGACTCCTCCTCTGGGCGATATCAAGGGCTATGTCTACATTACAAAAGCTAAGTCAACTTAATAAAGTCTACTTAAAGTTGACTTTATTAAGTCTACTTAGTGAGTCCACCCTTCTCTTAAGTCTACTTAACAATGCTGGTTAAGTCAACTTAAGGTGTCCTAATAAAAAATTTGTTTGCTTAAGTCAACTTTACTAAGTTGACTTAAGCAGGCACATGTTATAACATAGGGCTTCTTAAGTCAACTTAGATGGCCACATTGCATTAAGTTGACTTGAAGAGTGAGACTTATTAAGTCAACTTAAAGAACCCTTAAGTTGACTTAGTGAACTCCAAATGTGGTCAGGGCTTTGCTCAAGTTGACTTAAGCCCATAGTGTAGACATACCCAAGAATTGCAGACTACGTAAATATCACGCAAGTGGCTCACAGGAACACTTTGTGGGGATCAGTTGTCCCTTGTGCTGGATCACTTGGTGTACAAGAGAATAGGGTATTAGGGAATTACTTCCAGGTAGCTTTTAAATTACCTCACTGCTGCTGAATCCTTTATGCCATATACCAGGCATGGCCAAACTGCAGCTCGCGAACCATATGTAGCTCACAGAAGAACTCAGCTTACATGCGGGTCAGAGAGAGGAAAGCAGCCCCAGCTTAGGAGTTTTAAATCTCCCGCCCTGAGCTTGCTCAGAGCATGCTCAAGGGAGAGCCCCAGCCTTTGCCTAGCTGCTGGAGCGGCCATATTGGATGCTTAGCCTGGACAGGGCTTAGAGCAAGGGGAGTGAGCCCCAGCCTGTACCTAGCCGCCAGAGCGGCCAGGGAAGGGGGGTCACGGAAGGGGGTTGTTCCAGCTGAGCCAGCATCAGGACCTGGGAGTTAGGGACGGGATCGGGATGGCAGGGAGAAGTGCAGCATGTGCTAGGATGCAGAGCTGTAACTACAGCGGGGTGAGAGAAGCTTAGTTCCAGGCGCTGGAGTGGCTGTTTTGAGTCACTCCATTAAAGAGTGCACTCCACATTGCTCGCCCTACGTGCTGGCTATTGTAAGGGATCGTAAACTGTAGTGATAGCAGGGTTGGAGATGGCGGGGAGAAGTGTGGCATGGTCGGGGACAATGCAGAGAAGTGCAGCATGATGGGGGATGGTGGGGAGCGCAGCATGTTTAGATTTCTCGTAGGCCTTAATGCAGTTTACTCCTTGTTAAAATAAAAGTGTGTTTTACAAGTCCTTCTAAACATGACATCGAGTAACATGAAACAAAAATATGAAGAAGATAATAGATCATTTACTGTATAGGCCTAGTTTTCATGATAACCTTAAGTAATTATTAGAATCTGACATTAGTAGGATCAATATTTGCTTTCTTTCTGCAATAAAATTAAAGTATGCAATGAATTTTAAACTTAGTAATTTTGGAGTAGGTAAAAGTATATGGCTATGTGCCTCAGTGTGGCTCTCGAAGGTTTAATAATCAACTTGTGTGGCTCCTGAGTTCCATAAGTTTGGCCAACCCTGCCATATACCTTAAGATTACTTTGCCAGGTCTTTTGCCTGTTTCATCCCATCTTGGCACACCTCCTGTACTAGGAGGAGCAGGTTTAAAAGGTATGCAACAGATGAGAACAAAAGCATAGCTATACTGGGTCAGGCTATTGATCCATCTAGTCCAGCTATCTGTCTTCTAACGGCGGCCAGTACCAGATGTACCAGCAGAGAGTCCCTCTATGCCACATGAATTCTTTACTGAGCCTTTGCAGATAGATTATGCAACTGAGGGCTGCAAAGGGGCCATTACCCAGTTTGAAAATCTGGTCAGGCTATTCCAACACAAAACCCATATGTTGTGTAACAGTCAAGTTGGCTCAAGTACAACTACCACCAACCCAAATGTTAAATAACTAGAAAATCAATTGCTAAGTAGAGTCAAAACACTATGCAACAACCAATCAATTAAAATTACTGAAAGTATAATCTTCATCTGACCCCATTCAATTTAGATGTAACATTCATCATATTTGTAAACAAGCCTCCCACCAGAGTAATCTTTACCCTCTCCCATGGTGATGCCCACATATGATTTTCAATTCTTTGCCCCTTTCGTACTCCATTGATTTGAGGATGTTCTGGCGGGAAGTGCTCCACACAAAAGCAGGGCAGGAAATGGTTTTGCCCCAAGTTTTTGAGATTTTGAAATACTTTTCCTGTCCAAAATCAGGATGAAAATTTGAAATCTCAAAAGTTTTCATGGACTGATCATCAAAAAAAACAGAACAAGAAAACCCCATCCAAACCAAAAAGAGGGGGAGGCACAGATTGGGTCCACTGAAACTTTCATTTGGATTCTGATCTTTTGAAATGTAAAGTCATTGTGAACCAGCAAATAATTTAAAAAAAAAGAAAAAAGAAAAAAGAAAGAGAATCAAAATGCAATGTTTTAACAATATGCTTTTTTCCCCCAAAAACTGTTTTAAATCAGGAGATTCAACACATCCTTGAAACCAATCTTTCCTCTGAGGGAGTTCTGGTTCAGATAAATCCGTATTTTCTGATGAAAAATCATGTCATTGGAAAATTCCTGACCAGCTTTACTTAGAGGTTCAAGTACCTCACTAAGTTCTATTAATTACAGTCATGCATTTGATGCAGCTATAATAATTTGAGAGTGATAGATCTATTTTCATCTGTTTCCTGGACTTTCTTATAAGCACACAAAGAATTATATAGGGTTGAACACCCTAACTTAAAGAGTTCAGACTTAGGTTCATATCTTTTAGATCCACGAAGGAGCATGAAACATCTACTCAAATACATATAAGGAGTCCTGTGGCACTTAAAAACTAATGAATTCGTTTATCACATGAGCTCTCATGGGAGAAAATCCCATTGTCAGATGTTTTAAAGGCACTTCAAGGTGTCTTCTGAAGTGGGATTTTCTCCCACAAAAGCTCATGTGGTAAATAAATTTGTTAGTCTTTAAGTGCTACAGGTCTCCTTGCTTGTTTTGCTCAACTGGACTAACATGACTGCCTCTTTGGAACTCAAATACTTATATTTGTTATGCACTTAGTAAATTATTTCTTTAAGGATCTTTCAATATTGTTTTTAAACCCAAAAATGGGCACTACTGTCATTAGAACTGAACCTTATGAAGTGGCATCTGGCAATGACTCATCCTGGGTCAGTTCTCAGCTGCTCTGGGTTGTCACCCAAATGTTTGTTAAATCAGTCTTGGTTAGTTTTGATTTATGGAGACATCGTAAAATTAAGAGACTGAACCCACAATGTATCTGCTGCTGTCTTTAGGGAGGCACAAGTCCCCAGAAGTTCGTGGATGTTGACTCTGCAGCAGACTAATGTACTTAAGGCAAAATTCAACGTGTAAGGAACAGAAAAATAAAACCAAACCTCTACGCTCTAGTTTCACAATGAGGAGATACTGAGTTACTAGAGGCAGGGAGTGTTCATATCAGTAAGGCTTACTGTCTCCCATGCAACAAAACTCTCCATGACTTGGGTTACCAGATACCAAAGCATGGAAACGAGGACAGGGAAGTACAGAAAGGAGGATATTGGAAGACACATGGAGAAAATGTAGTATTAACGTAGTATTCTTCTGTTTTTAGGGGACCCTGGAACACTTCCCCCTAAAAATAGGGTGTTCCGGGGTGTTCCAGCATATTTTAACCCCTGTAAATAAAAAGCCAGACAAAATCATGTATTTTTAAAATGCCTGCCAGATTGAGGGCGTGAAGGTAAAAGGAGGACATGTCGTCCTTTTGCCTGACATCTGGTAACCCTATCAATGACCTTTCAGCCCTCTTTCTTTCCACAGTTAAATAACACAGCCTGAAAGGACCTGTTCCAGTACTGCATAGAAAGGGGCTGAAAGTCTAGTTCCAGCCCACTGACTGATACCTGTCCGCAGGAAAGAAAAGTCATCTCCCAGACCTGAACTGCAGGAATTGTTGGTGCAGGGACACACACCTATTCATTATTTAGTGGGATGGGGGACCTCTGAGGGCTAACAGACACAAAGGAAATTTCTAGGAGGGGGGGTGGATTCTAGTGAGTGCCCAGTGTTTACAAAGCTATGCATTTAAAATAATGGAGTTAAATCTTATAATATGAATTGAATTCCCTCACTGACTGACTGACAGTTCCAGTCAATATATACAGTGTAACCCTGATGAACTCAAACTTCTGATTGGAGTTTCCTTAGATGCACTAGCAGTAAGTTCTTCTACTAAAGCAGAACAAAAGATCATAATCTGGCTACAGAATCTGGTACATCTTTCAAAAGTCTCATTTTGCTTCAGCAGTTTTGTACATCCACTATTGACATAATAAATAGCTTCTTGAACTGAGTAGGATTTAACCACAACTGGTGTACAAGTGTGGGCATATGGCACAACACAAGAGCTCTCATCTATTAACATAGTACTTCCATGCTAAATGTGCTTATTTTGTTAATTCATAGGTAACAAATTTCATTTCTGTAAGGCATTTTTCGCAGATTTTGTTTCACTTTTGTAAGTTTATTCCCTCTCCAATTAATCAACAGATTTTTGAGTTGTGAACATCACAAGTGAATACAAAATTCAACCAATGGTTTGAACTCTCTGTTGCTGCTCACAGAGGTTTCACCTCCCTACTTCCACTTGATAGTCTTCAATATTTACAATGCTATCCTACGTAACAGTGCTGGTGTGGCTAGACAGGAAGTTTTGGTGTGCCTGCAGGTATGTACGCAATTAGTCTTTTCCTGCATATTGTGCGTTTGAGAACTGTTACAGACTTTCCCCACATTCAGCTTCCAGAGGTGAAAGAAAGGAGATTTCCCTTTTAATAATTGTGACCTTGTATTAAAATTAACTAGTGACTGACAAAATTGCATATCTTCCTTCAAACTCCTTGCTGACCTAGTGGAATGGATGTTGCTTTGTGGTCTCAACCAAGGGTGGAGGGAGAACCTCTCTTCCCAAGATGGCTCTCTGGCTAAAATTTTCACCATGGTTGCTTTCTTGGAATGCAATCTCTCTGCCACCTCTCTCTTTTGCCAAAATCTTAGTACTTCGTAAACAAAACTTCTGTGTAGTTGAAGGCCCCAGTTGTAACAGTTTATTAGAGAGGGAATGTGAGCTTTTTTTCTGAAAATTAACTACAAATTCCCTAGATAAATATTAAAATTTCAACCCTATCATTTGTGTACAAAGATTTAAATAAATAAATAAATAAAATATGCAAGTCATGAAGCACTGCATAAATTCCTGTCTTGTTTATGCTGCTACCATCCATTGCAATAAACCTAGTGAAGGCGTCTAAGTATGAGCAAGAAATGGTGCAACACATGGGCATGTGTCTATCCACATAAATTTCTCTCCTACAAATTAAAAACCCAATAAACGAAAACTATCCAGATGCACTGGTAATAAATGAAAGGCTGACTCAATGTCTGGCTCAGCCATTAATGAGCTTTTCTTACACTCCCTAATCATCTTGATTGCCTTGTTGAATGAAGCATATGACACAGAACCTTGCTCAGAATCTAAATAGCCCTTCACTCACTTTCATTCTTCACAGGGTAAGTAGTGATTCAGTTCTGGCACCTTTTCAAATGGCAGTCTTAAAATGGACATGATATTCTTAGCATCAACTCATTTTCAGTTTAAATGTCTCCAACATCTAACTCCACTTTTCTGTGATGCATAATGGTACAGACACTGTAAAGACAAGGAAACCATCTAAAAAGTAACCATTTTGCTATATGAACTAAACCATAATCTGTAAGGATGAAATTCCCTCAATTGCAGAGTTGACAGCACACGCATCTCATGTTAGGACCATCTAAGACCTTAATCTTGAATTTTTAACGAAATATTCACTACCTTTCCTTTACTTGCTGAAGATACCCATTTGATCATTTGATGAGAGTTTAACAGTAAAGATTGAAAATCATTATTATCTTAAGACTATTTGGGTAATCTTTATGAGATGAGTTTCTGGCTTCATTTCAGGGCATAAGAACTCACATGACAAAAAGACTTCCCTGCAAGCTTATTGCTATTATGAGCTTGTTGGCAAACTCCCCAGGAAGGCCAAGGTTAGAATGGATAGAAAAGGGAAAAGACTGAGTGACTATTGAAGACTGAACTATTCTTGAGTGAGGACTGGTAGGGAGAGTAAGGGACAGAAGAAAACATGGTAAGGGACAACAGATGGATTACACAGAGGAGAGAGTGAGAAAAGGGAGGAGAACGAGGAAGAAAGAGATGATGGTTGGAGAAAAGAGTCATAAAAAAGAAAAGTGGAAGAAAATGGATCCTTGCTATGCATGCACAAGTTTGCTACTAGTATTTGCATTTCTGAATCATTGGCAGGTTAACAGAGAGGCAGGTAGAGACATATCCATCATGCCAAGCAAGTGGGATAGAATAGAACCCTGATCATATTTTGGAGAGCCTTCAGCTACCTCTCTGATTTAAAGCATATTGCCACGCGTCATTGCTTTGTTAAAACAGCAAGGGAAAGGGAGCATCCTAATTTAATGAGATTTGATTTCCAACTTTTTTTTCAATTATGTGAAATTTGACGAAAGCATTAATTTATGAAGAGAGCAAGGAGCTGTTTGCTATCTAACCTGGTAGCCAAAACCATTAAAACTCATTTACATTAGAAGCAGCTTGTCACAAACCCAATGCAGAAAGGTGGCTTTCTGTCTAGATATGTGAGTCTAAGATGAGAGTAGAGTCCTGAGATAACCCTTCTCTAATTTTAGCAAGTCAGCATTTATATGTCTTTCCACATAGTTGCAGAATATTAGATGAGGGCAAGTTTGAGCAAATATCATTTATTGTAAGCTTGTCAATCTAGCAGGAAAGTCTATTATGCCAGCTAGCCTCCAAGGGCACACTGGTTTCTCCAGTGCCACTAAGCTTATGTAAAATATTTCTTATTGAATTGAGAGAAAATGTTAAGAAGGCATAATTTTTAAGTGAAATGTACTATTTGCTCAATTAAATGTAACTTTTATGAGCATGACCGAGATCTGTATGGACTCGACTAGAAGGTGCCAAAGACTTTTAATTTATCTGTTCAGAAGCCTAGGATTAAACATAAAATTCTTCTAGGGTTAATGAACTTGGCCTTCATGCTATATGGATTGGAATAATCCGTAACACAGATACTCTGTAATAGACCAGAAGTCTTGAGTTGTTTAGATTGCTAACTTGCTGCTCTTTGCTTGTTAACTTTGTTTTATGCACTTGGATAAAAGTGGGGTTTCAATTTAATAGCTATTTATTTTACTTTATCAAAGCAGCATCACAAATGCAAAAAGGATAAGCCATGTATTATTCCAACAGGAACATGGGATGGCTTGTTTAAAGTGAAAAAGGGTGTTGGGTGTTGTGAACTCCAAAAACAATTCATTGTTAAAATAAAAGTTCAATTTATCATTTTAGCAATCTTCCAGATTAAATGGCCAAGCTTCCTCTCCAAAATGACATCACTTTGTTTATATAAAAGAACTATTTTAGAGCAGAGTCTTGAGTTGGAACAAGTTACTCAATGTGGCAAGAATTCATAAAGCATTCTTAGAAGTCTTAGTTTTAGCCTAGCTAAAGGAAGTCAAAACAAAACATTTATAGTATATATGAACCATATGGTTTAAACATTGCTTCTATTTAGGATTTCTTTTTCTGGCTAAAAGTATGAAAAAAGTTCAATGAAATAGGTTAGTACAGGAGGAAAAAAATATACTTAGATAAAGATATGTTTATAAAACAAATAGAATGCTGAAATTCATTCCAGTGGTAAACATAAGTCCTCCATAGCTAAATCTTTCAGCATTTTCTATTTAAACCTGGTTTTGAAAATAATTAGAAAAAAAAGCACTCAACAGTCTTCTTCAACAAGTCTGGCAAATTTTTGATGCCCACTTTACAAAAGCCCTTTTTAAAAACTCTTTCTGATCTTATTTACTCATGTAGAGCTCCAGTTAAAATGAAAGTCCATGAGAGTTTTGTATTGGGATGAGTAGCATGATAAGGTGTGATAGTACTCTGTCCAGGGTGCAGCTGTTACATAAGCATTAGTGTTTTTTTAATATAGCCTGCCAAAACTGGCTAATGCACAAAGCACCAGAGAGTCCTGTGGCACCTTAAAGACTAACAGATTGAATCTGATGAATTGGGTTACAACCCACAAAGGCTTATGCCCAAAGAAATTTGTTAGTCTTTAAGGTGCCACAAGACTTCTGTTGCTTTTGCTATATACAGATGAACGCGGCTACCCCCCCGGAACTTATCAGCATTGTAAAAGGGGCTATTTATTGTTTTAATGTCTTTAAGAAACAAGCAAGCTTGGCTCCACATGTCTGTTATAGCCAGCTTTATTTTGAAGAATGATGCCATAATGTCTGGTAACGCTAACAAGCAATGTAAAAAAGTCACATCTAAAATATCACTTTCCTGTGTTGTGTTTCCTATAGTGATGTCACACAGTCTCAAACAATCCAGCACACTCTAGAGTAGATGGGCTCTTTGTAGAGTTTCTTACTTCTTATTCCTTAGGAAACGGCATGGTAAAAGGCTTACAGCTGGATTTTAGTTTCAAAAGGGTTTAATTAAAATGAGGGACTATTTTGTACCTCATTCACATCTTGGCTGCAGCCACCAGCTGCATTAAGAGATCAGAGATAAGTTATCTTCTCCCAACACACTCTTGTAGAGTCAGGCAACACATCTCCCTCCCTCTCTATAACTTCTCAGAGGTTGTGGCACATTAAAAAAGCCCCAGCATCTCCAGGAAGGAGAAACTCCAGCTCAGGAGTCCCATCGATATCAACAGTTCCGGAGCTTGTGAGCTGTTTTATGAGGCTGAGAAACTGACTATGAGATTAGGTAATAGTCAGGAACTAAATCAATGGGACTGAGTGTGGAAGGGTTGGAGCTAGATCAGGGAGCCTGGAGATTGAACCTCCATTTGCCAGGGCAAGCGTGTAGAGAAGGGGAGTGCCCAAGCAGTGATGACAGCACAGGAAACTCAGGAGCCTCATATCTCATATTCCAACATCTCATACTACCTGAGACAAGAGCCCTGCTCTCCTCAAGAACACAGCAAGTTCCCAGAAACCCAGAGACTGAACTACTGAGCTTGTAGTTACCAGAGCAGGCAGCCTGGAGAGGGAAGAAAGCCTCCACTACCCCGGGGTACCTTTTTGCTTTCAGCAATAATTTTCTCAGAGTGTGTCCTTTCTCTGTAGAGCAGTGGCCTGTGGATAATGGGATGGAACAGTCTCAGGAAGAAGCTATGAGGATGGGACAGGCTGAAAGGCCAACTGTGCTGTATGAGGGTCATGGAGAAAACAGACATTTTTGAAAAAAATCATAAACATAGATAATGAGGATTGGACCAGGAACTAACAATGATTAGACAGCTGGGTGTAGCTTATATTTGGAACAAAACAAAGCATGGAAATAACAATGAATGTGCCCATCAATACTCTGCCCACTCTACTTGTATGTTGTGTATTTTTTCCTTCCCTCTTGGTCTTTGGTTTTTTTCATATATCATCTATGAGACAAGGAACTATGCCTTTTTTGCATTTGGAAGGTATCTAGCTTGTTTTGACCACTACTGCTATCTAAATCTTAAACTATGCTTCATAATATAATTCTTTCATATTACCAGAGCTAGCCATTGATTACTAGGCAGATCCAACAGTTTGCAGATTTCATATATTTTTACAAGAAGTGTCATGACATTGTGGCACCTTTACCAATCACATTTGTCTAAAAGCTATCCTATACAAAGCTTCCTCTCCAGGCTGGGTCATGTCACCAGCATGGACAGCTGGTAGGTAATGAAACCAACCGAATCCTTATTTGGTGAGTGAGTGAGGAGCTTAATTAGTTTCATGTAGAGGTGGCTTTTGGGGTAGGCGAAGCAGGCGACTGACTAGGGCCCCTGAGCAGCAAGGGGCCCCTTTGCCTACCCCAAAAGCGATGTCTGCATCACACCCTGCAGAACACAAGGTGGGGGAGGGCAGGGCTGTCAGGGGGAGTGGGGCTCTGTGGGGAGTTGAGGCCCAGGGCCAACTGGGCTGTGGGAGCCCTGGTGCTGGAAGTGGGGGGAGAGCATGGGGCAGAGCTGTTCTGCCCCCAGGTGCAGGGTAGGCAGCCCAGAGGCCCAAGTCTTTGCTCCTGCCCTGCCCCTTGCCTTTGGCAGTGGGGGGTTGAGGCCCATTGCAATGCACTGGGGCCATTTTTGGGCCCCTGGCAGGGTGCCAGGGCCATGGAGGGAGCAGGCCACACAGAGAAGGGGCCATAGGGTGGGGTTGGAGCCCCTGGCAGGTGCAGGAGGAACCAGGACACTGGGGCTGCATGGATGGTTTGAGACTTTTGGAGAGCAGAGGAGGGGGCCCAGAGCCAGGGGGGGGGCAAAGTGTCATGGCTGGGGGGCACAGAGGGTGGGCTGAGGCCAGGGAGCTGGGGCTGTGCAGGAGGTGCACAAAGGGGGGGGCAGTGATTGGGAAGCTGGGACTGTCAGGAGGGCTGGCAGTGTGGAGCTGCGGCCATAGAGGGGAGCTTTCAAAGCCTATAGGGGGCTCCTCAGTGGGCCTTTGCCTCAGGCTTCCCATTGCCTAAGGCTGCCTCTAGTTTCATGGCACCACAAAAAAACAAACAAACAAATGCCAGAGACAGATGCTGGTATGTTGGGTAGAGTTTGTTGGAGCATTTTTGACTAAAAGTTTCACAGAGGCATATTGGTTCAGGTTATATTTTCATCTGGAAGATGAAAGAGATATAGAAACTCTTTCACACTGGATAATCTGGTGGTTAGGGACTAGATAGGGATCCAAAACGAGATGTGGAATGAAAAATTGCAAAAGATGCTATGAAACAAAATTGTTATACTCCAAGAACACTAATACTGGGTCACTGCCCCACAGTTCTGGGACTATGATTACTGGGGGCTTGAGTAATGTGTGTGTCTGCTCATTGGCATTGCCTTTTTGGTCTTGAACAGGAACTAGGAAAGAGAAACCAAAAGTATATGTAAAGTAAAAATATTGGAAAGGTATCAGGGCCAAACTCACATCTCTTGTAAACACCCTTGAATTGGGTGGAGTCAAACCTACTTTCACCTGTACAGAATTCAGCCCCTCTCATTGGGATGAGTGACATCTTCTGACACCCAACGTTTTATGTGTAGGAGGGATCTAAAGAAGTGAACAGAAATAAAACAAGCAGCAATAGCTAACTGTTACTGGAAATCACTACTGGCTACAATATTATTTAAAGTTAAATGTAAATATTTAGGCATGCTGGTCAAGAGCAATAACGTGATGAGATCAGAATCAGTAAGGGAGATATGAAATCAGAATTCTCCTTAAGGGAAGGGGAAAAAAAAAACAATGTATACAACTCACGGCACGAAGCAAGCATTGGGGAGTTGAAATGAGGAAAGGAATGTGCAGAAGGTGTTTGCCATGACTCTGATTTCATCATCCAGATCAGTGGAAGCAGAACAGAGGGAAAAGGGGTGGGATTTCAGTCAGTTGTTTTTTTTTAATGTTAGTTGTTCACCAGTAAAGACCATTTTTCAGTGAAGCTGATGTTAAAGATCAGAATCAGTCTGCAATTCATGCATTAGGTCTTTTCTCAACACACTAGGTCAGATGTCCAGTGGTAAAATGAGTGCATAGCATATGCATGTGATTCCCCAATGTGCACACAAATCAAACAGCACTGTGACTGTGTATTTAAGTTAGCATTCATATGTTATGTGAAGGCAGCATACACTTGACTTTGAAAATCCAGCCTTGTATGAACAATAAGAGCTATCTTGATCTTATAATGAGATAGGGATACTAGTTGTTTATACAGAGGAGGGAATCTGAATTAAGTTATTCTTCAAGGAACTTAAGAGGAAGCTCATTGTTAAGAGTTGCCAGGATGAGACTTTATGTGAGGGATGCCGGGAAAAGGGATAATGAGAAAGCAACCCTATTTAACATAGGCAATGAAGAGTCAGGAGTATTTGGTAGAAGTTGAGGAAAGAGAACCAAGCCTAGATGCTGTGATGATGGGGACCAGGTAAGTGTCTAGACAGACAGAAATCAAAAAAGCATGAGATGCAAACAAGACATTCCAAAACTGTCGATAACCACATTTTGGACAGTGCTCCTTCCCCAACTCATTAATTTTATAAAATGTGATAATGGCTTGGGAACCAAAATATAAATGATATTTTAATGGTTTTTCTCTTTGAGACTTTTTGCTATTTACTGATCTGTTCAGTTACAGGCCCAGAACACTAAAATTAACCTAAATTACCCATTCTAAGTAATGCTATCTTTGTTTAAAAGGCTACTTTTAAAACATTGGGCAAACGGGGTAGATTGCACAAAGGGAGATCTTTTTAATGTATTAAATCTACTAAGTGATTTAAGACAAATTTTAATTCCATCACTAACAAGATTAATTCAGTTTTCAAAACAAAGATGAAAGTGGGTGGACGTAATGGGAGTCTACGGGTCAATGATATGTCCCATAAGGGGCTTGAGTTGGCAGGCTGAGTACAATGAACTATGAGAAGGAAAGGCAAGGGAGATTTCTCATTAGGACAGCATGTTAACCTGAAGCAATACAAGTGTGAGATCTTGTAGAAATTGATCTTTCATTTCTGCCTAGAAGTGGGGGCCCCTGGCCAATATTGAGAGGCTAAATTGAAGCAGCAGAGTAGCGTCTGTGTTTCAGTGGATTGTAAACAGGGTCTGGATTCTGTCTTATCTGTGCATGGGATGCACCAGAACTAGTGTTGTGGTCACTGACCTGTAATAGGACAGAGGACTAAGAGGAGATCTGAAGTCCAAATCTGTAGGTGAAAGTCACTGTGCAGAGGTTTCTTTGGGAGCATGGACGGTCTGAGACATGTAAGTGAGTGGCAGAGTATGGTTGAGAATAATGCATGCAGGAAAGAGACCAGTTTTCAAAAAGTGAAAAACCTCCTTTTTAAAAAAGAAAATCACAGGCTTTGTAACATGCATTTTGGCCATGTTGCTTGTTAGCTAGCTGGTTTTAATCACTATTGTTATTTAATGTTTAAAAGGTCTTTACATGGTGAATTAATGGGATGAATGTGTCTTAAGGAAGTATTGGAATTAAGAGCTGACATACAACAACAAAAAATCTTTCCAGACATATGGGGCAGCATGGAAGAAGGCAGAGAAGGGGAAGGATGCAAAGGGAGCAGTCAGTCTTGAGGCCTGAGCAGAGTAAAGTTCAATAGGACGGTAGAAGCATCAAGATGGAGACAGCAGTGGACCTGTGCAGAGCCCAGATGGTGAGGGTCAGAAGCCTGAAACCAATGCAGAAAGCAAGTGGAAACCAATGAAGGGATTTGACTGGCAACAGGTTAAACAGGATTCTTCAGAACACTTTCCCTTTATCTTTGTATACGTATTAATTTTCCTGTTCAAAGCAGTTACCTTTATGATCAGGTAGCATGCCCAAGGTCACACAGAATAAGGAACTGAACCCAGGTCCTAGGCTAGCAACCTTATCTTCTAGATCATCCATGCACTCTGATCCATTAGGCTCTGTCTCATTTTACTTGTTCATTTTAGATATTCTCTGGATAAAGCCAGGACTTTTGTGGGCATGTGTAAATCAAGACACCGGTTGTGCATGTATGTATCCCTGATATGGAGTGACCCACATGTGGACCTGGGTTGCTTTTCTCCACAAAAGGAAGGTAGCCATTGTCCTTTAAATGTTTCTACATTTAAGAAAATAAACTCCGGTTCCATCTTTAGCCATTACATTTCTATTTTTTAGCCTAAGGTAAGTATGACTCTATGCATTAAGAAAGGACTAGCCTGAGGAGCACAAGGAATGAGTTGCATATTAGGGCTATTGCAGCCATGTTTAGAAGGAGCTACTGCAACACATAGCTTTTTATCTGGCTTCCATAAGAGCCAGGGATGTGGGCAGGAATTCAAATTCCACCACTTTTGGTGGGATGCGTTCTGTGTCCCTGCTGTGGTCCTGGGGGTCAGAGGAACAGTAAGCCCCCACTGATTATTGGGGGTCTTGTGCTCCTCTGTGCCCCCCACATACACACCCCTAGCTAGAGCTATAATGGTTTCACTTTCACACACTAAATTCATTTAATCTTTTTTTATATAATATTGGCATTAATTCAATAAGTCACAAACCTTTGTGTCTTAAATTACTTGAATCTTGTCTAAACGTTGCTTGCAATAACTGTACCTTAATTAATCCTTTTGTACTATGCATTGAATGTGCCCAGCACATGCTTCAGTGCCAGCCATGGATGCACCAAATCTCCTGGTGCCAAAAAGGTAGGGTGGATTTAAAATGCTTCAGCAGTCACTTTCCCTTTGTTAATCGCTGATTCTATTACACTTAATAATACACCATTAGGTGAATGTTATAGAATACTCAAGCGATACTGGGTTATTCTATAATAACCACATTTAGGGTGTGTTACAATTTTACAGGGTGTGCATTTATTTTGAATGAATTATTTAGCTATGCCTATTGTAACTGTGTAATGCTTTTATAAAGGAAAAGAAGGGGGAAATGGCTGTTGAGATATTAACTAACAATAATTATAATGTTTAGCACTTCTATAATGCTTTTCAACTTATAAGCACTTTACAAACAGTTTTCCAATTAATCCTTGTAGCATCCTAAGAGGTAACTAAGATTATCCCTCCTTTACAGATGGGGAAACCGAGGCAGGGAAATTGAATGATTTGCTCAAGGCTACAGAAGCAAGTCAGTTTTAGAGCAGGGATTAGAACTCAGCAGTTCTTGGCTCACAGGTCACACTTTTTCTAATCCATCTTTCTTTTCCCCAGAATCATATAAACAGAGGCTAAAGAGAATTTAATTTTTGGAACTGGAATAGTCAGATTCTCCACTGGCATAAATCAACCAAGATCCATTAAAGTCAGTAGAAATACACTGATTGCACTGGATAAGTATTTGTCTTGAAATATGGCTCTGTTCAAAGCTGGTTTGGAGTGGGGGACATGAAACATTTAAGCCAGGATCCTCTGATTTTTTCCCTTCTCCACCCCCTTGCAGGCTCATTAATTGATTAGTGATTGTGGGGACGTCAGATGAGTTTCTGTTCGGTGTGTTATGGTCTCTGTTTATGATTGAAGTGGCTCCTTTTTTGAATGCCAGTGCAGCCTTTGGCCTCAAGTTAATGAAGGTGTCTTCAGTTGCAGTCTATTAATTGGGTGGTGGGAAAAGGAAGCGAAGGTGTGTCCTGTTTAGATGAGCCACCTCCATGAAAGAGACACAAGAGAGAGAATAATAGAGAGTAAGGCAATAGAACAACAGATAGAAATGGTAGCAGCTGGATACTCAGATCTTTGGAAAATCAGGTTATTTATTTATAGAACCTAAGCATGGCTTTGAGAGACTAACTTTTATGTTAAAAAAAAAAAATCTTGAGGTAAATATACAACAGTTGCAACTGTTGGGGCTTATTGGACCTCATTGAAATAGTTACGAAGTCTTGTGAATTTATTTCAGTTTGAGTGATATTTGGTGTTTTTCCTTATAGCCTTACCTCCTGCTGTCATGTGATTACATGACTATTTCAGCCTTTATTTAGATAAAGTAAGTGCAAAGAGCAATTGGAAAACATGACCCAAGTGCCTCCAAAAGACTGAAAACCCAAAGGGCAAATCAAAAGAACCACCAGTTAATTCTTTTTAAATCTTATGATTTTAAAGTCAATTTCATGTTATTTGGGTGCCCGAATCATGACTTCTGAATGCTTGGGATTGGTAATACATGAATATACAAGGAACTCAAAATTATACCCATACGTATCTCAGTCAGATAAATTTTAAATGGCTTAGCTTGCTTTGTTGAGTATACCGTTTAGCTGAATCTCTCAGAATACCTAAACTGGCCTTTCAATCTAACTGCCCTCAAATGAGTTTTTTTTTTTTTTAATATTCATTCCAAATATTGTCTGTTTCTCCAGGGGTTAAAGCAGGGGTTAAAGTATAATGGGGGGGGGCTGGAATTCTCCTAAATTTCTGGGCCCCCCTCACTAGGTTCCAGGCCCCACTCATGCACCCCAGCTACTGCCCCCAATATCCATTCCCCCAGCCCCAAAATCCACCCCCAGCCCCCCAATACCCACCCCAAGTCAGGCACCCCAAATACCCCCCTCCCAGCATGAGCCAGGCCACCTCAACACTTACTGGCAGCCATGCACTGGGCCAGGAGACAGTGTAGCCTGCAGGCTGTGCTTGGAGGCTTCTGCCTCCAAGTGCAGTATGCACATGCACAGAGGAGTCAGGCACGCCCCTTCTGCTGTCCCCCTGCCTGTTGGAACTCTGCAGAATGCTGTTCTGTGGCCTGCTATTTTTAGGGGCCCAGCGTTCAGGCTCCTAAAAATAGAAAATGGAACCAGAACGCTGTGTTCCGGGACCTGATATTTTTAAATGGTGGATCCTGGAACTCAGTGTTCTGACTCCATTTTTTATTTTTAGGGGGCCCCAAATGCTGAGCCCCTAAAAATAGTGGGCTGTGAAACACCGTTCCTATGTGTTCTGGCTTACTTTAACCCCTGGGTTAAAGTATAATTTGGCAGGCTCCAGAACCCTCCTGAATTTCTGGGCTCCCCTCCTGAAGGTCCGGGCCCCTTTCCCACAGGTCCAGGCTCCCTTCACCCACCCCAGCTACTGCTATCCATATGCCTGCCCCCCAACCCAGCTCCTGCCCCCTACATGCCCACCACCTACCCTAGAATCTGCTCCCCACATGCCCAGACCAAACCCATCTCACTGCTGGTCCCCCAAATCTTTCCTCAGCCCACTCCTGAACCCCCCATCTTGTCACTGGTCCTCCAGCCCTTTGGCAGCTCCCTACCCTGCCGGGCCAATCCCCTTCCCCACACCCTTTCCCCTTTGAGTGAGCTTGCCTTTCCCCAAAACTCCTCACCCCAAGGCCACCTTACCTGGCTGCCATGGAGGGTGGCCACAGCCCAGGCTGGGGCTCCCACCCGGAGCCTGATCTGACTGAGCATGCTCAGAGCCTCTGAGCATGCTCAGTCAGAGCAGGCTTAGGGCAGGAGATTTAAAATCTCCCAGCCCGAGGCTGCTCTTTGCCTGCCGGAACAGCGTTCCAGGGCCTACTATTTTTAGGGTCTCAGCATTTGGCAGGCCCCTAACAATAGAAAATGGAGCTGGAATGCTGCATTCCAGTGCCCACTATTTAAAATAGCAGGCATCGGAACACAGCATTCTGGCTCCATTTTCTATTTTTAGGGGGCCTGGAACGCTGAGCCTCTAAAAATAGTGGGCCCTGAAACACCGTTCTGGTGTGTTCTGGCTTACTTTAATCCCTGTGTTTCCCCATCTCTTAAAGGTAAATGAATCTTAAAATTCTAGCCCCATTACTTTTGTACTGGATATTATATTCAAGCTGTAACTATTAAATAGCTGTTTGAAGGGAAAACACCGGTCTGATGAAACGGGATTTTCTCCCACGAAGTCTCATGCAATAAATAAATTTTCTAGTCTTTAAGTGCCACAGGACTCCATGTTGGTTTTGTTGGTCAGATAATCATCACAAAGACCCCAATCTTGCAAAAGGATCACACAGGCATGCCCACACATAATACCATTAACTTCAATGGACCTCCATAGGTGCCAAGGTCTACCCCGAGAGTCTTCTACAGAATCAGGCCTTAACAATGCACCATTTAGTTCCTGTTGGTAACATGTATTTTAGCTCCAGTTCATTATTAATATCAATGGTCACAATGTAGATTCTGAGGACTTCATGAAGTGACAACACAAGCCTCAAAATGTTACTGTGCTTGAATTGGTGAAAGACTCTGCTTTGTGTTTATTTTCCATAAACACAAAAGGATGTTTATTTAGCACCTAGCCTCAGAAGCTGATCCTGTTTCCTATTTATGTCCAAGAAAAGCTGAGCCAGAGGGCTCTCTTATTGAAACCTCCACTCAAATAACCTTTAATTAAAAACTCTGCTTACTGTAGCTCAATTTCTGACCTATTCTACAACATTGCTATCACTGGTAAAATTAAGAAAAGGACATTTCATATACCTGGAAAAGAAATTAAATATTCAAGTCACTTGTCAGACTGGCAGATTAAAATTCTACAACAGGAAGCTTTCTATTCATATGAAATATATCTGAATCACTAGTTCTTTATTGATAATTCATTATATGTTGCTGCTATCACTCTGCAGCTCTGAAATGCTTTTTACCATAATGATTTTATACCATACCAGTGTAATGGCCTTCTGACTGTGTCAATCAGCACTACTTGCGTGTACAATAATATTATTCTGCAATCTGTCTTGGGAGAATGCTTAAAAGCTTTCTCTCATTTTCTCCATTTAACTCGTGTATTATCTGAGTTTTTACATTAAATGGCCATACTTAATATCCCATGACATGTCACCTATTTTCTGGGGGAGGATACTGATACAGTACTTACCCAATTCCAGAATCTATACTAATCAAATTATATTTGCCCACTTCAGCCAAGAGCAGTTAGTTCAGTGCATCAGCATTTAATCTGTAGAAGAAACTTATGAGAAAGAACAAAAACAATTTGAACTACAGTTGGCTAAATGTGGGCATGGTTGATGCAATTTATTTTGTAAAAAGGAATTAGCAGATATTGAAGTCAAGTTGAGGTATGAAGGTCAACTATATCCAGATTTATTGCCAGACTACAGTGGTGGAACATTTGCAGAGATAGGCCTTGATTCTGCAAGGGCTTTCACTTTACACATTTGAGCAGTCCCATTGAATGGCACGATGCATATGCTGCAAGTTAAATTTGTGCATAACTGTTAGCAGGATCAGGTCTTACTTTAAAAGAGAGTTAATTTAGTCCAAGCCTGTGTAATTTTTCCACTGAGGCAGAAACTAGAATGTCTGAATATTTAGAGTAAACCTCTTTCACAATCAGATTAATATATTGCAAATTTAAGAATTGAGATTATATCTGATAAACCCAAAATCTTAAACAGGAATCAATATTTTTGCATTTAATCTGCATTCCAAATAGAGATGGGCCTCTACTAAAAATAGTAGATATAGTTTAAATCTTATTGACACTTTATGGGAGATTTTTTTCACTGTGGTTTTTTTTGTTTGTTTGTTTCTTTCTTTCTTTTTGGTTGTTTTTGGTTCAGGCCCATCTCTGGTTTAAACAATGAGATTCTCTCTTAAAAACAAATCATTCTAATGGGCACATTTTTACAGAGGGCAACTACCTCTTACTTTAATACTTGCTTATAAAATATCTCCATCACTCTTCAACTGGAGGCTCTATACAAAGTTAAGGAAATAAGAAATTTTGCATGGATAAATTCTATACATACCCACTGGGCAGTATTAATAATCACATATAGTAAAACAATATCTGTTTTAGTACATGTTCAGGGAAAAATAGCTTTCTCTACATTGACAGACTTCATGTGAATGAGTTAGAGTTCATTATAAAAGAACAGAATCATTGTATATCAGCCAGATCATGTGTTTTATGAATGTCACTGATGGACTCCTGTATAAATGGGGTGTGATCTGTTGTACAGTTCTGTTCCGATAGCTCATACTGTAAATTGTAATAATCATAGAATATTGTGCATGCTGTATTTTATTTGGGACCCTATAACAAGAACATGTAAATACCTAGTTCCTTTCAGTGAATTAATAGAAGGAGATAAAAGGTCTGTTTCAGGACCAGCACAGTTAGAATAAGAATACAATAAAAATGAGCAAGATTGTCTGGGATAGGAATTAAGAATAAAGGAAAGAACTTCTGGGAAGGTAACCAGAAATCCAGTGAGACCTTAAAGATAAACCGTCAATATGGGTAAGCGTAGAAAGTAATAGGGACAGACAAACATCTAGTTGTTGCCTGTGAAATGAGTATAACTAGCAATTCTAATCAAACTGTCTCCCTCTGTGTTTAACTTTTGCAGATCATCCACAGCCATGATTTCCATTAGATTCCTACAAGCCTTGAGAAGTTTTCACCTGATACAATGATCAGCTGTAACACTTGGGTCTTTATAAAGGGAATATTCAAAACTCATCTTCATGTACTGTCAAGATAAATTATTTCAATTAGTTTACTTTATTAGAATTTATATAACAACTTTCCTGTGGGGCTTTTATAGTGTTTTACAGACAAGTAAGCAGTATTATCCCCGTTTTACCACTGGTAAGACTAAGGCACAGAAAGGTGCAGAACTAAGGCATGAGTAGCATTTGCAAAATCACGGAAACATTCAGAGGCAATCAGGAATAGAATCTAGGAGGACATCTCATACATCAGGATCAGGAATCAGATTTTTTTTCCTCTCTCTCTTTTTGTACCTCTAAGGGTATCTGTACTGCAGTCCTGGGTTTGATTGCACCATGTGTAGACTATCTAAGCTAGCTTCCTCTGCCTCCCTCAAGCACTAGTGGCAATGAAGCCACAGCAGCAAATGAGGGTAATTACTCAGGGTTCTGGCTGGGCTTGTATACTCCAGCCTGGATCACATACTGCTGTGGCTTCACTGCTCCAGTATGCGAGCTAGCTAGATTAAAGCAAGCTGGCTATATCTATGTGTGCTGAAGTTGCAATCCATGTTTGCACTGTAAATGTACCCTAAGAGTTCCAGCATAGAACTATATGTCCAAAGTGAGAGAAGCTAAGGTATCTTTGAGCCACCCCTGCACCGTCCTGGTTCTGGGCTGCCATGAGGGCTAGAGTGACCTCAGTGTAACTTAGAATATCCTGGGGACTATGTTATGGCAGCCTCACCAGCTCTACTTCCTGGAGTGGCTCCCAGCCCTGTCTCTGGTGTGCCACCTGCACCAGGGCTGCTGTAGAAATGCTTGGAAGGCAGTCATAGCTGTCTCCACTGTGCCTACACCAGCAATATTCTGCCCACCAAGATATGGAGCTTGTAGGGCTCCTTTATGTTAATCCAGCTTGTATAAAGAGGGGGGGAAAGGAGAAAAAAAAAAAGGAGTCCTTTGGCACTGAAAGACTAACAGATTTATTTTTCGCATGAGATTTTGTGGGAGAAAATCCCACCTCGTCAGATGCTTTTTGTTGGACTAGACTAACACAGCTGCCCCTTTAGAACTCAGTATAAAGAGGGCCACACTGGGGGTAGGGAATCTCATCTCTAGTATTCTGACTCCTGGCCTGTTGCTGTAAATCAAAGGTGGGCAGACTGCGGCCCGTGGGAGCCTTTTGTCAGACCCTTCAGCTGGGCCTAGCCAGAGCTCGGAAGCAGTCCCTCTTCCACTGTATGGGCCCAGCAGTGGTGCCTTGTCGAGAACATGGCAGCCATTCCCCCCTGCCCCTGCCCTTCTCCAGCCCACCTAGAGGCAAATATGGCCCTCAGGCTGAAGAGTTTGCCCACTTCTGCTATACATGCTTTACATGTTGCCTCCCAGCAATACATTAACTTGTAGCCAGGGGGGATAAACTTTGCTTACAAAGCACTTTGCATTTTACAGCTTTGTTCTAACACTCCGGTCTTGTCTCCACAGAAGGATTTTACTATGCTGGTATAGTTAAGCCAGGAAAGTCCTCTTAGCAAGAACCCGACTATATCAGTGTAAAAATGCTTATGCTAATCTAATTTACACCTAAACAGGGAACTGGCATACATCAGAGTGGTACAAACTCAAATATATATGCTAGTTGTATGCAGTGTTGTAGCCATCTTCATCCTAGGATATTGGAGATAGGTGGGTGAGGT
>ML682036.1:6000551-6003051 GCA_007922195.1 Podocnemis expansa
GCAAGGCATTCTGGTAAGAAAGTTACAAAAAACTACTCCTAATTTTCTGTAAATGTGTTTACGTAGTAATTCAATAGTGCAGTTACTATGGTGACTGTCATTACAGGGTACATATGGTATGACTAAGACAGAGTAATGCCAGATTAGTGGTGTGAGTT
Source organism: Podocnemis expansa (assembly GCA_007922195.1). Classification (NCBI taxonomy): domain Eukaryota; kingdom Metazoa; phylum Chordata; order Testudines; family Podocnemididae; genus Podocnemis; species Podocnemis expansa. The sequence continues at coordinate 6,000,710 of ML682036.1, forward strand.
TGGGTATTTTTAAAGACACATTTTGCTTGCCAGTAGAGTAATACATATTGTCTAGTCTCAAAGACAGTTTAGGATTGTTGTGGTGTATCCTCCTGATGGTTTGGTTAGCTCTCTCTGCTTTTCCTCTCTTCAGGGACACCTAATGCCCAGTGAGCAAGTGGCATTTTGCAGGGATCTATAATAATGAAAAATCCCAAATTCTATAGGATGAGTTCTGACTGTCTTTGTGGGGCCCATCTGATGGTGGGGAGCAATATTAATTTATACTCTTATAATCCCTGAGAATTTAAAGGGCCAAAAATTTAAAAGTATTTAGCACCTAACTCCTACTGAAAATCTTTAAAACTCAGGCTTAAAATGCTCAAAAATTAACTAACAATAAATCCTATAAATAATACCACTCTCCTGCACATCACTCTTTGTCAGTAGGTTTCAAAGCCCTTTACAATCTTTTTAATGTGTTTGCCATCCCCTGTGAGGTGAGGAAGTGCTATTAACACCATTTTACATATAAAGAACACAACCACAAAGAGGCTAATTGGCTTGCCCAAGGTCACATGGGAACAACAGTCCAGTGAAGTGAGAAGTACTATTCCCCAGTGCTTATTGGGTGTTTCCTTTTAGTTGTTGTTTGATTTGTTGCAGATTATTATTTTATTTTTGATCAAATGAGGATGTGTCAGTGACCATCAGAGTTTTTGACAGAGTTCAGAATAGAACCCAGAACTCATGAAGCTGTCTGGTGCTCTAACCATTAGTCAACACTCATTCTTGTTTGGTCTGTTTTCTATTCCTTCAATCATATGTATATACTTCTTTTTAAAGTAACTCTATTGCAGATATGAGATTAAATAATTACACATGATATGAAAAAGTGGAATATTTAATGTGTTGAGTTCTCTTCAGCTAAAACATCAGGACAGCAGCTCCCAGTCCAAAAAAAATTATCATGAGATTCATGTTGCAAAATTTTCATTCATTCTTCTGGTTATGCATAGTGTTAAAATGATATTGCAGTGTACATTAGTATTGCATATTAGTCTCTGTGAGTGTGCAGAATGGGTATGCAGGTGTGTGTCTCGCAAACAAGGGCTATACAAACACAATATTTACTTTTTTCCAGCACTGGAAGTTTCAATATAGGAAACTGTTTAAAAAACTAATATAATGATCCTGCTTGCTTTAGAAAATACATCCACAAACAAATCTCATATTTTTATAACTGTTGTGTGTTGCGGAAGCTAATTTTAATGGGACTATTTTAACTCTAGCATGATGTTTGCAGAAGACGGTTTCCAAGCTGACAGATTTCCCCTCCATAAAGAGAAAAAATATTGTGCTCTAATTTATCTTTTTAACTAAGCTCTGTGGGCCTGTGCAGCATGGGGGAAAAAAAAAGTGTTGTCCTTGTCACCTGCCATTTTTCCAGCCAACTTGACACCCCCGGGCTTCCCAACAGCTCTTTCCAGCAGGAGCTGTCTCAGAGCTCTTAGCACCACCAAATAATTGAGGTTGTCACATCTCTTGTTCATTGTTTTTCCAACCCAGGAAAAAATGCAAATATTTCATTGTAGTCATTAATTTTCCCATCCTTTTCTTCCAGCATCTCATTGGTTTGATCTGATGAAAAGGGCTGAAGGCATTATTGCAAACATAGTGGCATCCAGGTTCTGCCTATAGTGGGGAAGAATCTCATCAGATAAAGTCTCAGGGAGGTCATCAATCACAGTTGCTGACAACCATTTTGCCTTCGTTTGTTACAGATGTGAACATGCTTAATTATTTGTAGTGTAATTAGTTCATGAAATGTCAGGAAATGTCAAACTGTGTTCACAGCACAGATTTTTGCAGCAAAGAGGAATGAGAGCAAGTGTCAATGGAAGATGAGGAGGACTGATGGGAGAGCTGCATCTGCAGGCAAATGAGGGGAATAGCTTGGGGGGAAATGAGGGTTAAAAATATTAAGATGAGAAGTTTGGAGAGGAATTCTTTCAAGAGAGCCAGGTAACCACTAGCTATGTGAAATGTGAATGACATCACAGCTTTTCCAGTCAATGCGTGGAAAGTGTATCTGAATTTTTTATATTTTTTATTTTTGTAAGCTTCAAAGTTGGGGGTTTTTTTTAAGCAGATCTGAAGGTGAAATTGAAGCAAAATTCACCTGCAATTTAGTTTCATTCCAGTAAATGCTAAAACCAAAGCAGGAAGAACAGATAAAAATTCTGGTTAAAGGAGGAGACACCTCCCCCAGTACATTTCTTAGCTATAAAATTAAAATCCATAATCATTGCCATAGTGATTGAGAAATCATCTGAAAAAGAGAATATGCATATTTTCCAAGA
>ML682036.1:6008051-6011207 GCA_007922195.1 Podocnemis expansa
TCTGCTACTTAATTTAGGGCATACTGAGGGAGAAAAAATAGAAATACAGACTATTAAGAAATGATAATGAGCTTTCTAAAAAGCAGAATAGACATATTTATGAAAATTTGAGTCTCTTATTAACAGCACTTCACTTTGGTCTGAGTCAAGCACTTGAATTTAAACTTCGAATTCCTGAATTTTTCAGTTCTTTAAATTGCATTGTATTAAACTAGGCGTGTGACGGAGTTTCTCTATTTAAAATCTCAGAAACTAATTAATACTTAGTTGCCTTGATTTTACAATGTACCATTTGTATATATGTCTTACATATGTCCTTAAGAATCTATATTGGCTTTTTATATTGGCAGTTACAAATGTCCGCAAGAATCTTTATTGGCTTTGTGAAACTAAAAACTTTTCAGATATGTAAATTAATCTTTCATTACTATGCAGTATTCTTTAAATTGAATTACAGTATACTTATCAGATTCTAGCAGTTCTTTTGCAGCAGTGAGATAATTTCTGGAGGCAAGACACCTGGCCAGGCAAGAGTGGTGATTAATTTTATGTGTTTAGGGTGCAATCATCACTCAGAAAAAGGCTTAGGGTTTGGATGATGGATGATGGGTAAAGTGCAGGCTGATAGGACATGGCCCATGAATCTGTTCTACATCATCAGTTCCTTTGATCACTGGCAGAAGTTCAGAGATACTTCTTTGCATCTGTCCAAAATAAACAAAGCTACCATATACCTTTCTGCAATGTCACTTTTAAATATAAATCCACTTGGGGGAACTTTTGTTGCAACAATGGCACAGTAAAATAAAAAGGAAATATTTCTACCTGAAGTTACATGAATATTTACAAACAAAGCAGGTGACTGTGTATGTGTGTTTACATACATATGTGTATATATATAGATATTAATGACAGCTACTGGCAGCAAATGGATTTTTTTTCCTGCATGAAAACTGATATCGATGTTGACAGCAGGGATGGGATTCAGTGTAGCTGCTGAGAAATGGTGAAGCTTACACAGCTGTTGAGGAAAAAACTCTTTAAGTTTTATAGCAATGCTATACATCATTTCTTTTCCCTTCAGTAATGCTAGTGGCTAGTAAGAGTTCAGAATCTTTTTATTGTTGAGAGGAGTGTGAAATAGGTAGACAAATTATTTTTCATAAATAATTCCGAAGGGGAAAGGGATGGTGGTGCTAACCTGGAAAAAAGCATACTCTTTTGTTCGTCAATTATCAAAGTACAATTTGATAATTGAAAGCAAATGTTTCCCTTTTATCATATGATTTTCACTGTTCTTTGCCCAATGCTGTCCCCTGCAGGGTATAAGAAATCAGATCTCAAGGATCAGAACTACTCAGAGGCTTAAAAAGCAAAACATTCTAGAAATAAAACAAATAGGAAAATGGGCACAGCAAATAGCTAGAATTAACGTCAGGTTCTGTATCAGATTTCATTATCAGGCTGGCATAGTGCTACTATTTCGTATCAAATTACATCCTCAGATGTATGTGGCTGGGCATTAAAATATTCATCCTTTGGAAAATCTCTTCTATCATATTTATCGACTACACTGAGTGTTCTGTGCAGATGTTACTAATTGCTAGTGCCCATGTTTGTATTCTTTCTGTAAGCAATACCAAATTAACCAGTTCTTTCAAGTGTTACCAACAACACCTGAACTCAGAAATCAAACTGAACACATAAGTAGTGAAAATATTTATTTCTCAATCTCCTTCTTCATGGTTTTGAAACATGGAATATGAGGCATATGAAAATGCTCTTCACTTAAATAGAACTGGTAAAACAACAGCTAAAGGACAGTTGATCCCATGTAAACTGAAAACAGCTCTTTTTAGACATAATATAGAAGAAAGGAAAGCAAAATGAACACTAAAGAGGAAAGAAGGTGGGAGAATTGATTGGACTTGACTAATAGGATCAGCTCTGCATGAAACAAAGTAAAACATAATATAGTGCATAAAAAGCTCTGGGTGCATTTGCAGTCACATTGGCCACAGAAAGAGTCATGCAGCTTATTATCATTACTCTCCCCTTCCTCACCCAAGAGTCATCACTTTATCTCACTAGGCACAAATACTAAAATGCTCATTAACTCTCTTGCAACTCCTCAGTTTGTTTTTCCTGAGTTGTATTTCATCCAGAGCCATTGCACCCGAGGGCACAAGATAATTTTTTTCTGCACAAAGGGATTCTCAGAAGCAATGCGACTGTTCCTTTCCTCCTCAGAGCCTAAGTGCATCTTCATAGCATACTCACAATCCAGGGCCCCAGGATGTGGAGTCAGTTACTATCTCCAAACCAAAGACTTCCATGTAGCAGGTCAAATTCTTGTTGCTATGCCACTGGGCTGGCTTAGTCTTTGCTCGTTTGATTTAAAGCACAGCTCTACTGTGAAAAGTAATTATTAAAATGGTATTTTCTTCCTCAATAGAGCTTCGTCCTATGTGTATGAAGAATTCCTTCCTATGTGGATGAATTAAAACTTCTTCCTATGTGTATGAAGAATTACATCTGCTGACTCAGATGCCAGACATGTATTTGCTGCTTTCCCTTCTTCCTAGCCCTGCAGAGCAAACACTGCTGAGAGTGAGTGAGTTGGATTTGATTTAATCTCATGTATTGTAACATATTTTACAAAATTTCTACTTGTTATCCCTCTGCAATTCCAGGGAGGATAGTGGTGTTTCAAGGCTGCCACCAAAGGCACAATTTCACCTGCAGAGCCTTCATTGCTGGTGATGATGCGTGAAAAAAAGGAAGGAGCCCAGCTTGACTCCCAGAGTCCAACCTGCATTTATAGACCTATCAGTTTTATATGTATATATACAGGTCCTGAAGAGCCAGCCCAATGGGAAGAACAAGATCCACGCCATCAACAGGTACGCCCTGCCAGTCATCAGATACCCTGCCGGTATAGTGAGCTGGCCAAAGGAGGACATGGAGGCTGCCGATGTGAAGACCCGGAAGCTCCTCACAATGTACGGAGGTTTCCACCCCAAGTCCAACACCCAGAGACTGTACGCCAGCCGGAAAGAAGGCGGGCGGGGTTTGGTGAGTGTCAAAGCCACTGTCCTGGATGAAACCCAGAGCATCCAGGAGTACATCAGTAAGATGGCACCCAAAGATGAGCTG
>ML682036.1:6011607-6106941 GCA_007922195.1 Podocnemis expansa
GAGGACCCGAGGTTGAGGATGACACATACCACCCATAGGGGTGAGAGGGGTATTTAAGTACCTTTGAATTAGTCATTGATACAGAGTAAGTCAATACTATTGTCTTCCATGATTTAATTCTACCAAATAGTGCTTACCAAGGTTCAAACCTTTAAGCTGGTGAACCTGCCTCAGTATTATAGTTATTCCTTGCTGGTGAAGGACATTGCAGAAGTACTTTGTCCTTTACTGATTGATATTTTCAGTTCCTGCTCTGGAAGAGGGCAGAGTACTAATAGCTTTATGATGACCAGGTGACCATACTGAGAATAAATCTGTAAAGTATGAGCTAGTGTTAATATGTCTATGGTCCCTGGCCTGAGTGGATGGGGCTAGTCTTTGGTGACTTCATTCTCTTTTCACTGAGCCATCCCAGAGGTCAGTGAAGGCTTTCTTGTGTAGAATATGCTGTCACCTTTCTTAATCTATTTGAAGGTGAAGCCGTTAGAAGAATTCATGTAGAAATATGAAACGAAGTGTGTTGAGTATAATGAAAGTGTTCAGCTTTTACATATCTATCTCGTCCAGTCTGGAGAGAGCAGTTAAGTGTCATTCACAGTTTCGGGGTGAGACTGGGGCTTGCATGACAGGGCTGAGGCTCTATCCAGTCAAGAATGAAATTATTATGGTGGGTTGGAGAAGACAGGCATCAGATCTGGAGTGAATTTATCACTTCCTCAGTTCAGGATGATCAGTCAGCATTTTGCAACCTGATGGTCTGGTTACATTCCCAGTGGCTCCCAGATATGCATGTCATAACAGTGACCCCAAGTCTGCTTTTCATCTCCTTGATCTGGCAAAGAGATTGTGTCTGTTCCTTTCAGATGTGGAACTTACTGCAGTGAACCATGCCTACTGTGGATTCTAGTTTGAACCTATCCAATGCAATCTATAAGGGGCTACACCTTAAATCCAGGGGGAACTGAAGTTAGTAGACTATGGCAGCCTGCTTGATTAAAAGAATATCTTGCCACAAGTGCATGATATTGTGTTCTGTGATCAGCCCTGGTTGCCACTTGGTTTCCAGGTGGAACTGAAGATGTTGGTTTTTACCAACAAAGGCCTAGATTTTGTAACACTGTCCTTTACATGAGACAGCTGCTCTCAATGAACCATATTGCTGCAGCTGAGATTAGCAGATTTAAGTCATCTGAAGCCCCTAGAGAGAAAGCCTTTGAGAAGGCTTTTCATCATTGGAATTCACTGTTCCCAAGCCCCTCCCCACCCCCATCAGCCTCAGTCCACAACACTTGGCTTCCAGTCACACTATGAGACCATCTTTTACCACAAATATTTTTAGAAAGATACTTGGGCTGGTGTTGGCATTCCTTTTGTGCAAGATGGCATTAATTGATAATGAAGGGCAGCTAGAGCCTACGGCAAGTGTCCTTTTATGTATATTATTGAACTCTAAAATAAACAAGTATGATATCCATGATCAACTTTTACACTGTGACTTTTAAGTAGAATATTAATTCTAAGAAAAACTTAAGTACCAAGCAACCAATATCTGGAAACATAGGAACTGCTGACTTGTGTTAGACCAGTGTCTTGTTGTCCCCAAGGATGGCCAGTGTCTTGTCCCGAAGGATGCTTTTCAAAATAAGATGCAAGAAGCCCTGCTCTGAACAGTTATGGATAACCAACCACCAGGTAAAGTTTCCTCCTAATTTCCAGTAGATAGAGGTTAGCTAAAGTCACAAAGCATGAGGATTTGTATCCTTTGTTTATCAGCAAATGATGTTTTACCTGTAATGGATTATCAGTCATTTTTTATTTTCATTCACAAACTAATAATAGTAAGAAAGTGATTCTTGACGTCTGTTGTAGAAATATTGTTCTGTTAGTTGCAACCTTCTTTGCAAGATGAATATAAAATAAGTACTTCTTAAATGAAAAAATTGTCATATATTACTATTTAAGTCTGCATTTTTTTGATTTATGGGTGAAGTAAAAGTTGTTTACACATGTTCAATTAATGTTTTAAGTTATTTCTCTAAAAACATGTATGCATTTCAAAACCTGGGTTCTAGTTTATCATGTCATTAATGGTGGAACAGTGTAATCTATCAGTGAGTAAAATGACCTAGCAATAAATATTTCCATGAGAAAGAAGGCAGCTGCCACCTAAAGCTCAAGGGAGTGCTTCTCCCCCTAGCACTCACCATTTTGTATCCCCATGTGTGCCAGTGCAGGACACAACAAATGGTTAGATATTGAATACCACCAATCCCTGCTGGCTCTGTGGCACATGAACACACCTGACAATATGGTTTCTGGACTAAAAATGGCCTGCTGCTCCACTGTCTCTGGACAACCAGGTGTCATCCCCAAGCAGGCATGGGAAGAGGAATCTTTAGCTGCGTTTGCCAGTACTACTCTCCTGTTCATGTCATTTGGCTGGGCTGAACAGGCATATCCCATGAGAATGGCAGGAACTTCCAATAAGTATGATATATATCTACTTGTTACAGACACATACACACTCTTTAGAAACTATCTGGTAACTAACTTCGTCTCTCCACTAAAAGTAGTATTATTTGATACTTATTTTATAGTAGTATCCAGAAACTCAGTCTTATTCCTCCATTATGTTAAGCACTCTACAAACATAGACAAAGACAAATACACAGCTCAGAAGAAGTTCGTCTCCTGCAAACACACTTTTCTTAATTTGAAGTCAACGGAACTACTTACATGTTTAGAGGTTAAGCATGTGTGGATCTATGCCTAAGAATCCATGGGTAGTGAACTATTTAAAAAAATCTATTACATAAACATAATTCCTTATTCCCTTCATGAACATTTGAGTAATAAGAAGAGCCTGTATTACCATCAAGATTTACAGTTTTCTTCTTTAAAAAGTATATTAACTAAGAAGAGAGAACCAATTTAAATCACGTATTCCAGCTAATGATTGCAAACATATTCAATTAAGCCAATATAAAATTAACTCTATTTTTGCCATTGGGGATCATTCCTACTGCATTTGTTTGGCACTTAAAAAAAAAAAAATAATGCCATTAGCCTAAGGGTGAACTAATTATTTAAAGGAACTTTTTTTTGTTTTAAAACATAGAAATATTCCTAAAACACAACCAACACACAGATATTTTTTACACTATAGGCATCTGTTTAGGAAGGAGCTAGATCAGTTTTCAGATATGAAAATGTAATTTTAGCATTTAAGCAATCAGGATAATGGTAATTTAAAATAAAACAAGAACAATAGTCGTTAAATGGCTGTGTTTCTGGACTTAGATTGATGCTTAACACATTGATCTTCTTCAACAGAAGCTTTCCATATTCCATCTGTTAGAATCTTTGACCTTTTCTTAACACCATTAAAAGATAAAATGTTAATCTACTGAAAAAAGATGCATGACCTTTTAAAAGTGAACTGTACCACTTTAGAGTCTGCCATCATTAAAGAACTTTATGCTCAGGAGCCATGCATTATGTGTATCATAGCAATTTAATTGTTTAGAATAATGTAATTGTTCAACCAAGAAGAGATACCACACATAACATAAATTAGAACTACAACGATGTGAACTTTGAAAAAACCTGATCAAGTTAATGTGTCAGTCCAGGGCTCACTTTCAGTTCTAATCAGCTGCAACCTCTGATTACCACCCCCTCCCTCCATTATGCTAAGATGTATGTCTGGGAGCCATGATTTAACTGGAAAAAAAAAGACACCTCATAACAAATGAAAGCATATCCTGGATGTTTGGCACTTTAAAACTTTTTTTTAATGGCATGTTTTTGTTTATTCAAGTTCAGGCTACCTGTGTGAAATTCATACTTCAAATTGGAACAAAGTTTTTTCAGTGATCACAGACTTATTGAAAGTGGTGTTTACTTGTTTATCTTGCACATGATTCATTAAAACCAGATATTATTCATGATGGTGGCCATGGCCCAGGCAGGTAATGAAGCATGTGCTTAAATTGACTCATATTCAATAAAACATTTAAGAACATGTGTAACTTCTAGCACTTAGTTAATTCCACAGGCTTCAAGGTAAGCCCATGCTTTCCTGATTTAAAGGTTTCCCTGAATGAAGCCAGACACAACAAACTGAATGATTGTTATTATTTAATTCAATTTTACCCTAAGCCATGGTTCCTGTTATAGAAATAAGAGAGAAGCAATTCCTTGCTAAAGAATTTGTAAGTACAGCAATCTGATTAATGCTGTGATTACCTAATAAGTACATACCAATTGATTCCAGAAAGTTCATATGGGCTCTTCTTTAGAATAAGAGGTTCTAGTTTTTTGATGTACAGTGCTGGACCTTAAAATCCACCTGTTGTACAGAGGGGAGTGTTTTCTTTAAATGAGCTCCGTATTATCCAGTAGACGTTTCCCTGCAAAATAAGTAAGCCCATGTACAAAGGAAGGCACGTTAAAGCTCCAAGATGATAGAAGTTTGAATCAGATATGTATTATTTATTTATTGTTGCTGCTGCTGTTTATTTATATTATGATAGCACCAAAATGTCCCAGTTATAAACTGGGACCTTATTTTGCCAGGCACTATACAGACAGGAAGACTCTTTCCCAAAGAGCTTACAATCTAACTATAAAAAAAGAAACAATAAATTAATACAATGAAGTGATGTGTGGCTAAAAGGCAACGACATTTTAAAACATGATAAGCAGTGAGCATATAACAAATTCCTAGCCCAGAGGTTGGCAACCCGAAAGAGCAAAAGAGCCATTTCTCCCCCACCTCCCACCACAACTGCATGAGCCAAAGTTCATCCAGCAGCTGTGCCATGGTCCCTAGTGCTGGAGGGGGGGACAGGGCAGCCCACGTTCGCTCCATGCCTCCCTCTGCTGGTGGGGCAGAGCAGCGCTGCCCCACCTACCCCCAGGCAACTGCCCCTCCCAAGAGTGGCCAGCGGACAACTGCAGCTTGCGGAGGGGGGCCCTGGAATGGCCCCTCCATGGAGTTTAGGCCACTTCGACCTGGCCACCCCAGGGCTGAACGGACCAGATCCAGGGCCTGGGGGTGAGGTGACCTCTGCGCAGCCCTGGGGTGGTCAGGCGGAGAGGCCTGAACTCTCTGCCAGCCGCTCTTGGGAGGGACGGCCAGCTGGGGGGTAGGTGGGGCAGCGCTGCTCCGCCCTGCCAGTGGAAGGAGGGACGGAGGGAGCGCACGCCAGCCATACACCCCCACCAGTGCTAGGGGCTGTGGCACGGCCACTGGGCTGCTTCCAGCTCATGTGGTTATGGCGGAAGGGTGGGGGTGACCCTGATATAGCCACGATGCTGGGGCCAGCCAGGAGTCCCTAGCGCACACCTGGCTTCCTGGAGGAGATAGCCAGGGAGCCTGAAGGGGATGGTCAGGGAGCCACAGGTGGCTTACTGAGCCTGCATTGGTGATCCCTGCTCTAGCCCTTCAGTTTTTTTATGGGCATCACAGCAGAGGAGAAGTTTAAGGAAGAGAATGAAGGAGAACAATAAGGTGAGCTTGTGAATGTTTGGGTTTCCAATTCTTGCAGCTTTATCACAACTTTTGTGATATGTGGTGCTTCCTTAAAGTCTGAGCTGCTGGAATCATGTGACATGAGATTCTTAGGTATCATTTTAAAAGAGCAAAATTTTCTAGACCTCCTGGTTGCAGAGCCAGTCTTGAAACCATGAACCTTAATGGGTCCAAAGCCACAAGAGACATAAAAAAACTCCCAGAGTTAGTAACAGTTCAATTTTCCCACCAATCTCATTATTTTTAAGTGCTGATGCTCACTGACAACAGCTCCTTTCCAGAACAGAAACATAGGAGAAAGGGTAAAGGAATATGTTGGCAAATTAACAAATAAGAAGACATTTTTCTCTGTAAGTACTTCTAATTCCTAATTAAAACTCTGTTGTATACTGTTTGCTGCTTTAATAGGTTGCTTTGTTTATATTTATCTGTTAAATGAATACGACCTAACTCTGAAATGAGTACTATCCCCTTCTCTCCTTCTGAAATTTTATCTCACACTTTCACTGTATTAACCTGTTTCTCCCAACCCTAATCCCTATTTATCACTCCAGATTTCTTCATTTCCATATTCTTCTCTCTAGTTCATGTATATATTTTAGTGTTCAACCATGTGGCACTTCACAAGTCCCATACTACACTAGATAATGAGAGGATAATCAATGTTGCATATATTTCCAGTGCATGCCATGTGAAAACCTTTAGTGGGGTGGATGGACACAACCAACAGGATAATTAATCAGAGTCTGCAAACCACGGTCATGTGTCTAGTGCTTTGGGGGAAGGAAGAGTGTAGAAGACTGTGTGTTTGTGATAAAGGATGTACAGGATTTGAACCTATTTCTCCTGTGGTTCGTCAGTCTGTGGGTATCTAGGCAGGCCACATGCCCTACCAGTGGCATGCTCTGAAGACAGTAATACCTCAAAAAACATAAGCTATTTCAAGGTAAGTCCACCCTTGCAGGCATTTTTATGTGGGAAGGGAGGATATGATCCATAGTAATTACTTTTGTGTCTACTAAGTATAACTACAAAATGATCTACCACAGCTATAATTACTACCTAATTAGCGCTTCCAAATAAAACCTATATAGTTACCATATAGTGCAGCAAAGAGCAACTGCTTGCTGTTTCTTCACAGTGTAATAATAGTCCTTAAACCTTAAAGGCTCATAACGTGTTACCAAACAAAGCCTAAATGCCACAGGCCTTGCTAACAAAAGTATTTCTCTCTTGAAAATAATGGAGTTGCAAACATCGATCTCAGCAATGACAGGTGTATGTTAAAAGGAAAGTTAATTTTACCTTTGATAGAAGCAAGATGTCACAATAACTGTGAAACTAAGTATGAAAGAGAAGGTTTGAAATTGTGCTGCTTTTAGAAACATTAAGGCAGCATATAAATAGAATCGTATACCTTCTAAGACAGATCTGATCTTGTGTTTACATGTTCACTGCTGTTTTGGTCAAAGGAAGTCTGGAACTAATATTTTCTGTTCTGAAACAGCTTTTTCTTTCTTTTATTTTAGGTTTATACTATAGTCCATGGAGCATCCGTTATAACCAGGAACCCCTCATTTGCTTGCTGGTCAATGCATACAGTAAGTGACGTGTAACTCCGCTTAATTCTCTTGTGTCTTGGGGAAGTAATTTCTCTTCTGATCAAACAAATCTGCTGTTTATCATAATCTCAATTTAACACCTACTCCAAGTGCTCAGCATTAAATGTCTGAGTCTGAATAAGTTTTGTAAAGCAGAAATAAACACCAGGAAACAAACAAACCTTGTCTCCTCTTCCTGAAAGTTGGAAGTGGCTTTGGGTTTTTATCACAGTGATGGGTTACATGGTAAACAAAGCTCAAGGTCTTTGGTTTGGCCCTTAAAGACAAGAATTGGTTTGATCCTAACAAAGCTGAAAAGCGCAACACTTGAATTAAGCCCAAATTACACATTAAGACAATTGTTTCAAAGGAAGTGTCTCATGCCTGCAGAGCAAAAATGTGTTCGTTCTGCACAGTAGTGTTTTTAGGGACATTACTCTTGTGTCATTAAGAAATGTATGAAAATGGAATTTCCAGCTAACGGGCAATATGGAAAAAGGGGCATTTGAAAACATTCTGCTTTTTAAAGGCTAATGTATTTGTTGTTGTTAAGACAATGGCTGGGAGTGGCTTAGCCTCTGTTGAACTGGTAGCCATGCTGTCTGTCCTCAAATTACCAAGACAGTAGAAAGAATAATTTTAATAAAAGACTTCCTTGCTCAAATTGGGCTGGGGCACTTTATCTCTTAGCTAGCAACAAAAGGGATAGTAGCCAAATCCCTCATTCTTTTCATGAAAGATTCCAGTTCCTTTTTGTTCTTAAGTAAACCAAATTGCACCAAAATCCAAGATGAGTCCTACAAATTGCTCTGTAAGAGCCCAAACACCACAACAGCAGTTGCACTCCAAGACCGTCTCTGAAAAAACTCCCAATACACATGCATGTGAAACTCACCAGGGAGCCAGATGCTACTCTTGAGAAGAGCAGCTCCTGCACCCCTTGACATCTTATTCCTCTAACTTCCAAGGGAAGCTGTGGATGGTTAGAATTTGGACACATGAGCTGAGAGCCTTTTTCATTTTTAAATTCTAAACACACTATGCACAGTATTTAAGAGGTAGAAAATATTCTTTTCAGGCAGAATATATGTTTATGTTTAAACACAGGCATGCTACATTTTTCTGTATCTGGGCAGATCTTTAGCTTTACAAGAATCATTATTATGTGAAGAAATGATGGCATAAAATCCTATGTAGCATGTGTGAAATACTGTGATGAGTTTTCATGTTAGGTAAATATTCATAGTTCTGCTGAACACAAAATTTTTACCTGAAACTGAAAGAGTTAAAAGGATTTAGGAATTATTCCACCTAATATCAGCTGGAGTTTGCATGGCTGAAATTTTAGACTATTTTCTTCTGATACCTAGGAGTATATAATTCCTGCATGGCCTAGAAATCTTTTCTTTTTGACAGTTATAGTAGACTGTTTATCCCAGATCACTAACTTTGGATGTATGAAGAATACTATATGCAGTGGTTTTGTGTCAAGCCCAAAGCAAACAACCATTTTTACTGGATATCTGATCCACTAGAAGATGGACAGTGTTTTGAATTATCTATGTATGTTTCATTAGCTACCTCTCTGTGGTCCTGCAGAGACGTATACTGTTTCACTATCTAACTTTCATACCATTACCCAACCACAACTGCTAACTTTCTTATACAGTGTACATACCTAATCAGAATGGGCTTGTTGGGGCACAGTTTCTGTCTCTTGAAATAGAGCAGTTTAAAGCATATTGACACATGCATGAAATGAAAAACACGCATTGCCCTGTAAGGGGAATAAGTAAGTTTTAATGTTTTGGGGAAAGCTTTAGTAGAACATGGAATTGCTGCTGCCTCACAGTTTTCTAGCTATGTAAACCATCCAAAATACTCAAGAAATTGCGTATTTGTGCCAAGAAACAGAAAAGCTAGCCTGTCTGAATACTAATGTGGAGTGATCTGAGATGTGCTCATTCTTCCTCTGAGTTTTTGGTTTATGACAAACTACCGTATACAGTGTTTTTGAAGTTCTGTTGGACTCAAAACTATTGTAACTTCTATTATACTTATTATTGGTTAGATTTACTTTAATGCTGTTATTACCTGTCTGTATATTACTAGAAGTCCCAGGAATCCATTCAGTGCTGTGCAAACTTGGAGTAAAAATAGATGGTCCCTGACCCGAATAGCTTACAATCTAAATAGAAAAGACAAACACAGGAAGGGGGAAAGGGATATAACATACAAGCAAAGGAAACAGAATGGTGGTTTGCCAAAATCATGTTAGCTCCAATTTTTTTTTCATCTATTTTGTTACAGGGATTATTTTTGTTTGTTTTAAAGTAGTTTTGGGGTGGGATTTTTGTTTGGCTGACAGTGCTACTCTTTACACTTGCTCTACAGACCATCTCACTGTCTCCACCTGCTCACAGCCGCAATGATCCAAGGACTATTCACCTTTCTAGTGACCCAAAGAGCACAGTGCATCGCGTGTATTTCTCTCCTGTCTTTTTTAGCATGAATACCTGCCTTCAACTGAGTGTTGTTATTCAGAATGTCTGATATAAATGCATTTAAATAAGTAAAGAGGGCTGTTATTAGCTATGTGTAGGATGGAAGGAGACTTTGATCTAAGATGACATATTGCCCTCATAGGTGGGTAGGGCAGTTAAACATTTGGGAGTTTATTTATTCAGCTATCCTCCTTTAGTGCAATGAATCTTAAGGACACTGTCAAGGATTGCAAGCCCATAAATTAATCTGCTAATGGTTACAGCCTGATATAGAGAGTTTCCTGAATGTTAAAAGGCCAGATTTTCATACAGGGTAGATACAGAACTGTACCATGATTTTGAGTGCTAAAATGACCAGAAAGGGTTCCACTCAGTGCCGCTCGTGGCAATTGGTGATGTAAAATCCTTCCACACTAGAGAGTGAAATGAGCAAACCAATTCGTTTCACTGTAGGCCAGCAAAAATCTCATCACTGGTTGCATTTCAGCAACCTCAGTCTGGTGCTGCAAAAACAGCCACCCTCTTCAGCTCCTTTCAAAATACAGCAAAATAGATGTTTGGTTACTGACTAAGGGAAAATTGTGCATATTTCCAGATCTTAATATGAAAGCTATTTTTAACAAAAAGAAAATTAAACTCTATTCCAAATGTATTGATGCTGCTGACCCTTTAAGGTTATTCTGACCTCCTACCATCTAGTAGCATTCTTGATAGGCAGCCTGTGCAAATATTAGTATTCGTATTAGTATTATTTAAATAGACTCAAAATCATTACACTGTGTTTTTACTTTGTATTGAAATTATTTAAATATAGTTTTCTTATGTTGTGATCCTTTGACAAATGCATAAATAGTTTGCACATTGTTAGCAACTGTGAAAAGGAAATGGATGCCTGGCAGGAGGAAAGGCAAATAATTTTCTCATGCTTGCTGGGCTGTTTCTGTAGTGTAAATCAACTGTTCTTCTCTGAAAGTAAAAAGTTATTCCAAGATGTCAACAAAAGTAAAGTAATTAGGGAAGGAAATGTAATTCCCCTCTGCCTTCCCTCATCACCTCCCCCCTTCCCAGTCCCACATGTTTATAAAGTATTTAAAGTTCTGAACATAGATTAATTGAAGCAAAAATGTGAATTAGGGCCCAACTTTGTAAACACTTCTATAAGTAATCCCATTGATTGTGGTCACATATGAGCATATATTTCTTTGTAAATGTTTGCAGAACTAGAGAATAAGGAATCAATCCTGCAAGGTGCTGAGCATCCTAGTCCTGAGCTAGGAAAGCAAGCATGTGAATATTACTACTGAAGTCAGCTCCATATCTTGCTGGGGCAGGATCAGGTCAGTCAGCACCTTGCAGGATCTGGCCCATAGTATTTAACTTGAAATAGAGCAGAAACATCATGGTGCTACTTTGAGCGATGAGTTTGTTTGGGTTTTTTTTTAAACATCAAAACTTTCCTAACCTCACTTGTGCTTCTAATTTAACTGTGTAATAAAATTAACTACTGTAATATGATTCTTCCACAATTTAGCTCTCCAGTCTTTTGCTGCAAAAGCAGCTGTAAAGCTCAAAGGCGTATTTTTTTCTTAGTGTTAGCAATTAATATGCCACAAGTCTTTGCATAAATAAGTTGTCTGTTTTAAAGAAACTCAGATGGGCTATTTCATTTTATATGTCTGTTAATTAAGATGTTGATTAGCCCTGCTATTGAAGCATTGAAACCCCTTCTAAAAGAAATGGCAACTGTTCCAATTTTATTTTAATTAGTTGGACTTTGAGGTTATTTACTGTGCTGTCAGCTATCAAAGCAAAGCTATTTAATTTGATGTTCAGTCCAAGCAGGTAACACACAGAGTTTCACATTTGCCTGTAAGCAGCAATATGATTTAAGGTCATTTAAGAGTCATCAACCTCACAGATGGGAAAATGCAAAGTATCTAAAGGGAAAAATAACAATTGTTGTCTTGTCAAATAAAATCTGAACATTGTATTTTGTGTGAACACCCACCAGCTTCCAGCAATTTTTATACAGAGCATGTTTCCCTTTGGGCGGAGAGTGTTAGGTCTTCCCTTTTATGCATCCTACCATTAAGACACACTAACCCTCTCGGGAGGTGAAACCCACCCAGATATTTGTGATTTTAAAACTTCATTTGCGTCACTTTCAACAGAGATGGATCATTATTCTGGGATAAAACCACATCCTGCTCGATGAAGAAAACAGGCAACATTTGACCTGAAAAGGGAAAAAAGGCAACTTTAAAGTGTTAAAAGAGACAGACAATGTTAAAGCTGCTTCAGGAAACAAATTCTTTCTGTAATGTAGTATAATTATAATCTTTTCTAGCCTAAGTATGGTACCCTAGAGATTACTATAAGTAACTTATAATAGAATTTTTATTAGTGGCAGTAATTTTTTATGATAATTAGTGTAATCTGCAGCCAATAAAATGGGAAGATTTATAGTTATATCTTTTGTACAAGAGAAGTATTTCTTCAGATAGTTGAAACATTAAATAAGAAAATTGTATTTTATGGATTTGCACACTTTTATATTTTGGCTGTTTAGAAGGTTTTTTTTTAATTAACTCTTTCTACACAATATCATAATCTGTAGCTGAAGTAAAATAGGCTCTCTCTTACCCAGTTTTGAGCATGCCATTTACATTTGTTTCATCTGATGATCCCTGTGCTGTCTCCTCTTACACAACATACTTTTAGCATTTTTAAAAAGCTTTCTCCTAGATGTGAGGTTAATCTTGCCTAATACTCAGCATTATACTCATCAGTGAGATTACCTTGCCTCATTGATTAGCATTACAGTAACGGTTGTTGAAAAGAAAAAAAAACAACAAACCAGGCATATACTGCAATACTGTCTTAATTTGGTAAATAGCTAGATTGTGGCATATAGCCACCACATTAGTGTTAGAGGTGAGACAACTTGGTATCACCCAAGGGAAGCTGGTAAGACACAGCCCCTTTCCAAGCTTTCACACATACAATGGGAACACATGTTACAACATTCCTTATCCAGGAGTAGCCCATCCCCTATGTCTGGCAACACCATAGGGGCCAATACAGAGGAGAGAGGCTAGGCTATCGCTCTAAGTCTCACCTTTCCAGTGATTTGCATCCCAAAAGGTGCTAAAAGGGCATCAGCATGCCAGAGCAGAGGGCTGGCTTTGGTGCAGAGCCCATAAAGGAAAAAAAACAACCCCTTACAGAAGGGCCAGCCATAATCCCACCTTTGCTGTTCAAGACTACAGTCTGCAGTCCTCACTTTGCTCTTGTAAATCCCCCACTGGAATCAGTGAGAGATTTGCCTGCGCAAAGAAAGAGTAGAACAGCAAGAGTTGGCTCTTATTGTGGTCTTAAGTCACTTTGCAAAAGAGCAGCTGGAGTGTAAGCAAGACAAATTGATTATGGTCGTTTAGTTCACTAATAATAAAACAAGAATGGGACTATTATTTTTCCATGTTTGTTTGCATGTGAGGGTATTTTCCTTTAAAGGGGAGATGCCCTCAGAGACTAACAGAACAATACAGATTTTAGATAACTCTGAAAGGAGATACTATTCAAATACCTTGTCTATATGTTATCTTGACCACTGAGATAGTAACCACTAGTGTTCTTTTTACATATATTATCCTCACACTCATCATACTATGGTGATGGCCTACAGGAGCAAGAAGAGACACAAGCAGTTCCTTTGGCAGAAATCACTGCCTCTATCCCAAAGGCCACAATGAAGAATTCTGAGGGCTGGTCCAGAGCTGTGTGGGAGGAAAAGAAGGGTGGGTTTTTTTCTTGTTTTTGTTTTTGTTTTTTTAACTTCCATGATTCCCTTGATGATTTCCACAGAGATTTCAACAATTTCCACTCCATGATCAAACTTAGCGTGGAACACTACACACAGGAGATCCACTTTCTGGACACTACAGTACAAGTTAGGGTTGGACACACAAACACCACCCTATACCAAAAACCTGCTGATCAGTATAGTTACCTACATCCCTCAAGCTTTCATCCAAAACACACCATATGATCTGTTGTATACAGCCAAGTTCTAAGATATAACCACATTTGCTCTGATCCCTTAGGCAGAGACAGACACCTTAAGGATATCCATCAAGCAGTCTTAAAACTACAGTAGCCACCTGAGGAAGTGAAGAAACATTGACAGAGCCAGGCAGATACCTTGTCAACTACTACAGGAGAAGCCCAAGAAGGAAAACAACAGAACGCTACGTGTCATCATCCACAGCTCCCAAGTGAGACCTCATCAGTAAGGACCTACAACCTGTTCTACAAGATGATGCCTCACTCTTTCAAGCCTTGGGAGACAGACCTTTCCCTGCCTATAGACAGCCCCTTAGCCTTAAACAAGTACTCACCAGCAACTACAGACCTAACAGAGACATTTAAGCAGGCACATACCCCTGCAGCAAACCACATTGCCAACTTTGCCCACATATCTGCACAAAAGACACCATCATAGGATCTAATAAAGCCAGCTACTAGATCAAGGGCACATTTACCTGCTCATTCACCAGTGTGATTTAGGCCATCATGTGCCAGAAATGCCCCCACACCTTACACATTGAACAAACAGGACAGTCTGCCCAAAAGAATAAATGTGCACAAAATTGACATAAAATAGAAGAACATTCAAAAATCAGCAGCTGAGCACTTCAGTCTTCTTAATCACTCTGTTAATAGCTGTGCTCAAGCAAATGGGCAACACTCAAGACTACAAAGAGAAATTGCAGAATTGGAATTGATATGCAAATTTGACTGGGTGAAAGCAGGATTAAATCGTGATTATGGATTATTCTCCCATTTCAACAGGTGATTTGACCTCACCCTCCTCTATCTGCTGTTTCCCAGTGTTTAAATATTAACAATTGCTTTGATTTGCTGGTCCAGTGTGACCTGATACCATGAATTACACTTCCCTGTGTTTATTTTCCTCCCATTCTGTAAGTTCCCCCATGTTCAAAGCATCTGACAAAGTGGGATATTCTCCCATGAAAGCTCATGCGATAAATAAATTTGTTAGTCTTTAAGTGCCACAGGACGCCTTGCTTGTTTAGGTGACTAAAGTTGGTCAATGACCTGGTATAATCACTTTGTTTCCACTCAGTTACACAATCAAATGTTTTGTATAATATTTAGCCTGCTTTGAAGAGCAGATTGCACATACTGGCAGCTGGGGAGGTGAGGAAGGACGGGATGCTGAAATAGTGGTACTTTCCCAGGTTCCACTCAGGAATTTTATCTCTCATAATAGATTGTGCAGCTATTTAAAATACGACCATTCATGCTTTGGCCTACCTCAGTAGGCTCTGAATACACATAAGGACTATGTTGGGTACCTTGACTTCAGTGGCGTGGGGGTTTCTGTGCCTGATTTGGCTTCTTGCTGTTGGTTTTCCCTTGACAGACACAGATTCCCAGATGAGTTATTTTAGACTTCTTGGGCTTGGGTTCTGCTAGATGGAGGCCTAGTGTGAGTGGAAAAAGTGATATCTCCCAAGCCTATTCAATGGTGATTCCAGAATGAGCTGGGCACCCAACAGATTTTGCAGAACTTACAACCTTTCTTGCATGCTTTGAGGAGCAGTGAGTTAACAATGTTGACATTTTAAATATTATTATTGGCATCTGAATTAGCACTCATAAGATGAATAGGGCCAACCACACTGGTTGGAGCTATTGCCTCGCATCTGAGGTTCTGCCAATGCACAGATGTTACAATATCAGTTACACCTGGTTCATATTTTCAAGGCCATCTTAGTAACCATCACAACTAGATACTTTGGAGAACAAGAAGGGAGATTGTAAGGGTTCCATTAACACACTGTGCTGACTGAACCAAATTCTGGGTTTGGGTCAGACTACCAAACTGTGTCACAGAAGAAGAATGTTAAATGAAGGACAAAGATAGACTCTCCTGCTCTTGGCTTTCGTTCGGTTTCTCCCATTAGGATTTCAGACATGCTTGAGAGGATTTGGCCTATTAGCTATTAGTTTATTAGCTATTAATTAGATCTTCCTTACCTGATGAAATTCAGCAGAGACATTGTGGTCCCCTGATTGGGGGAAATTTTTTGTACTGCCTTTTGAGTAGTGAAGGTACCAACAGCTGTCAAATAAGAAATTGTTAGCCCATACCTGAAGAAACCATCCCTTGATCCTGAGGAACTTACTAATTGTTGCCTTTTCTCTAGTCTCCCTTTTTTGGCATTATTGAGATGGTCAGGGGAAACACCTCTCTGCCAACACCTGGAATCTTCAGAGTTTCTCAACTCTGTTAATTTGGCTTTAGACCAGGCTGTGATAAATGATGGGTCATACTGGCAGATCGCCTGCAAATAAGCAAAGATCAGGTATCTGGACTGAGTCATACTTATACAAAACTTAGATACCATTTTTCCAGTCTCTGATGTGCTAGTGAGCCCTGGAACAGATAGATGGATTTGCTCTTTAAAAGCCCATTATTTTCTCTTTGTAAGTAGAATGGCAGTTGTTCATTTTCTCTGATTGCTCTCTCATACATCACGAGATTCTGTTTTGTCATCTTCCCTTCTGACCTTGTTTGTGAGGCCATTAGTTTAGAGTTTTTTTAATGACATGAAGAGCTTTCAGTATGTAGCTAACACGCACAGTTCTAGGTTTGTGTTATGCTGGGCATGGACAGTGCAGCTGACAGACTTTTCCCATATTCATATTCATGCTGGAAGCAGAATGAGACATATCTAAGGCTCAGCCCGAGTGAGGTATTGGTGGAACAGAGGGAAGTGGCAAAGTTAATACCTGCCCCCATGTCAAGGAAGCTATGCCTTTCTTTTGTTGTTCAAGCTTCCAACTTAACAAGATGATTGGATTGCAGCAGCAGCAAGAAGCACTCTTCCCCATCTACTTTTGGCAAATAGTCAGCAACCGAGTTTTCATATGTGGAATTCACTATTGTTAGCATGAGTTTGCAACAACCAGATGGGATTGCTGCTAAGAACTGCACTGACCTTCTAAAACTCTTCTAAACCACTTCATGACAAAACAGCATGCTGTTCCTTGTTTACAGGGGTTAAAGGAAGGGGGAATGCACCAGAACACAGTTCCAGGGACCCCTATTTTTAGGCAACCAGCATTCCAGGCCCCCTAAAAATAGAGGAACGCACTGGAGCTCAGCATTCCTGGCCCCCTAAAAGTAGCAGGAGTGGCTGGAATATGGAGGTCCCGTGGCTCCATGTTAAC
Source organism: Podocnemis expansa (assembly GCA_007922195.1). NCBI lineage: Eukaryota > Metazoa > Chordata > Testudines > Podocnemididae > Podocnemis > Podocnemis expansa. The sequence goes on from ML682036.1 coordinate 6,028,509, forward strand.
CCTCCTCCTCCTTAAGCCCAGCCAGAAGAGAGCTACATCAGGCTGGGAGTTTGTGAATCTCCCCCCCGGCAGGGCAGAGCAGTTTGTGGCCAGAAGCAGCTTTCAGCCAGTCAGACAGCATGGAAGCAGCCAAGGTAAGGGCTTGGGGGGGGGCAGGGTGTGTATGTATGTTTGTGTTGCATAGGATGTGTAGCTGGAGTTGTGGAGTAGCTGTGTGGGGGGTGTAGCTTGGGGGGGACTGGGGTTGTGGAGTTGCTGTGTAGCTGAGGGATGGGGTAGCTTTGGGGGCAGAGTGCATAGCTGGGAGTGAGGTGGCTGTGTTGGGGGGGTATAGCTGGTGGTGTAACTGCGGGTCTGGGGTGGCTGTGGGGAAGTGTAGCTGGAGAGTGGAGTGGATGTGGGGGGGGGTGTAGCTGGGGGGTGTAGCGGAGTGATAACTGATGCATGTGGTCGCAATGCCTACCTGGGCTGAGGGGCAGTAGCTTGGGTGAGGGACCTGCATGGGGAGGGACGGTCAATTTAGGAGGGTTCCAGGGCCTCCCAAATTATACTTTAACCTCTGAGTAGCTGGAGCATGAGGGGGGCCTGTCAGTTTAGGATGGTTCTGGGGCCCCCCCCAAATGATACCTTTAATCCCTGTTTGTTCACTTTGAAGCTGTCTCTGCTCCTCAATCTCCACTGCCTTTCAATGCATATACAGAGGCAATCAAAGGTATTGCTTTGATCTGTAAAATTCTGTAAGATTTACTTTTTGCTCATCTCTCTTTTTCTGAGATCTGCTGGCATTCTTGACCTTATGGTGTGTTTCATGGGGAGAGGGCAGGCCGTTCTCAATACCCTGCCCTTAAATCTGACATTTCATCCTTCCCACTGCTCTGACAACATTTGACCATGAGGGAAATTAGCAACCTATTTCTGCTTTTCCATACTTTTTTTAAGATAGCAGATTGAAAGGGCTTAGGCATGTTAGATAAAAGGTATTATGGTTTTTGTTTTGGCAACTTGAAGTAGGCCATTAACAGATATAGACTTATCTGAACATTTGTATATGTGTCTTTAATACATTTCATCTCTCTAGAACAGGGTTTCCCACCTTTTTGGCTTGAGGGCCACAGATATCATTTTTTTACAGTCCTAGGGGCCACCTGCCTCTGCCAGCACCACCCCACCCAAGCAGTTTGCTTCCTTGCTTGCTGATCTTCTGTCTCGCTGGCAACAGCCGGGAAACCACACACATCCTGTAGCTCTGCATACTCTATCCGGGTGCCAAGGCAGTGGCTCCCTTCTACAGCCAGGAGTAGGACTGGCTTGACCCATAAGCAGATGAGGCTCTGACTCAGGGTGCCATTGGCTTATGGGTTCTGCAGCTCCACACCAGGGATGGAGCGGGCTGGCCCAGAAGCCAGACCCTGTGCTCCCATCCCTCCCCGAACAAGCCACTCTGCCCCTGGGGGCACAGTGGGCCGGCCCATGGAGCAGACTCTACTCTCTCGCCCAACCTCTGTGCCAGCCTGCCCCGAACAGCCAGCCCAGGGAAGGGGCAGAAGAGCAGAGCCCGGCCTATGGGCTGTCCCGCTCCACCCCTGGGCCAGCTGTTCCCCGCTCTAGGGGTGGGGCAAGCCAGCCGAGAGCGGAGGCTGGGTACCGCTCCCCCACCCCCACCTTGAGCTGGCCCTGGCCAGGAGGACAGAAGATCAGTCTTCTCCTCCCTTCTCTCTGGCTCAAGCAAGGACCCTAGCACTTATGGACCTAAGCAAAGTGCTTTGCAGTGCTCCCTGCTATGTACCAAGGAGATAAGAGCATTAATCTCCTATCCCTTTGGCTGCAGCAAGGAGCCTGCACTGGTCTTTTAGCCCTGTGGAAATACACTTCGCCTGGTCCTTAGGCAGTAACATTTTGCAGCCCAGCAGGAGGGGGGCCAAGGGACAATGAATGCTACCAAAAGCCACTTTTGGCCCCCAAGAACACAGGTTGGGAACCACTGTTCTAGAGATTAGAACAGGTACATGTGACATGCCTAAATAAATAAAACTTAAAAGAATATTCTTAGTCCAGAAACACTAGTCTGGGGAATTTAGGTGACTGAGCTTTTATATGCAATGTGTAAGTAAAACACTTGTTTTAACCATAGTCAGTCAATTGACAGTGCAGTTTGTGTTGGGACAATTATGAATTATATTCAGTTACTTATAAAATACCCCCAAATTGTGTACCTCTCCCAAGAGATGCAAAACAGCCTCCAAATCCAGAGATATAGAGGCACGCCCCTTCAGATGACTGCCATTAGATTCTGAGGGATACTTTTTCAGGAATTTAGCACTTACTGATACCACATCTCGTAGAGGTTTAACTGAAAAATTACCTATTCCTCAATTAAAATAAGTATTTTTTCTGCCAGTTTAAATATATATCCCATACTGGATGGTTTTCATCTACCCTGGCACCTGTTAAATAACAAATCGTGTTTCTTGCCTCCTGAGATGAACTTCAAAGTATGTAAGTAAAACATTACATAGAAGCTACAGTACATGTGATGAATAATACTTTGCTGACTTCTCCACAATAATACAATATTTCTTGTCCATCTGAGTAGTGATATAATCCTCAGAAGTGTGAGCTTATGTACTCATTCAAAAAAGATACCAGTCAATAGATAATATGGAGAAGACAGAATCAGCAACAAAGTAGAGAAGCAGAGACATCCAGGCCGTACCCAACTCACATCTTCGTCCATGGAAACATGCTCAGTGGCTCTAGTGAGAATTGGATTGGCTACTTTGTCATCTTTGTCATCATAGCCCAAGGACTTCATCTGTGGAAACAAAAGAAATCTAAGATTGAGAAGGAGACAGCTGTTTGACTACTTCTACATCTTCAGACTATAGCAAACACAAAGGAATCTTACACCTTTCCATGCTTGGAACCGAAAAGGTAATATCAATTGCTTAACTTTAGCAAATAAAAAAATATGGTAAACACTGTAGGTTTCTGCAAATTTCATGACAACTGTGTAATTGCAGGCAGGAGCTGAACCAAATTCAACCTGATAAGGATTGCATTTGATCCATTATTGTTTTAAAAAAAAATAAATATAGAATAAAATTATTAGGTCTAGTAAAAGATACTTAGTGTTTTCTCAAATAAAATTCACATAAAAGTATGTTTTGCTTTGTTCAAATTTTTCATAATTTTTTAAAGTTTTTCAGTTAAATTAATAAAGTGTCCATTTCTGAAAACCAAAACACATTTAGTGTTTTTTCTCCCCATTACCCTTCCTTTACTCCCCCCTTTTCCACTTTCAAATTAAAACAAAATGGAAGGAAGAACCAGAAAACTGAGAACCAAAAATGTTTCCATTGATGAACGTGTTTTGGTTTTCAGTTTTTTAAACAAACAGAGACTGAAATGAAAATTTTTCTAAAAATATAATTTCAGTCAAAACCAGTTTTGTTTGTTCATTTAAAAAAATTTTCATGAAAACTTTTCAACTAGCTTTAAAAATAAAGATTAAGCAGTTTTTACATATGAGACATGGATAAAAATGTTAGATATAGTATACGATTGTGGTTACAACACAATTAATAACTTATCAGTAGAACAATGGCCAACAAACTAGGAGTAATATATTACAGCCTTATTTTCTGGGTAGTTTCCAGGTTGCTCTTACAATGGTGTAACACCCTTTCTACCTCAAGGAAGGAAAGACTATCTAAAGGCCAACATCCCAATTGTTTTTGTAAGGAAAAAAAGAAGTCACTCCTCTGGTAGGACATGAAATTATGAGCTTCAGGAGGAGTAACCTGATTGTCCTTTGACTTTTGCTTGCTTGTGGGAAAGGCAAAACTCTGCAGAGCCCAGTTCTTATTCAGAAAGCAAGTTCTGTGTTTTGGTGAAAGAATGTGTGGAGTGTGTTGAAAGCAAAGATAGGAAAGTGTGGACAAGAATGTGATAGAGCAGGCATAAAATAAATGAAGACGAGTGTCCTCATGCTTGCTACAGTGGTGATGTGTATTATCTCAACATATTATCAGAAGATAAGATGTTCGTGTTCCAGTAAGCCAGTACAAGTTGTCACAATTTAAACTTGTAGTTATTTCTTATGGAAATGGAAGCATGGGACAAAGTAGGGAAGATTAATATGTTGTATCCCTGCAGTCACAAAGGTTACAGATTTTACCATATTGAAAGTATTGTATAAGGTCAAGACAGAAGGAGAAAAATGTGTAGTTCTGTTTTTCATTGGAGTCTTCTAATTCTCTTGTGAGGACAAAATTTCACTAAAATGTTTTGGTTTTAACTCCCTCTTTTCCCTATGTGCTAACTTTGTTCACCAACAGGGCTGGTCAGAATAATTTTAGGTGAAAAAAATCATTACACCAAAGCCAAAACATTTGGCTGAAAGAGGTTTTGAAGACAATTTGGGCAAGAAGGTTTCTGAGATCCAGTATGGACATGGGGGAGGGGGGGAGAACAGAGTTGAAGATCTGACTTTTCCAATCCAAAATCAAATATTTCCACAAAATTCCATTTCACAAAAATATTCAAAAGTTTGGTTTTCATTCCCATGTGGAACCAAATTATTTTCTCCCCCTTCTCTGCCCAGACCTTGAACATTGTCACAAAATGGAGTTGTCATTCTCTGGTTGGCTGGATACTCCACACATTAAAGAGAACATTATAGAATTGTTGTTATTATTTCCAAATAGATGATCAGAAATCTTCTAGGTGACAAAGAATTTTGACACTAATACTTAATGGTGTTGTCTCCTTTCTTGTGAGTGTGTATGTGTATATGTACCACCCTGTATATCATAGGATTATAGAAGATTAAGGTTAGAAGGGACCTCAGAAGGTCATCTAGCCCTACTCAAAGCAGGACCAGCTCCAACTAAATCATTCAAGCTAGAGATTCTACCATATCCCTGGGTAGCTTCACCACTCTTCTAGTGAAGAAGTTTTTCTTAACATCCAATCTAGACCTCCCGAACAGCATATCTATATAATTAGATCTATATTATTACTGCAGTAATGTTACTTGTAATTAGTGTGTGTGCCAGATTGCCTCGGGCCTTCACATGTACAACCTTTGTCCACTCTTTTAATTTTTTAATTACTATATATTTTGCCCTTTGAAGCACAACACACCTTTTTCTAACTCCACCTCCTTTTCAAGCTATGCTGTGCCTGGTGTTTCTGAGGGAAGACAATAGAAGACATGGATTTCCACTGGGTGGAAAGGAACAGGACAAACGTAACCTTTTTATTAGAGGAAAAGTCTGTAGTAATCTGCCATTAATAGGTTTCCTCACTTTTTTCTAGAATGGTAACTAGAGGTAGGTAAAATGGCAAGCATGTTTTAAGTCTTATGGCCATTCCTCTCTGTCATAATATTTTTTATGTCCTTCTTACGATTGTTAGTTTCACACTTAACAACAGCTTTGATTTGCTGTTGCAATTATTGATCTCATGGCTTATGCTTCCGTGCATTTATTTTCATTCCATTCTGTAAAGTTCCCCCATCTTCAAAGCATCTGCCGAAGTGAGATTTTCTCCCATGAAAGCTCATGTGATAAATAAATTTGTTAGTCTTTAAGTGCCACAGACCTCCTTTTTTTGTTTTGCATACCTGTGAGCATGAGAAGCTAGCACTAAAGGCTTGAAACAAGCATGCTATGGGCAGCTATTGTACAAGTTTTCCACACAGGTTTGCCAACATTTTAGTTGTAAGCAGCAATACTGATGCATTTCTAGGCCAGGACCTCTCTTAAACAGTAGAATACTCATTGTGTCTGGTTATTTTGTGCTGTGAACAAATGAAGACTATGACAACACCACACATTCCTTTTCAGTTATGACCAAAATAAAATTTGAACTCTAGTCTCTAGAATTGAGTGAACATTTTGTAAAGAGCCACCTTTGTGCTGAAAGTTCATTAAATGGTGTGTGTTTAATTGCACATGGCAATTAAAAAATGAGAAAAATAATGTGGTGATATTGCCAGAAAGAACACAGCTATTAGATGAAATTTTTAAAGGTTTGGTTTTAGATTTAGTTACTTCATAAGCAGCAACATTCTAGCAAGACATTCCTTGTGCTGTCCTGTGTAGCATCAAGACTGGTAGTGTTGTATCTTTAGTGCACCCAAGCAATTGGGAGCTAAACTATGCTCTCAGTTTGTCACTCAAGATAGTTAAAATGGGTATTTTGGCACCCAGGTATCCAATGGAATATTCAAATGCAGAAAGGTTTGTATAACTATTTTAGGGCAATCATTAGAAAACGAAGCTGCCTGTAAACAGATAAATTAATCTAGAAGAGCAGTATTTGCAGTTCCCTGTATACTTTTCTATCCCTTTCATGTCTCAACATTTGCCATTTAAAACATAATTATGTTCCAAAAATCAGCTTATTCACAGTTCTCTCATTGGTAGATGAGATACCACAGTTATTTCATGTGCTAAGAAGAGGAAATAACTGGGATGTCTTGGGATACTATAGTTCAATAACTCTTGGCTTCTTAGTGGCACCCTTCAGCAATATATAACAGACTTGACTCCCTCTAGTTGAGCCGAAATGACTCAATGGTAACTCAGGGTGAGAAATCTATGAAAAATATCAGTTGTCTTCCAATCCAGCAGGTGCTGATATTTTCACCTTATTTACATTTTTACACTCTTTAGTCTTTCTGACCATATTAAGAAGTCTGGAACAAACCAGTATTGCAATGCATTCCATGATAACATGTAGATGCACAACTTAAAATAAAATAAACCTTTAAAATTATATGAGCTGATCAGTTTTTTTTTAATAGAAAAATAGATCGACATGTGAATTGTGAGTTGCGGTAGGATGAATCATCTACATACTTTAACTGGTAGAAAATTCTTTTCCAACCTATCTCTAACATTGGCTAACAGAATTAAAATAAAAAATTAATTAAATAAATAAAAATAATACCCTCCTCCCCAACCCTAGAGCTAAATGATGCCATCTATATTCTAGAAACATTCCTATTGGAAGTTAAAGGGAATTTTGCTTGAGTAAGAACTGCAGAATCTGACCCCTGTTCATAAAAATGATTTTTTTTTTCTCTTAGCACTGTGCATGTTTCTACATAACAGGGACTGAAGTTAGAATAATTCAGATCAGTCCCTCCCATGCATGGACACACACAATTCTGATATTCATATTTGTCATTCTCTCCTCATTACAAAAAATTAATAAGATTTAAAGCCTTTCAGTTCCTTGATGTTGGCAGCAGGTATTTCCATACACAGCTCCCTGTGGCAGCAATGCAATATGCCAGGATCCCAGGTGCCAAAGGTAGTTTTTAGTTCCTTTTGAGCTCCTCTTAATTCTGATAAAAGTACAGTTGTTGTGAGTAAAATTATGTGTGATGCTCTGAGTTTCTAAATACAAGAGATTTGGTGAGAAAGAACAGTTTATAAATTGTAATACCAAGTGACATTCAGGGCATCCACAGGCAGTCTGGTTTATTGGTCATATGTAGGTTCTGTGGTTTGCAGTTGACTATATATGTATGCGGTCTTCTGGACAAGAAAGTAAAAAACCCTCAGTCCTATCTGCTCTGCTGTGGTATTAAAGATCCTATACAGTTGTTTGTATAAGATTAGGGGTTTTCTTTATTGTTCTTGGTCAAAATATACTTTTTCTGTCATATCGTACAGTGTGCTATGTACATTCTAACAAGGATACAAAGTAGTGGCAGAAAGAATTTCACTAAATTGTTCATTTATTTCTTTCAGACTAGAGCCCAAAAAGCCAGCTCCAGTCTTTAGAGACTTACCTTTATAGTTCACATTTTATTGAATCCCGTTTTACTAATTCCCTCTGATTCCACATTGGTCATTAGACATAATGCACTCTTTATTGGTGCCTGCTTAGTAACATGCTAATTGATGGCTATCATTGCTTTACAATCACTATTGTTCTATATTTCAAATGTTGGAAATCCATTGTTAACTGCACCAGGTTCAAAGTATGAATGTTTATGATCTGTGCACACCCCTAATATCTATAGTATTTACCTCTGGGTGCAAATGAGCTAGTTTATGAAGAACTGTTGTTTGAGTGATGGTGGGTGGGGAAGGTGAATGGGACAAGGTTGTACAAGGCTTGTCGCTGCTTTGAAAACCATTTCATGACAGGTGGTGCTATGGAGGCTCTCTGAGTTTGCTTGTATTTGGCACTCTAAATCTAGCCAGCACCAGGGTTACATCATGTTCAGCTATTTGTAAACCAAGCAGGGGCCTAAAAAACATTCCACTCACAAGGAAAAAAAATTGATTTAAAGAGGCTTGGAGTGGAGCTTGAGCATCAATGAACACTGAAGAGCCTTTTTAAACTGACACAATAAATTAGTTCAAAACAGATGACAGCCCTACAGATTACCCACCTCTTAACAAAGGAGGGGCATGCTGGTCCCCTTCACGAAAACATAGATAAAAATTTTGTTCTTCTACTCTAATGAGGCAAGCTCAGATATAAGTCAATAGAGCAATTCATTAACAAATCTCGTGAAATCCCCTGGGTTACCAGTGAGATGGCAGTGAAAGTGGATGTGCTGTGAAAACTCTTTTGGTCGAGATGTCCATATGCTAAGGGTCAGAGAGCTGAGTGGTTAGCTCTGTTTACTATTCACCATACACATATGGCAGTTAAGGTCACTGTTATCAGACACTTTCTCTGTACACAAAACAAAATTTCCATATGGTCCATGAAAATGGATATGCTTTGCTCCCGTGCAGCTTCCCACGGCTCTCTCTTTGTGCGGCACTGGTTAGAAGTGTAAAAGAAGGGTGTGAGGGGTTACCTCGTCAGTCAATTGCACTCTCTGCTTTGTGCGACAGTCCAATTTAGGGCAAATCTGCATCACTTTTTTCCTCCTGTCTTTCAGGCACAAATGCTCATGTCAGTCTATTAGAACGTGATAGAAGTACTGATCACTGCCTCTGCATCTAAATCCTTTTGAAACCAGGATGACCTGCTGAAGAGGATTTTGAGTGGAAGGCCCTTCACAAGACTCTTTCAAATCCACATAAATAAAGCCCTTTACTGGCTTAAAATGGCCCCTCAGATTTAGCACTACAGAGCCCCTAAAAAGCACAACACGATTGTCATGGATATTACATGATGGTAACAACAACAGGCCAAGAAGACAAGTCTCGATGCTGAACAAAACTAGGCCAGACTTTTTCATGATTCGGGATACAGATTGCTGACAGCCTAGTAAATAGGCTGTTTAACCCTTTGAAAGTGAATAGAGTGTGGAGACAAATGCTTTCTGATAGACTTTCTGAATATAATGGGCAAAAAGTATATCACATTTTCTGAGATTTTGAGTGTGTGATAAATAATTGAGAATAATTAGTACAGATAATTTGGCTTCTGAAAAAATGACGAATGTAAACAACTAGTGATAGGCAAATATGTTATTTCACAAAGGAACTATAAGCTTTTTGGTTTTTTGTTTTTGTTTTGTTAGGATACAAAAAACTTCAGTGTCTCTTTGTTATAATTTGGCTCTTTAGAAAAATGTGAATGACAGACAAACACCCAGATAACCTCATCTGGTCTGTCTATAAACATAATACATGGAAGAACATTTTATTTTTCAGTGATCTCAATTTGTAAGTAAAAAAAAAATCTCTTTTTTAGAAAGCAATATTAAAATTAGGCCTTGTTTGATTTTTTTTTTACCTTTAAGTCCAAAATGAAATAAACTGCTGATGAAAACTGCTTCCTAGAAATTAAAAATGATGTATATTGCCTTCAGTTTTACAAAGCTGTTTGGGTTACTACTTGAATGGCTCCCTTGTTGCACACAATTTCTGAGGCTTGGCAGCAGTATGAATTTCATAAATCCAGATACTACTGTTTCTAACCTATGACCATGTTTTAAGTATGCAGGGCGTTTTTAATTCATTTAACTCATTTTAATTGTCTTTCAGGGGAAGAGAGCTTTCTTTGGCCAGCTTAACTGGCAAGGAAAGCTGCCTGCTTGAGTACTTGCTGCCATTCAAAGAGATCTCTCATGAAAATGCATGCTTGTTCTTGCGCCTCCTTCAGTAACTGTAATATTTCTCCCTTACTGTTTATGTCAGAGAGTCATTACTGGGAGCTGCTGACATTTTTGACATTCAGTAGCATCAGAAGCACATTAGGTGGTCCTTAGATAATTTTTAGACCAGATTTAGTTGTATTTTATGCTCAGGCCATTACTAGCAACAAAAGTAATATTTTTCTGCACAAACGTGTATCAGTCAACACACTTATTTTTGTAGACCTTCCTATTTCATTCTACAGCTGAATGATTTTAAGCATGTAATGTGTAGCACCTAATGCTCACATACTCTGTCAGTGTGTGCTTTGTTGGACTTGGGGTGGCTTTTTTTTTTTTTTTTTTTTTTGCGCTTTGGTGGAAAATCAATCTCTATTAGGAAATCTATTATCATCCCTTATGTTTTACTTGAATGAAATAAATAGGCAGCTGTAATTTCCTGGCCTAATAGCTCTTAGTTTGATTGCAAGAAGTAACAATCAATGCAGGGTGAAGGAAAGAAACATTTTTAATAACTTACACTTTAGAGATGAGATACCTAAATTATTGCAAATTATAAGGTTAAGACCTCTTGAAGGAATCCTAGCTAGTTAAATATTTAAAACTCCAGGGCAGAGAACACATACACTAATGAGCTTCAGGCTACTAAATACCCGAATCTGGGGGGGAGACGTCTTATTTTATATTAGTGAATATGAACTGGCCAAAGAAGTGTTTAATTAAGAATGATATTATATGGGGGAGAAGGAAAAAGATATGGATTTCCAAATCTGCTTGACTATAACTGTAAAAAAGCTATGTTGCTGGTATGAACATAATTAATACAAGAGTGGATAAGGCCAGTAGTTCTTGTCCTGTCTCTGAAAAAGGCCAGGACTAGAGTTTCAGAGAAAGATGCAAGAAACCTCAAAGCGGTCAACTAAGAAATAACTTTTCCACAGAGGAAGTTTATTCCTAATCCTGTCAGCTACCAGTTGCCTTACACCCTGGAGCATTAGGGTCTATTTCCCTTCTCACATTTTTATTAATTCCATCTACTATAACTGTTGTTGTTCTCATATGATAAAATTCCATAGTGTAAACATAACATCAGGACACACAATTCTCTCAGTCAAAATGGAAAAAGAAGTACTTCACAAACCATGGAACCTCAGCCATGGCATTTTCATGTTGTGATTTTTTTTAAAAAAAAATCCAGAATTCAAAAACATACCAACCACAACTGGACAAATTATATTCCCTATCTCCCCCCCCCCCACACACACACAATTAAAAAATGAAATATATGAGGTACAAAATGAATAAAGGAGCCAAGATTTAATGAACAAAATGAATTGACACGATTAAGTGTAAAAATGAGTAAAATGAGATCCTGTCGCACCCATATTGTGGAAGAATGTTTGCTCCATGGTGTGTGCACACATGTATTTTATGTAAAGTAGCCTCACTCTGTCTCCTATCTGAAACCAGAGAATATGAGTGGGTAAACAGCTCTCAGCAACAGATGAAAGGCTGATGAACTTCAGACTCACAGTTCAAAGGTTTCAACAATATGTGAAATGACAATCTCAGTTTATTTTTATTTCCTAGCTTCTGTGTATATGAATCATTTTCTCCTCTATGGAGGCTCCCCAGTAACTTGTATCTAACTGTGCTTATCGCCCAAGCCATCTGATTGCAAACATATTCCATAAGGTAACTTACTTTGCCTGACTCCTAAAACCTTATCTGCATTCAGTGATAAATCAGAAATATTCTTGCTTTAATTGATGATGCTAAATCACAGCAATAAAAAAAGTGTAGTATCCCACTCACATCATACAGGTCTCCTGCTGCATGGTCAACATAAGTCTGTGATTCCAGTTTTAAACCAAATTATGCCTGTGATAATATTGTCTTGAGCTTACAGTTCCTGACATGGATATTGACAAAGACTTAGTCAGTATTTTAATAAGAAAACAAAATACAGGAAATACTCTAGAGTTTCCAGGTGGATCATTAACAAGACACCTTGGAGGGCTGAGACTGCCAGCCGGCACGGGGAATGCATCACAGTTCGTCATACAACTTAAACTTCTTTTGACATCTAGTTATGTCGAAATGTGACTGATCACCTAGGGGTCCAGGCTCCTGTGAGGGAAAAGTTCACTGACAGACAGCGAACGAACCTGATCTTAAATGAGAATCAAGAGAAAGCAGCATTCCAATGTCTGACAGTCTGCAGCTGCTACCTGGGTCTGCTTAACGAAGACGAGACTGCTCTGCTGAACAGTTATATTAGCATCTGTATGCTTCTGTCTCATTATCACACATCTGCCCACCTTTATTCGAATGAAGCTCCTTCTGATCTGACAGCTCAGGCATTGTCAGTGAGCAGATATTATGGAACCAGGGTACAGCGGCTTAGGGTGTTAGCTTTTATTTTTTAAAGACTTTAGTACAGTTTGACAGTATAATGCCACAGAGGTAAAGAAGATAATTAACATATTGGGCAGTTTCTAAACAAAGCTAAGACAGTTATGCTGCCAAAAATTACTACTACCAGAACAGTACTGTTTGCACTTGCGAAACATCAAAGGCTTGAAGGACCTTTTTGAAAACGAGAGAGAGAGAAAGCAAGTGTACAAATACCTTTTGGTTTCCCAACATTTCAAAAAGAAAGATTTTGGGGTTTTGACCACGCTTAACTGGGAAACGTTTTGGTCTGCAATAAAAATCTGTCACATTGATTCAAAACCTCAGCCTGTTCAGTCTGCCTCTTAAAATATCTCCTAGTATTTCAGAAGAAGCTGAAGGGTATGGGGTTTTTTTGTTTGGTTGGTTGGTTGGGGTTTTTTGCCCCTTCTTCCTTGAATTTATTTCTACACCTCAGCACAAAACTGTGGGCTTCTATGAGCTTCACAGAACTCGTATTTGGATGGAGATTTAAGCATCCTAAGTTGGAGATCACATATGGGATTTTCTGGATATGCCAAAAAGTCACGAGAAAGGTTTCATCATTTGTCTGCTCAATAAGAGTCTAAAATGGCTTTCTTAAAAAAAGCCCTCAGAAAATAGTATTTTGAGCCCAGTATGTACTTGGACTGAGCTGTGGTGACTGAATAAGATGATGTTTAAATTCTTCTCTGTAGCTTTTAGAAAAGAAATGCAGTCAGTGCTGCAACATACGACTGTGTGATTTAACTTTAACCTTCATCAGGTGCTTACAGGACTCACATGCTCAACTGTGCTGCACTTAAATGGCAACTTTGAATCATACTTCACAAATATATGTTGATATGCAATGATTTAGCAAATATGGCCTTTAGACATTATTCTGTTATGTTAAATCACTAGGAAGACTAGTGGCTCTCTACAGTGCATTCCAACAACAAATTCTTAAAAAAACCTGAATATTGCAGCCCTACTTCATCCTCTTAATGGCATAAATAATGGCCCAGATTCTCCTGTCTGCATACAGTGTCATAATATAAGGGCCAGATCCTCAGCTGGTGTAAATCAATATAGCTTCAGTGAAGACAAAATATCATTTTCTGACTTCAGTGGAATTCTGCCAGTTTATACCAGCTGAGGACCTAGTCCTACAGTTATAGCAATTTAAGGACTTTCCTCGTTTCATTTGTGGCTTTCATTCCCCTGTTATTTTCTTTGTCCTTGAGAAAGCCCAGGGTTTCCATGGGTTAATGGAGAAATTACTGCTATTTTGCAACAATGCAATCAAAGTCATTTCAGCATCCACACTGATAAAGTAAGAATAGCTTATTCAGATTGGACTGGCAGGCCTGAACTCACAATTGCAAAGTTTGAATACAAAATAAGATATTCATTTAAAAAAAAAAAAAAAAGGAACCCGTTGTCATTCATTCTAAAAAGGCATTACAGACGTCCGACACTGTACAGAAAAATAGAAGATGTTGACCTTTTTATTATAGACTTTTTTGTACTGCTGCCCTCCTTTCAAATGCACATCACCCCCTCCCCCCCGCGCGCACACACATACACATGCACACACTCACTTCAGCTGTATGTTATCTCAAATAATTACCCTGCGCTTCTGGCTGTCCCTAGTGACTTCTGCTGCTAAAAAAGCTACTCATTGTCGGTGAGTGAAGAGGGATTTCAAACCTGCTTCTTGTGGCCCAGCAACAGCTCTTAATTAACCACTCAGGTATTGAGAAGCCTCCTAACCCAGCTCCTATCCATATGGCAGGAACATGTCCACAGTGATAATCACTGAAGGAAATATTGTATCAAAAAAGGGCTCACAGAACAGAAAGCTTGTGCAAATTATTTTTAATGATTCTCCTCTGGTGAGCTGGATTATTTGTTATTTCAAGCAGAGGTAGGGAGGGGGGTGGAGAGCAGAATGCATTTGTCCTTGACCTCTTTCTCTCCTGTATACTTGCCCCTTTGCCCAGGCCTCCCGACTGTAAACCTGATCCTTAGCATTGACATAAAGAGAGTGCCGGGGGTACCAGAGAAGGCCCTTCAGGCATTCCAAAAAGCTTTAGTCCTTATGATTTTGATAATCCTTTGTTTCTGGTATGTGACTTGCTTTTCATACACACTGGATGTACACATTTCCTGTGAGCAAGGTATTTTAAATAGCTTCAGTAGCGCATGCACACACGCGCGCACACTCTTATTTCACCCTCAGTTTATAAAAAAAAAAAAATAGGGATTTGAGTTTATAAATCTAATTAAAAATGAAGTTGCATTTACATTTTAAAACCTTGCGTATGCTAGCATACTGTGTCAAAAGACATTATGTATGATTTTACTTTGTGACAGAAACCATTACATTTAAAAATTCATTACAGCAAGGTTAGTTAGACACATGATGGATGCAGCTTTAATCCTGCCATATATTATTACAGTTAAAATGTAAATGATGAAAAATATTTTGTGCTTATCAGCATTTATGTGGAAATGTGTTTTACAGTGATATATGGTGTTATATTTCTATTATTATGATGAGAAAGAATGAAGTACAAAAAGATGAAGTGTTTATTAAAACATGGTTACTTGTGATAAAATATTCTTGTTGTACATGACTTTAAACATATTTATTGAGGGCATTTGTCCAAAACAACTGTGAAATGTGTTTGCTATGCAAATCATTCTTTGTAAGGTTTCTCCCTCTGTTATACTGATTACAGCTTTTTTTAATAGTCTAATATTAATATAACGTCATTCAAATAATTTTGTTAATTTTTGAACTGATGTTTTCTTTTAGACTTTTTCTAAAGAGTCTCTGTGTTTATGCACAGGTATCTGTGTTTGCATATGTCTGATGAATGCTGGTAATGTACTTTACAATTTATAGCAGCTCACTGAGGACCTCAAAGCACAATGCAAACATCAACAAATTAGAACAAACACAGAGTCCTGTGGCACTTAAAGACTAACAACTTTATTTATTGCATGAGCTTTCATGGGAGAAAATCCACTTCATCAGATGCTTTGAAGATGGGAAACTAAGTTCTGTAAATTCCCCCATCTTCAAAGCATCTGACGAGGTGGGATTTTCTCTCACAAAAGCAATAAATACATTTTTTTAGTCTTTAAGTGCCACAGGACTCCTTGTTTGTTTTACTGAACTAGATTAACACGGCTGCCTGTTTGAAACTAACGAATTAGGACGCAGTGGTACAAGCGCTCTTGGGTCCTGATCCAGTAAAGCGCATAATCAATCCCGTTCTGAACTTTAAGTGCAGGCCATTGACTCCAGAGTGCTTCAGCATCCTGCTGGATAAAGCCACAATACCTTTGTAAACCAAATGCTCCTGGACATCTGCTGGAAGGCCAATACAGCAGTGCACAGGCAATCCAGGAAGTTTCTGGAGAGTGTTGAGGACAACTTCCTGGTACAAATGCTGGAGCAACCAACGAGGGGCCTTGCGCCTCTCGATCTGCTGCTCACAAATAGAGAAGAATTTATCAGGGAAGTAGAGGTCAATGGCAGCCTGGGTAGCAGTGACCATGAAATGATTGAGTTCAAGTTGATGATTAAAGGAAAGAAGGAAAGAAGCAAAACACAGACCCTGGACTTCAGAAAAGCAGATTTTGTCTCCCTCAGGGAACTGATGGGCAGGATCCCTTGGGAGGCTGATCTGAAGGGGAAAGGTGTCCAAGAGAGTTGGGTGCATTTTAAAGAAACCCTGCTAAGGGCACAGCAAGATACAATTCCGATAAGGAGAAAGCACAGCAAATGTGGAAGGCGCCCACTGTGGCTTAACAGAGAGCTCTGCACTGAGCTGAAACATAAAAAGGACGCTCACAGGAAGTGGAAGCTAGGACAGATGACTAAGGAGGCATATAAAGACATTGCTCGGGACTGCAGGGATAAAATCAGAAAGGCCAAAGGACAAATGGAGTTGCGACTAGCAAGGGATGTGAAGGATAATAGGAAGGGGTTCTACAAGTATATCAATAACAAGAAGAGGATCAGGGATGGTGTAGGTCCCTTACTGAATGGGGCAGGCATCCTCGTGACAGAGGATGAGGAAAAAGCTGAAGTGCTCAATGCTTTTTTTACTTCAGTTTTCACAAGCAAGGTCAGCTCCCAGCCCACTACACTAGGTACGGGGGACTGGGGAGAAGAAGAGAGGCCCTTGGTGACAGTAGGTCAGGTTAGGGACTGCTTAAAGAAACTAGATGTGCACAAGTCCATGGGGCCGGATGAACTGCATCCGAGGGTGCTGAGGGAGCTGGCTGATGAGATAGCAGTACCGTTGGCCATTATCTTTGAAAACTCGTGGCGAACGGGGGAGGTGCCAGAGGACTGGAAAAAAGCAAATATAGTACCTATCTTCAAGAAAGGCAAAAAGGAGGATCCAGGGAATTACAGACCTGTCAGCCTCACCTCAATCCCTGGAAAAATCATGGAGCAGCTTCTCAAAGAATCCATCCTGAAACACTTGGAGGAAAATAGAGTAATCAGGAATAGTCAGCATGGATTTACCAAGGGTAAATCATGCCTGACCAACCTCATCGCCTTCTATGATGAGATGACTGGATTTGTGGATGCGGGAAGAGCCGTTGATGTGATATACCTTGACTTTAGCAAGGCTTTTGATACGGTTTCCCACAGCATTCTCATTGGCAAATTAAGGAAGTATGGGTTAGATGCGTGGACTGTAAGGTGGATAGAAAACTGGCTAGAACAACGGTTTCAGCGTGTAGGAATCAATGGCTCCATGTCAAGTTGGCAGGCAGTAACAAGTGGTGTGCCCCAGGGGTCGGTCCTGGGGCCAGTTCTGTTCAATGTTTTCATTAATGATCTGGATGATGGGATAGATTGCACACTTAGTAAGTTTGCAGATGATACCAAACTGGGGGGAACGGTAGACACCCTAGAGGGCAGAGACAGGATTCAGGGAGACCTAGACAAACTGGAGCAGTGGGCCAAGAGGAATCTCATGAGGTTCAACAAGGATAAGTGTAAAATCCTGCACTTGGGACGAAAAAACCCCATGTACTGCTACAGGCTGGGGAGTGATCAGCTAAATAGCAGCACTGGAGAAAAGGACCTGGGAGTCATGGTGGATGGGAAGCTGGATATGAGTCAGCAGTGTGCTCTTGCTGCCAAAAAGGCCAATGGCATACTGGGCTGCATCAGAAGAAGTGTTACCAGCAGATCGAGGGATGTGATCATTCCCCTCTATTCTGCACTAGTGAGGCCACATCTGGAATACTGTGTCCAGTTTTGGGCTCCCCACTACAAAAAGGACATGGACAAATTAGAGAGAGTCCAGAGGAGGGCAACCAAAATGATCAAAGGGCTGGAGCACAAGCCCTATGAAGAAAGACTGAAGGAACTAGGCTTATTTAGCCTGCAGAAGAGAAGACTGAGGGGGGATTTGATAGCAACCTTCAACTACTTGAAGGGTTGCTCCAAGGAGGAGGGAGCTCGACTGTTCTCGGTGGTAACAGAGGGCAGAACGAGAACCAATGGTTTCAAGTTACAGCTGGGGCGGTCCAGGCTGGATATTAGGAAAAACTTCCTTACTAGGCGAGTGGTGAAGCATTGGAATAAGCTGCCTAGGGAGGTGGTGGAATCTCCATCTCTGGAGGTGTTCAAGTCCCAGCTGGACAAAACACTGACTGGGATGATCTAATGGGAGTGGTCCTGCTTTTTTTGGCAGGGGGTTGGACTAGATGACCTTGTGGGGTCCCTTCCAACCCTATGATTCTATGATTCTATGATTCTATGATTTAGTTCATTCCCACCTCCAGAAGCAGGTATAATCTGTGCCTCTCTCCACTGGAGGATTCTGTTGCACTCCAGGGCTGATTCATCCACTGGGGAGGGAAGGCTGCCTCTGTGAAGGACAACCTGGAGATGCATTAGGAGCATCATAAGAACCCTCTCTGCCAGTGGAGGGTGCACAGTGAGTCTCCCATGCTCCTCCCTAATCAGTAGCTCCCAGTTTGTGCACAGCAAATTGAGGAGGATGGAGTAGGGAACAGCTGAATTGTTATAGCTTTCCTGGTACAGCAGATTTTATGGATAATTTTCCCTTCTGCAGCATCTTTTTGAGACCCCTGGGTTACACAACACAGTAACCTTGTGCTGAACTTTATGGTACAATACAGAAACAGAAGAAGATTAAGTGACTTGCTCAAGGTCACACAGGAAGTCTGGCCAACAGACACTAGGAGTCCTGAAACTAGCTATATATATAGTGCCACTCATCACGCTTTCCCCACCATCTGTTGTCAGCAGCTCCAGCACTGTGACATAACTTGCCACCATTCCCCAACTCATCCACACTGAGACTCAGTGTGCAGTGACTTAGGTCATTTTGGAAGGTTTCTTATGTTCTAAGAGTTTGGTTTGTTACTTTTTATGAAACCTCTAGTTTACAAAAATAACTCCACATCCTGCCAAGCCATTTACCATATTCGCACTGCATTACCCCAGTTTGGCATGGGTGCAGCTCCAGTGGCATTAAATCAGCGTAACACTGAAGCAACGCAGTAATCAGTCAGGCCCACTAGAGATTCTATCTTTGTGAAATCAAGAGCCAGGAATTCAGCCTTTTTCTCTCCCCTGAGTATAAGAGCACTGGAATGTGAGGGAATGGTTCCAACCTATTATAAGGGGTCAGTTGTGAAATCTGGGTCTGTGTTCAATCTCTGAACCCCCTGGCCCCAAGTTTGAGTCTGTTTAGCTTGATGGGATTGGGCCCAGCTGTAATATTAAAAATTCAAATATAATTCTTAAAGAGAAATGTTTGAATAGCCCAGGATATTTATCTATATTGCAAAGTACATGTCTTTCAAAAGAAAGGTTTTCAGAATAATTGGAACAGAAGCAGGGGACCTGGTGCTTGTAGTTTAAAGTGGCTATTTCCTTATAGCCTTCCGAGTGTAACAATAATGTTTATTCAGCTATCAGGGAAGAAATATCATTTGTCCACAGGGTTCACAATTAAATAATTTGTTGTATAAATTGTTACTTGTCTCCTTTCTCAGGTTAAAGACAGAATCATTTAATAGACTTTCAATTGCTCAGGCTTGAAAATTGGTTCCATATTCTCCCTCTTTTTAGTTGTAGTCCCTAGAGTGAGAGCCACATCAGCCTAATGCAATTTTCCATCAGTTATTTTTTTTTTAAACATCTGCTTGTATGAGGATGTTGTTGTGTACATTAGCCCTGTAAAGTTTAGCACCCTTTAGGACTGCCTTTGGATCTCAACTTCCTTGTTCCCCGAGCCAATCATAATATATCAGGAACCTGAGATATTTCCTATCTCAGCACTCTTCATAACTCTTTTGCTCAGCTGTCTGGAGCTGTTTTCTTTAGGAAGTCCAAAGTGAGGGGGCCTGGTTGACCTGGCATCAGTCCTATTTATAAGAACAAAAACTCCTCCCTGTACACCTTTGGAACTTTGTTATGTAAGGGTCACATCCGCTTAAATTAATGGTTATTGAGCCAGTGTCGGAACATGGCCACATAACCTTTATTGTCCTACACTACCCTTTCGTTTGAAGTAGAAAAACCTACTCAGCCGATTTACTTCAAAGCTAATGCTACAGGGTTTTCAACTATCTTTACCACATAGTTAATTAGGAAGGAAAAAGCCGCTACTGTCATGCACAGGTTTTTTGTGATTTATATCTTTTAAATCAATATTTGTTTTTTCAACTAGCATCATCTCACATCACTGAAATAAATGCTAGTCGGATTTGTCTGCTTAGTTTAGAAGTCACTCTGTTGCAAAAAGAAGGAATGATGTACAGAGTAGCCATCTCGTTTCCATCCTGCAATCAATGTCTTTATTTTTTTTTTAAGAAGGACTGTCACTTAAAAAGTGGTGACCTATGATGACAGGGATGTTGTAAGTTATGATCTTTCTGTTCATGAGTGAACCTGGCTGCCTATGAAATGTATTTATTTTGTTTTTTTAAGTCTAAGAATATTTGCTGAAAGCAGGATTATCACTTTGTAGACCACCAACAGCTGTTGAAAACCAGGGCCTAAAAGCTTGTTAATGTCTTTAATAGCCCACTTAATGATGGAGTGAACACATTATTCATAATAAAATAGCATGGCATCATCTTACTCCAATGTATGGTGCCAGTGAATTAAGTAACATATTCAATGAAGTGTTATTTTCTCCCATAAAAACTCATGAGATAAATATTTGTTAGTTTTTTCAAAGTGCCACAAGAATCCTGGTTTATTGTACATACCATGCATGCTTTAAAAACATTTTTATGCATATATGTGTATTATATAAATATATTAAAATGCCTCTATGGACTTCTAATATATTTATATTTATATACAGCAGAATGGGATGTCTAGAAGTAAGCTATCTTTACCTATAAATCAGTATGGTGGCCCTATTCTTATGCAGTATAATCATATGAATATGCCTAGTTATCACGGCTATATATTTCAGCATATTTTAAGACATAAGGCCAGATTTTCAGACTTTGAAGGTGGGCCCCTAGGTTCTCAAATAAGAGATCTGATGCAGGGCATCCATGGGTCCCTTTGCCTTTACGCAGTTGCTGATTACTCTCCAGCTCAGAAACTTAGGTTGCATATCTAGGTGTTGACACTGGATTTCTAAATCTATATTTAGGCATCCAAGTTTGAAAATATTATACGTATTATAGTTGCACTTAGTAGTTCTAATCAAGTCTGAAGCTGCATTGTGCTGGGCACCGTACATATACAAAGACAGTCTCTGCTCCAAAGAGGTTACTATCGAAGGTCTGGTGTACACTTAAAAGGTTGCATTGGCATAGCTGTGCTTCTGTCGTGTGTAAGTGAAAATGCTCCTTAGTCAGAGAACTTCTCCTGTTGGCATAGCTGATCCACCTCCCAAAGAAGTGGTAGCCATGTTGATGGGAGAAGCTCTCCTTCCTACCAACATGGTGCTGTCTAGGGCTAGGTCAGTAAACTACATCACTTAGGGGTGAGAAGTTTTCACATACCTGAGCAACATAGTTGTTATGCCAGTATAAGTCTATGGTGTAGACATGGCCTAAATAAATAAGGCGAAGGGTGGGAGAAATTATCCTCATTTCACACAGAAATTATCCTCATTTCACACAAGGGAAACAGGAAAACACAATATAGGTTTAATCAGGCCAGTGAATGCCAATGAGCACTCAGACTGCAGTCTGGCAAAGGATGTAAGCGTGTCCTTAACGTCAAACACATTTCATTCACTGGAACTACTCACAACCTAAAAGTTAGCACTTGGTGTTTCTGGATCAGGTCAGACTACTTAGCACTTACAGTATCAAGCCAAAAGTGATTTGCTGAGGGCCACACGGGAAGTCCATGACACAAGCAAGGACTGAACCCGGATGGCCTGAGTCCCAGTTTCTTGACTTCACTTTGCATATGTAAATTTTGTTAGCTACATTTTTTAAGCAGCATGTCTTTATTTACAGCTAACTGGAAGGGAAAGATTTAATACAATACAGAGATAAACTGCTTTCTTTTAATTTTTTTTGGGGGGGAGAAGGGAATCAGATTTAAAAACATGACTCTTTAGGTCCTCTTCTCAACAATACATATTGTATATATTTAGTACGAGGAGATATAAATGTTTAGAGTTGTTTCTTTTCCCTTAGAAAAAAGTATGCAAGCTATTGTCAGTTGTAGGTGACTCAAAATAAAGAAAGGTTGCACATTAATTTAAAAAGTGCTATGCAGATTTTCATGAATTAGATGAACACTTAGTATCTGTTGGAAAATACTGTTCTGGTACTGGATATGCTAAATGATATACAGTGGAGAACTCTAACGGTATTTCTCTTGTTGACATTTTCTCCACAGATGCCAACGTAAACATGAGAAATTACTATGGGACAAAACCAATGAACTGCTGGAAAGGCTACTGTGATACATTCAAGTTAGACTCTCTGAATTCACATATGTCTTATCTTTCACTAAAGCTTATTTCATTTGTTGGATTCATCCTTACAAATTATCTTATATGTTTTATTTAGCCTGTCTTTCTTTACCAGAGTCATTCCTAACATCTCCCCATGCATGATCTTTGTAGCCTTCCTTTCGGCTTCAGGTTGAGGTTTTGTTTTGTTTTGTTGTGTTTTGTTTCCCCTTAGCTTGCATCTCAGATTCAAATTCAGACTTTACCTTAAGAAGACATCCTGGGTGAAATCCTGGCTATGATGAAGTCAGTGAGAGTTCTGCCATTAAATTCCATAGGGCCAATTTTTCCCACTATGCTCACAACAGATAAGAGGGGAAAAAAAGTTATATCTAATTAAGTCTGTTTCACCTTCTTATACCTATTTATTGTTCATGCTGCTAATGTTCTGGAAAAGATGTCCTTAGTATTATTATCTCCCTTCTGCTTTTCTCTCTACTCGCCCACCCCTGTGGTTAGTTGTCTTGCCTACTGTTGACTGCACCAATGACTGCTCAAGTTTAATTGGTGCAGCCCCATGGAGTTAACACTCTTAAATCAGATTAAGTATCTTCAATTGCTTTAGTTTAAACAAGACATATAAACTGATAGTGTCAACACAAGACGTGGGCAACCAAAAGCTTTTTCTGATGCCAAATGGCAATTCAGAATGACTGAAACATTTGGGGGATTTATGTCATGGTTGGCAAATGGTTTCACTCAAAACAAATTTCTCCCCCAAAATTTCTAAATGAACTATTTTCATATTTCCAACACAAAACATTTTGATTTGTCAGGCCAGATTCACCAGGGAATGTAGGCATAAAGTGAAGTAGGTAGACGTGGTTGTAATTGGTATCTACACAGTGTCCTAACTACTGGTCTGTGGGAGATAGATGTGCTTGAGGAGAGACTGGAACTCGTGTGTTCCTCCTCTCAGGTGAGCATCCTAAATGCCAGAGTATGAAATCATTCTCTTGCTGGTCCAGTGGATTAATTATGCATACAGAGTGAATCAACTTCAGCAGAAGGGATTGAATGAATGGCTGATAGTTTAGTGGTTCATTTACTCACCTGAGCGAGGGGAGTTCTGAGTTCAAGTGCCTGCTCCAAAGGGGCTGGAACTCCTTGTATTATTTGTATTACTGTAATGCATAGGTGCCCTTGGTGTGGGCCAGGGCCCTATTGTACTAGGCACTGTACAAAGAAAAACCAAAAAAAGAAAAAGAAAAAAAAGCAATTCCTGCTCCCAGAGCTTATCATCTGTCTGTTGCCCAAGGCACATATGCACAGAGTTTCTATATCTATGGTGTCCAACAACATTCCTCCCCCCCCATGCAATTCTTTATTTCTAAACAATCTCCATTTTTAAAAATTACACATTGATATTTTTCAAAAGTGCTTTCTAACCTGAAAATATGATCACAATAAATGCATAAAGAGAGGTGACAAGGATTTTAGAGAGTGAAAAGCTAGAAATGTGGAGTCAACCAGGTTCATTTTTCAGAATCCAGATGGTGGTATGCCTGGTGTAATGGGCTTATGGCTCGTTAAAATACCGGAAAGGGAAAACCTTGAGTAGTAAAGGGTTAAATGAATGTCTATATCTGCTAAAAAGAGTTCTCTGCATATGTTAAACGTTTTATTTGCTTAATTTTACGTTAGTTTAGCCAACTCCCAGATTTCGGGGGGGGGCATATTTTGCATACTGGCCACTGTTGGGAAAATTTGAAAGCTAGACCCAACATAAGCATCTATCCCAGCTTATTACAGAGAGCAAACAACCAGTGTTATGATTCAATGAGAAGGAAGGGTAGATCAATATAAAGAAATATTGGTCTCATTCACTATTTCCTTTGTCACTGCCAAACTTCAAAATTTTTAGTTCACTGATATCAGTAAGGGTTTACCTGCATATCCAAGGAAGCTGGTGCCAGATTATTTTTAGACATCAGATACTGAAGAGAAAGTAAGAAGACAAAATGTAAGACCAGAGCCACGGAAAATATTGCTTGAGGCTCAAGTTTACAATGTCCACATTGACACTAGGCATCCTTGTGAAAAAAGCAATGCTGGTCTCCCCTCCTGGTAATGTTTAAGGAAGTAATCTGGTTGGTTGGAAAGGTGCTACAATGCGTTCATTAGCTGAAAGTAAGCCTAGTTCAGTCCAAGTTTGTTAAGGCTTCTGGAGTCACTTTGTTCACAGAAGGTCGCTTAAGGGGTTAAATTGTGTTTTACAATAGTCACTGTCCCACTAATGTTATATCCTCTTATTTCATTATCTTATTTATAAAGCAACTCCCACTCCAGTAGTACCTAATGCCTATCCTTACATCCCCTATTGAAACTAGCATCCAGGTCTAACGTCTTCAGCAAGCTGCCTCTTAAACCATTCATACCCTCTCACTACTATCATTAATAAAGGTTTCCTCAATGGAAATAATCATTTGAATTATACCACTGCCAAAAAAAAACCTGTGCCCAAAAAACCCTGCTTTTAGAATGAAAGTTTAAAATTGTTATAAGGCTTACAGCAGCTGTAGAGGTAATACAATAGGTCAATGAGCTAGTTTTGAATTCTGTAATGTATAAAATAGAACATGATATTACATTAAGATAGAGGTAATCTAGTTATAAAGTGCCTCTGTGTGTATATATATTATTTATTTGAATTATGGAAGCACTGAAAGAGCAAGTCTCCAATGTGCAAGGTACTGCACAAACAAATAACAAGGAGTCAGTCCCTGTCCTGAAAAAGCTTATGGTTGGTGGGTAGGTAGATGGATGGATATGATGTGGGTATATGTTTATATCTGAAACTCTTTGGGGACAGGGGCCATCTTTTTGTTCTGTTTATACTGTGCCTTGCACGATGGAATCCTGGTTCAAGGCTGGGCTTCCTAGATGTTACCACAGTACAAATAATAACTAATAATACACATTTGTAAGACAAATAGTCCCTACTCAAAACTCCAGAACACCACTTAAAATCCACTGCACCAGCACAGAACACAGTGCAGCACTCCACTCACTCATTCTTAAATATCCCGTTGTGATGAAGTAATAAATTCATCCCCCCCTTTGACCTCGTACTGTAACCTTACTGTATGCACCACTTCAAGTGACCAAGAAAAACAGATGGCCTTGCAAAGTGTCCTAAAGATCAACTGATTTGGCCTCTGTCAGACCCAGCAGATGTGTCATTTCAAAGGCACACTGAAGACCCTGTCAGTGTTGTCCTCCCATGTACACCCTGGGGGGGTTGCAGCTCTACCTCAGGGGCTTCTGTTTATTCCAAGACTAACACGGCTTCCCCCTTGGAACTTGTTTATTCCAACTGTGGCTGTAATGCAAGGGAAGAATAATCCCCTCCTTTAGAGGTCTCAGGTCATTTAAACCTTCATGGGAAAATCAGCACCTTAAATTCCACTCCAAAAGTGTCAACGAGGGATGCTGCTTACCAAGCATGATTCTGCACCAGTTCTAGCTTCCCAAAAAAGACTCAAGATGTAGCCTCATACTGAATATGCTGCAGTGTCTCATCATGATGGAAGTGAATTATGCAGCTGAAAATAAAGGACATGGCCTTTGACCTAGGGTTTGATGGTAAAAATCATCCTGGCCACTAGTCTTGCTTGGTCACCTAAATACATCAAATCTTCATATTGCGCACAAAGGAAACAGACAGCAGGTGTGTAATGTAGAACATACATATAACAACACTCAAGTCTATCTTCTCCTCATACAAACATTATTAATTATACATTGGACTTTCAAAACCTGCACCTTTGCACATGCTCAGAATGGCACAGGCATTTTCACTTGTGCCTACAAAGGCTACTTTAATTACACACACACACACCCTCCCTCCCTCTCATTTGCCTGCATAAATTGAGTGCAGATGAGTTTTGAGTATATAAATTCTACTGCTTGTATGCACAAGGGTTTGGATTTTCACAAACTCCAGTAACAGAGCATCTATCCAGTGCTCTTGGCACCCTTGACAAGCTTTAGAATCAATAAACAGACCAATCAGGTACCACTCCATTCATACCAAATAGTGCAACACCAACATAAATATAACAAGAGACGACTGACTTCCTACACACACTCCATCAGAGTTTCATGCAATACCCTCTTATCACAGACAAAGAAGTGACGGATTTTGCAGCAGGCGGAGCTGGTTAATAAACTTGGACTGTTAGAGCCCTGGAGAGAGAAAGTGCATTCGAAAGTTCTGGGGCCCAGTGGAGAACAGCCTGCCGGGGTTTTCAGCTCAGAAACCTCCATGACCTCAGCTGTGACAATTGATCAAATCAGGGAGATGGTCTCTTATATAAGTATTTTCTTGACCTTTTGGGGATTTATATGTCAAAGCCTACATCTTAAAATCTATTTGGAACCTGATAGGTATGTAAGCCAGGTTGCAGAGAACAGGTTTAATGTACTAGTAGAAAGAAACATTGTTTAGCGGGACACAAAATCCTGTACCAGCAGCAGTTTGGAGCAGGTGTAAGATGTAGCTGCAGGATCTACTGTTGAGGTGATGAATGTAACAGTGACACAGTAAAGGTCTGTGTCTGAAAGAAATGGGTGCAGCCCACTCATCATCTGTGGATTTGGCTGTAGCTTCTATCTGATCTTCCAGCAGCAGCCAGGAATCTGCCTAGGTTCCCAGACTGTAAACTTGGTCAACAAATGATAGAGAGACATACTTTATCAAAGGGGCAGAAAAAGCATGCACACCATCATCTTTTCAGTTTGCTCCCTTCAACTGACATCACCTCAGTTTTATCTGGGGTGATTCATAGCTAACTAGCCCTCATCAAGCCCCCAGTCTCCCCAGACAAAGTCAATGCAGTCACTATTTCTAACCTACAGAGTGCATGCAAACTGACACAGCCACAATAGATATGAAAACATCACACGGGAATATTGCGTTAAGCTGGGACCACAATTTTTCTTAAGCTTGATGAAATGTGACCCCCTCTACTGCAAACTACCTGGCAACTGGTTCAGCAAGGCCTCAGTCAAGGCTTTTAATGTCTGGCCTCCTCCAACAGATATCATAAGAGATTTAGCACTGGGACTGATTCGCCAGACACCCCTTCTAATGTGAGAGTTAAAGGCTATGTCTACACATTGCTTTTTTATGCCATTGTTTCAATTTAAAAAAAGTTATGTCCTAATGACATTCGGTTGTTTCAAAATGACGGAGCTCATCATTTTGAAACAACAGAACTGAATGCAAAACAACAAAACCTAATGGGTAATCAAAACAGCTGTTGAATCGAAACGGCTGTTTTGAAACAATGCCGTTTGGACGTGTTGTTTTGAAATGGCCATTGTTTCGATTCTGGCTTGGACTGCAGCACTAGGAAGGAGGAAGTGCCTGGAGACTGGTGCAGCATGGCCAAGCCACATGCTGGCACAGCCCAGGGATGACGCCGGGCATCTGTGTGGGTGCCGGAGGAAGTCCTCTGCCTCCTTGAGATATGGGGCAGGGAGGACATCTGTGCCTGGTTCCACACTAGGCATCGCTGAGGCACTCACTGGACGGGAGCACGAATGCACCGTGGAGCAGATGCATTCGAAAATAAAAGTCCTGTGCCATGCCTGTCCCAGGGAGCCAAGGCGGCTTCAGGGGCCAGCTAGCACCACCAGCTCCTCCTTTTTCAAGGAGCTTGATGCGTTCCTAAGGGACGAGCCCAGCGGTCTCCCATCCAGGATCATTGACTCTGGGGAGCCCACCCCTGTGGCCACATCCACTGAGGGAGGCCCCTCGGACAGGGAGGCATCCCTAGACGTGGGTGATGTCAGCCGGCCCGGGAGTGCCCAACCACCTGAAGGCCCACAGGCTAGTCCTGAGCTCTTCCTTGTTCAGGAGGAGGGAACTTGCCATTCCTGAGGAGGAAGAGCAAGAGGGGGAGACAGAAAAGCCACCATCCACATCCGACCTGGAGGAGGGGACATCAAGGCGACTGTCAGGACTGCCTGCTGGTGAGTGTTCCTCCTCCCTCCAGGCAGGCAGGGCCAAGCCAAGCCTGCTAATGGCATGGGTACGTAGGGTGCACGGCCCTGGAACGCACAGGGCGCAGGACTGGGGGGGCACAAGGGTCCTGCCATGGGTGTTGGTGGCAGAGGGACATGTAACGCCAGGATGGCAGGACCCAGTGGGGCAGGGAATGATCATCAGGAAGGTGCCACTAGGCAGGTGTGCCAGCATCCAGGTCAGAAAGCGTGCAAGCTGCACCACTGGCACATGGGCTTGGGAAACTTCTGGGCCCACATCCTGCTGAATACCACTCACTGCTGTGGGCACCACGAGGCCATGTGTGTCCTTTGTGCAGTGTCCCACAGGACACAGATGGGGAATGCTGCTAACAGTCAGGGCAGAGGAGTTTGCTGAAGACAGGCTGAACACAGGCAAGGCCGTTAGGCAAAGTGGGGCTAACTCTTTTCCCACTTCACCCCAGCAGCTTGCCCACACACTCGCTATCCTGCTCTGTGGAGTCCATGGACTGCTGGGAGGCAGAGGAGGAGAGCCCACCAGACCAGGAAGGACATCCTCAGCAGCCTCCTTGAGCTCAGTCCCTGAGCAGAGGAGCCAACCCAGGCCTGGAGGGAACAGCAGGGCAGGCACCAGGAAGCTGCCGTCCGCCAGCTCCAGTGTGCAGCCAATGCAGACAACCACGTCGTAACTGCGATGGAGTGGCAGGCTGCAGTGATGGAGCAATAGCCTGTGGCTCTGGAGGAGCAGGGCAATGTGCTGCGGACCCTCAGTGCTGCTGTGCAAGATGTTGCCTCAACCCTGCAGCAGGGGCATCGCTGGCCCGGGGAATGACCCGGGGCACCAGCCCAAGCCCTGCCCCCTGCCCACAGGCCACGCCCCCAGCCAGGGACAGGGCGGAGAGTGGCAGCCACGGCCGTGGGGGCCGCCTGGCCCAGGAGGGGGCCGGAAGTGTCAGCCGCTGCTGTGAGCGGCTGGGCCCCAGATCTCTGGCCCAATCCGGCTGGAGACCAGGAGAGGCGGGGCCCCGCCAGGACCCAGGGCACTGGCGTCGGCATTTGGGGCACATGCCCTGTGTGCCAGGCCCCAGCCCTGCGTGGAATTGCACAGCACCTTGTGCCTCCGGCACCTGAGAGAGTGCCTCAGAGATGGGGAGCTGTCCCTCACTGTCAGCGGCCCTGGACTTAGGGCAGCCTTGCCCAAGGCCATGGCACAGAGGTCCATGGGCCTGAGATGGCCTCCCCATAGCCCCCCATCATTCAATGTCCCCAAACCCTTACCCACTTCCCATCTCCCAGTTCATGGCCCCCCCATTCTGCCCCCAAATCTCCACAGCCCACACCTGCTTCCCAAGCCTTTTGTTGCCCCCCTGCCCCCCCCCCCAAATAAAAATCGGAACACTGAAATAGTGCAATTTGTGCTTTTTTTGGATGGGGTTCTTGGTGTGGATGGGGGCTGGCTGTGGCTGGACGGAAGTGCGGAGGGGCGTGGGG
The DNA here is from genome assembly GCA_007922195.1 of Podocnemis expansa. NCBI lineage: Eukaryota > Metazoa > Chordata > Testudines > Podocnemididae > Podocnemis > Podocnemis expansa. The sequence goes on from ML682036.1 coordinate 6,058,494, forward strand.
TGGCGGTCCTAGCCCTCACAGGCTAGGTTACAAACAGGTTCATTAGTGCCTTGTGCACAGTGTTTGATCCTTGTGGCACATACTCTCTTGCGGCCAAAAACCTCTGGCTGCTGGAACTGGGCACTGATGAGCTCTGCCTCAGCCTCTCACATGGCAGCTATTGTCTCCTTCCAGAGCTCGCAGAGATTATGCAGTGCCATGCAGGCACTGTTGACCTCTTTGATTGTGTCCTCGGTGAGGTGCGGGCATGTAAGGAGGCACTTCCAGCAGGCTTTCAGACTGCCGAATGCCTGCTCAACCACCTGGTGGCAGTGGCTGATGGGGTGGTTGAAAAGCTGCTGTCTCACGTCGAGGGGGTCGCACATATGAACGCATGAGCTGGGGTGGAGGTAGTAGGCCACATCAGCGACAATGAGGACGGGCACCTCGACTTCCCTGACAGAGATATTATGGGGCGGGGGGGAGAAGGTGCCTGCCTCCATGCCCCAGTACAGGGAGGAGTTGCACAGTACACTGGCATCAAGCGCACTCCCCGGCTATCCAATGTAGCAATTTTGAAAGATGCCTCGGTGGTCCACAAGGGCCTGAAGGATGACCGAGTGGTATCCCATCCTGTTCCAATACTTGGCTGCATGGTGCTCTGGGGCTCACATGGGGATGTGGGAGGCATTGAGTATCCCCCCACAGTTTGGAAACCCCAGGCTGGCGATGGTGTCTACAGCACTCCCTGAGTAACGAGGCATGGCAGCAGGACTCTGCTGATGAACTGGACGACCTGCAGCAGCACTTTACCAACGGCGGACCTCAAGAAGCTGAAGAGATGGGCGGTGGACCTGTGGGACTCAGGAGTGGCCATCATCCAGAGAGCGATGGCCACTTTCTTACCCACAGGGATGGCTGCTCTCATCACCGTGTCCCTTCAGCACAGGAATGGGGTGAGCTCGGCGAGCAGGTGAGTGAAAGTCTCCCTGCTCACCCGGAGGTTCCTCCACCAGTGGTCGTTGCTCCAGGTTTGCAGGACAACCCACTCCCACCAGTCTGTACTGGTGTCCTGTGCCCAGATGTGCTGTTGCACAGAAAGGGAGCAGGCAACTAAGGCCACTGTGAGGACCAGCGAAACGATGGTCAGAGGCTCAGGCTCAGGATCATCGGGGTGAGGGAACAGTGGGTCTCACAGCAGGGAAGCAACCTGCAGGCAAGCAGAGGGTCTAGCTAGCACTCAAGGATGGTATGAGAGCTGGGGACATCCATAGCCATCGCTCTCGCAACCTCCTGCCAGTCACACTGGACAGGGAGCTGAGGTCAGTTCCTGCTTTTATGCAATTGGCTGGCAACATGACCCTGGCAGGGGGCAATGTTGCCACACCTCCCATGGTGCCCCTCTCCTGAATCAAAATACCAAGTCCTGTGTCTGGACTTGCTATTTCGATTTGGTGGTGTTGCTTAAATTGATTTAAGTTAAACTGATTTAATGATTTTATTTCAAATTAGCTCATTTCGATTTAACTTAAATTGATTTAAATGTGTATGTGTGGACATAGCCAAAGGGTTCAGGCCAGGGTGGTACTGCAGGGCAAATTATGGTTCTTCCTCCTCGGCCTGTGTTCAAGTTTACCCAGGAATTAGTTCTCCATTTCACCACAGAAGCCATACTAGATCCAAACAAAGCTGCAAAGCCTGACAATGAATTCAAAACCCCTTCAACATTCAAAACCGCACCTAATAACCTTCCAGGCTGCTATGGAGAATGTGAAAAAATCCATTGCCCCTGCCATTTTGGCAGTGAGGCTAACCTACCTTTCCTGCCCTCAGAAAGTTGACAGGAACCGTACCAAAGTCCAGTCATAAATGCACCACCAAATGAAGCCACCCAATCCAGGACAATCTATTTCACACCTCAGGAAGAGCAATGGCAAGCCACTAGATTCAGGAACCATCCCTCCCAGACATGAAGACTCTGGGAAGGTCAGTCCCCAGAGCAGTAAGAAATCCAGCTATGTCTTCACCTCTGTAATTCTGTCTGAGGTTCGTGTAGCCCCTCAGAACTGAGTATCACAACACCGCTGTGAAGTAAGGCAGTAGCATTATCCCCATTGTACTGAAGAGGAACTAAAGAACGGCGAGAATGAGCAACTTGCCCAATGTCAGATTAAATCTGTGGCACCCTAATTCCTGATGCATCCTTCTCTCTCATCACATCTCACTCACAGCACCCAAACAGAGAGATGTATTTGCACATCAACTCATGCTAAGCAGTTGGAGACTTCTGTGAAAATTTGACCCACTGTTGTCATCCTTATTTCCAAATAATGGAGTGAAATGATATAAAATTTCTGTGGCACAGATGAGAGTGTTCCTCATTAGTGCTGAAATTGGTGCAGAGCTGGCTTCCTGATCTCTAAAGTGCCTCCACGTCTTCCTAAGCAACCAGTTAGCTGTCATTGTGGCACTATCTTTGCTCCTTGTGTGGTCCTGCAAAAGGAGGCATCTTGATGGCTGCCAGCAATGAGGCAAACTGGTGTGTTTTTGTTTTATTTCCTTTAAAATAAACTTGCAGTTTTTAATCTAGCAGGCTGGAGTCCAGGCTCTGACAGCTCAATGAGTAATGAGGTGCAGAAGAAGACAGGATGTAGATGGGGAGGTCAGGGCTAAGGGCTGCCCCTAAATTTATATCTCTGGCTAAGAAAATTGGGAGGATACATCCCTTCCACACCCACCCTTATCTTTGTCCTTAGAACTGTAGCAGTGGTGGAACGTAGCAGGAAAAAGATGGCAGCAGAAAAGCACACATGGACTGGTGCTTAAAATAAGGAGAAAGGAATGAAACACAGTTCATGTCCCAGTCTTGCAATGAACTCTCTGCAGAAGGCCTCAGTGCAACTGTAGGTGGAATCAGAGGGGTCTGCCCATGCAGGATCAGGGACTCTGACAAGGTGGCTGATATCAAAATGAAACCTCTCAGTTGCTTTGCATTTCAATTAACATTCTACTTTTTGGTCACCCTTTGGCCCAGCTACATACACATGCAATTATTTTAATCTTTCCTCACAAGCAGTTAGTTCCAACCCCCTAATCACTTTTGTATGGCTTCTCTGAATGCTTTTCAGTGTTTTGCTGTCTTTCTGGTATCAGATGCCAATACTGAGTATAATATTCCAGGTGTAGTAAACAATAATTTACTAAAGTTATTAAATTGCAGTACTATTGCTTCCCTGTCCTATAAAAGGGTGTGTCTTAATATGAAGCCAAAAATTGTGTACATCCATTTTGTTTTGAATGCCATAGTGTATTGCAAACTCATGTCTAATTTACTATCCATTCTCGCTCTTAGTAGATGTTCACTGAATATTTTAAGTGTATTTGGGTATTTTTTCTTCCAATCCTTGTTTATTATTCTGTATCTTTACTTCCAGGACTACTAAGCATGAATGGTTTTGATACATATTGTATATATTTGTATATTTCCATTCACATTTTATTTATAATCTACATCATTACTGTGGTAATGTACTTTTCCTTTATGAGCAGGGCAGACCAGGATATAAAAACAAGGCAGTTGCTGGGGGCCTCAGGTGTAGGCAAGACCTGCAGATGCTGAATTAAGGTATTTAGTGAGCTCAGTTAGAAGATATGAGTTGTCTGAGCTTTCGCGTTGGTTTGTTTGTTTCTATCTCTTGTTGCCAACAAACTGGGATTTGACCTTTTATCTTTTTAAGCCACTAGGCTCTGAGCTCTGGGATCCGGATGACCCTGCAGCACAATTATACGTTATCTTTCCGAAGAAAGGTACCAAAACACTAAAAATGTAACCAAGGAGTCATCACTTCATAACGTGAAATAACACATTCCAGAGCATGCAGTGCTTATGAAGTAATAACCCTCTCCACACTTTAGAGGCCTCTGTCTTTGACCTCATGCCTCATCACTCACCTGCTGCGTATTGCCGTCTCACAGCCAACACCTTGTCATTTATTATCCCTTACATAAATCAAGAAGACAAGACGGTGCCCATCAAATAGTATGTGCTGTTGAGTAGAACAAAGTGTAACTTTAGCTTTATTTCTTAGTTTATAACATTATAGGCATTTTTGTTACCAATTTATGACCGAGAGCCCTCTTTATTTCCAATAAACACAGCCTGAGAATCAAAAAGGAAACTACATTGTGCCACATACTTGGGTGACATTTAGCATCAGCTTTCTAGAAGGCTAATCATGCTGACAATATGCTAGTAGTACTTGAGAGTAAACATGTATTTCCTTTCATTACCTTTGCTAATCTCTCATGAGGTCTCAGGGTAGAATTTAGAGCCAGAAAATGAATTTTCTTCCCTGTGCTAATGGTTCTAAATAATATTTCTGGTACATGGGTACCCTCAAAGTTACTGAAGGCTGTTGAAATAATACTGGGCATATAGTATGAGTTCATTTATTCATCACTGAAACAATTTTCATCAGCTCAGTCAGTCCATTAAAATTGTAAGAACTATATAAGGTCATTTGAGATTCCTTAATTAGTCAGCTCACTAGAGGTTAGATGTTCAACTGGCCGCCAATAGTCTTTGCTGCTGATTTTCTTCAATTCACCTTAAAGAGTGTAGTTTCCATGGTGACGACAGGTGGCTGTAGGTTTTATGTACTTACCCCTCTATAGATGAATAAATAGCAGGTCATAGGTATTTGATGCCACTGTTAAGTAGCTAATAAATATAGATTATTTTGGTGTATTTTGGACCCAAAAGAATCTATCACTGTTATTCTAGACCCATGATTACAGAAGAAGAAAGCCCTTAAGCATGTGCTTACATCCTTTTGGCTTGATGTCAGTGGAACTTAACCATATTTGTTGAGTGCTTTCCTGAATAAAAATGCTTTTCCAGATCAGGGATTGGAGTAGAGATAACCCAAACCTTTAGGACCAAAAGAGCCTTGCCTTTTAGAGTTCATTAATAAAATGGTTGTAAGTTATAAAGGGATGGTAAGTAACTCAATGTATGTCGGGGGGGGGACAAAACAAAAAAACAACTACCCTAAGCTTTTATTTAACACACAAAATTGAAAGGGTTGCCAGTATAAAAGTTTAATTATACGTCTTCCTGCTGCAAAACAGTTCAATAATCTGTTAGTTTTGTGTTGTCAACCGTCTGATCTCTAGCAAAAGAAAGGGGGAGGGGAGTGCAAAAAGAGTCCAGAACAGGCACACATTCATTCTGTACTGACAAAATATTTTCATCTGTTTAGTATAATATCTAGTGTATGTTGATATGTATTGATTTTACAATCCAGCACTTTAATTAGGCTCTGGTTGTTCAACCTTGCACCTTTGCTGCATCAGAGAATGAAAACAGACAGCATGTCTTCTCTTGGAGCCTTGGACCTGAGACAATGAAGCAGAGCAAGGCTGGGGAAACAGTCTGCAGAGTTTTAACACTGAATCTAAATATCTCAAAGGCAAAAAAGTTGCAAGTCTGTGTTTGTGATTTTTTTTAAACGAGATAGGCAAAACATTACAATACTAATCTCAAAATCTAGACTCAGTTAAGGTCAGTTGGAAGTGAAAGAAATTAACACTGCACTGACAACTGAACTGTTGTTCCTTTGAATGGCTGATGAACCTGTCTAGTCTACAGTGTTGTTAAAAATTTATTAACTAGCTCAAATGCCTATTGACTTGAAATGAAATATACATTGTAGGCACAGCACAGCTTCTGCATGACACAATCATATTTAACAATGTGCTGAGAGAACATTTTTCTATAGGTATTCCATGAATAGAAAATCCCCCTTTATTAAGAAATGTTTACTTTGTCATACTTCAGGATATATTTTTCCAGATGAAAAGCCAAAAAATGTAAATGTTATTGAGTAAACTTGAAATTGTATGAAGATTTGATGTCACTTTTTCTTACTGAAGGACAGACATTTCAGTTTCCTATCACTGAAACGGAGAACCAAAGTATCAGAAATGAGAAAATAAGTAGCTAAATGCAAAATACAATATGAATTTATGGAGCTGAGAATTCAGTAAATATGAAATTGATGCTTTTTAAAGCCCCATTCAAATGTTGCCTCATTGCTTAGTGTCTCTTTCTGAGCACGTTTCCCAATATGCAATGTTAGACCAAATAAGTCTGAAGTGCCAAAAATAGTTATATTTTAGCTAATATGATTTTTGATATGTGGAAAGAGCCAGTGGGATACTGACATAAAACCTGAATATTTCAAAAGCAAAAACAAATCTGGACAATGTGCTTCAAATGAGGAACACGCTCTGTTCTAACTCTCTGAGGCAATACTGTGCCTGGTTGTATTGTAAAGTGTTAGTGATCAGCTTTTAGCCAAGTATTTCATTTTTCTAAGACATTGATAATGAGACTGTCTAATGGATTTAGGTACTCCATTCCTAATGAATTTCAGGGGAATCTGAGTGCATAATTCTCAGAATTTTTGAAAACTGCAGCCATAACCAGTAATCATGATGGTGGGTTGTTTTTGTCTTCATGTGGAATTAACATAGAATTTTTCATTTTGTTGAATAATGTGCTTACTGTTTTCCTGGTCTTTTTTGGCTAGTGTTGCAAAGATACTGAAGGAGGACGAACCACAACCAGCTTGCTCATTTCAAGACTTTTCTACAGTGCTGAAGCCCTCAATCTGAGTCTGCCTCAAAGTGAAACCATGTAAGCCAAACGTTAGTGCCTGTTCACCTTCTAGGTGCATGAATTAGTTGTTTACTTTTACAGTCAGAAGCAGGGCACCATGGGAAGCCATAGCTAAGAATTTTCAAAGCAGCTTCCATTATCTACTGTTCAGGTCAAGCCAACTCGCACTTCTGAGTAATTTATAAAGTGCTATACTCGAAGGTATTGCACAATCTCATTATCATTAGTTTTTGCATATTTAACTACAGTTTTTAATTAGATGGTATTTTATTATTCATGCACATAATTTGACTCCAACTCAGGCAGTTCTCTTGTAAAAGGAAATTCATTTGAATCAAAAGTTTGTACTTTGTGGTGTTTAGCTGGCAAGTGGTGCAAGTCTGCAGTCTATAATGGCTTTCTTTTAATTTAGCTAATAGCTATCATGTTATGTACCTTTATAAATTTGTTAAATTCATAGCACTGGGAGTTGTCTCTCTATGCGGTAACTGTAAGTAGTTTGCTGTGTTTGGCTTTCACATACAAACTGTTTGCTCAGGCTCCTTGATGTATTATTAAAATTGGTAATGGACTCCTGGGACATCATCTAGTTATATGCCTTCATTTGCAGAATAAACCATGCGTTGTTTTCATCTTTACTCATGATTGTTAATGGCACTGATGATGAGAGGGGTGTTTTTCCACTGCCTTTATCAGCAGTGCTTTATTATGCAGGCAAAATAGCCAAGCTGCTGATTTTGTTTAAGGTTTTCAATTAGTCATTTGACTGAACACATCTGTTACTGGCAGGCTGCCAGCCCTGGACTGGAGCTATTACTAGTTTACACCTGCTGAACCATGGCCATAAGCTGTGAATGGGAATAAACCTAAATTGGCCTTTTAGCTATGGTTGAAAAGTTGTAATGTTGCAGCATTTTACTGCAGTGTCACAAAGGTATGAACTTTTCTGGCTCCAGGCTTTAAATCAGGCACAATACTCCACTCAAGCAAAGATCTTGTTTATAGCTTTGTTATTAATATCTGTTTCTCACTCTACAATTGCCGTGCCTTAATCAGCCAAAGTTAAGGGGATAAGATGATATTGCATTATCAAGGGTCTGATTCCTATTTAATTATATTTCTAAACATAACACAGTAATTCAACATTCAATGTCTTCAGATACTTTAGGATTATTTAAAGTATATTCTGTTTGTAAAGCAGCCCTCTCGTGCGAAATCAAACATACGGCAGGGACTTAAACTGGATTTCTGAATTCTTAGACTAGAAAACAGTTCCATAAATTCAGCTTTATATGTATTTTACTACAGTGCCTCTTACTAAGATTTTAAAAAAGCCCCTTTGTCACAGTTTCCAAGTCCTAGAACTATAAAACTCTACTGGACAGGTGGTTGTGTTTGGTGCAGCAGTAGCCAGGTCACAGGGAAATCAGCCCAAGGGTTGATTATTGGAGTTCAGGGAAGGTTCATGGAAGCAGCAACATTTCTGTTTGATCCAAGGAATGCACAAGGGACTGAAATGAAAACATTTTACTCATTGTGGGAAAGTAATGAACAACATTTCAAGCTCGTGACTTGACAAAGGATGTTGGCATGGCTACTGGTAGGAAGGTGTGCCACTATTTTAGCTATAATGATTAACCTATTAATGGTTATATAATGATTGTCGGACAACATGATTTAATTGATGTAAGAACATAAATATCCATCTGCAACCATTTTTTAAAATAAATGTTCCCAAAAAGATATTCCTGTAAATGGACCTTATTTTTCTAACACTTACCATTCTTTAAAGGGGACTAGGGGAGATGCCAACTGATAGCCAGAGACTTGTTCATTAATTTTTTGGTGCTTTTTGCATCACTCATCATTAAATAAACTAGAAATATGCATGCTGCCCCTGAATTAGTCATTACATTCCCTCCAGTTTCCTAGTTTTCTGTGTTCACAGTTGGCCACAGCTACACAGTACAGACTACACAACCAGTGCAGATGTGCTGGCCAATCAGATGAAGTCAAGCTTTGCTTTTTTTTTTTTTTTTTTTTTGTTAATGGCTTTCCCAGCTTTTTAACGTATTTGCAAAGAAGACATTTGCCAGCAAGGTACTTAATAGTCATTTTCTAGGGTCCAGTTCATCTTAACTTGACTGAAGCAGCAATGATTCTTCAAAGCACAGTCAAACTCTGACGTGAAAGGCCTCTTCCTACTGTCATTTTGCTGCTCCCCTGTTCCCCATTCAGCTCCCATCGAGAGTTAAAAGCACAACTTTAAGGGAAAAAAAAAAAGCTGAACAATTATATCAATTTTTACAAATATTTCTTTGTAACACACAAGGTGGTTTCAGGGCTCATATTAACCATTTTCTGTTCACATTTGTTGTTATAAGTCCTACACCATTCCTAGGGTTTTTACTGTACAGGCAAAACCTGAATAATCACTGTATAAAAACATTAAAACATTCAGATTCAACAGAATGCAATAGCCTCCATGCACAAGATCTGTTCAACTCCACATATAAATATGCCAGCATGATGCAACTTTATACTGGTCTGTGATTGGTTGATAGTTAGATTTTTTTCACATGGCAATTCTGTTCATATGCTTGTACAAGCCAATCATATTCTTACTTGTAACAACCACCTTTCTCCAGGGATTAAATGAAACCTGCGCACAAAACAAAATAAAGTGTGCACAAAAAAATTCAATAGTGCTAATATTGGTGCTCACAAAGAACTATTTTTGCACACACAAAGAAATTTTTTGCGTGTACAGCCTAAAAATAGCTAGAGGGAACATTGCCCCAGCACAAGCGAGGCACTGCCACACTTACTGGCGATGGTGCTGCTGGTGAGTTGGGGGCAATAGGCCCTGGGTCTGGGCTGCGGCACGGCACCACTGCAGGCCCAAGGTTGGGGCAGGGCCAGGAAGTGGAGGGGCTTGGGGCAGGACTTGAGCCCTGCCCAGGAATTCCCCTGGCCCCGGCCCCCCTGCCCTGCTGAAATGCAGGGGAACGCTGTTCCAGGGCCACTATTTTTAGGCCCCAGCTTTCAGCCCCTAAAAATGGAACATGGAGCCAGAACGCTGCATTCTGGGGCCTCCTGTTTTTCAATGGCAGGACCCAGAATGCAGCATTCCAGCTCCATGTTCTATTTTTAGGGGCCCTAGAATGCTGGCCCCCTAAAAATAGGGGGCTCCAGAACGGCGTTCCACTGCGTTCTGGCCTACTTTAACCCCTGCCTTTCTCAGAAGGACATAGTGGGACCCCATTATTCCTCCCCCAGCAAAAACCCTACAGGAAACTCAGCACAGTTTCCTCTATTGCTTTCAAACTGGAAAGGTTTGGCAGTAATTCAGATGACTTAAACCATAGGACTGCCCTGAAATCTCTTGCAAAGTCTGGCCCTATTCCTATGGAAATGCAACCGTGCCAGTCTTCTCCCAAACTGGTTCTCTCATGAGTAGTGGTCTGTACGTGGATGCACACTGCTCCATTCTCTGGTGCAAGCAGGACCTGCACAGAAAAACAGATAGCACTGCTCTGAACAGCAGTGACATCTGAAGGGACATCCACTGCAAAGAGTGGGGCATTCCCAAGGGAGAATGCATGGACTGGTTCCCTCCCTTGCCCTGAGCTGGCATATCCCTTAAATGTTGCCAGCTTCCACAGGGGCATCTGTGTTAGGATAGTTCAGTTAAAAAAAAAAAAAAAAACCCAAGGAGTCCTGTGGCACTTAAAGACTAACAAATTTATTTATTGCATGAGCTTTTGTGGGAGCAAATCCCACTTCATAAGCCACTTTGAAGATATGGGAACACAGAATGGGAGGAAAACAAATTCAGCAAAGTGTAAGTCATGGGAACAGGTCACGCTGTAAGATCAAATTAAAACCATTGTTAAGATTCAATCACTGGGAAATGGGGCACAGAGGAAGGTGAGGTCAAATCACCTGTTGTAATGGGAGAAGAATCCATACTCACAATTAAAAACAACAAGAGTCCTGTGGCAGCGTAAAGACTAATAGATTTCTTTGGGCACAAGCTTTCACGTGCTCCAAGTGAGTTGGAGCCCACAAAAAACTTACACCTAAAGAAATGTGTTAGTCTTTAAGGTGCCACAGGACTCTCATTGTTTTTACTGTACAACAGACTAACAAGGCTACCCTTCTGGAAATACTCATAATTGTGGCACTTAAAGATGAACAAATGTAGTTATTACATGAGCTTTTTTCAAAGCATCTGATGAAGAGGGATTTTTTTCTCCCACAAAAGCTCATGCAATAGATAAATTTGTTAGTCTTTAAGTGCCACTGGGCTCCTTGTTTATCTCCCTTAAAGTGGGGACCAGCAACGCGGACTCAGTGAGCCGCCTGTGGCTCCCTGAGCATCCTCTGGCTCCCTGGCAATTTCCTCCAGGGAGCCAGGTGTGCTCCAGGGGCTGGCACCAGTATCATGGGCAAATTAGGGTCACCGAAGTCGCCTCCATCGTCCTGCCATAACTGCATGTGCTGGGAGGGGGCGTATGGGTGATGCGCGCTCCCTCTGTCCCTTCTTCAGCTGACAGGGTGGAGCAGTACTACCCCACCTACCCCCAGCCGGCCATTCCTCCCAAGAGCGGCCAGTGGAGAACTGCAGTTTGCAGAGGTGGGGCCCTGGAATTGCCCCTCTGCAGAGTTCAGGCCTCTTTGACCTGGCCACCCCAAGGCTGAACCAAGACCTCCTCACCACCAGGCCCTGGATTGGGTGCGTTCAGCCCTGAAGTGCCCAGGTCAAAGTGGCCTAAACTCCATGGAGAGGCCATTCCAGGCCCCCACCTCCACAAGCTGCAGCTCTCTGTTGGCTGCTCTTGGGGGGGGTGGCTGCCTGGGGGTAGGTGGAGCAGTGCTGCTCTGCCCCACCAGTGGAGGGAAGCATGGAGGGAGCATGGGCTGCCCACCCCACCCCATCCCCCAGCACTAAGGGCCATGGCACAGTTGCTGGGCCGGCTCAGGCTCATGTGGTTATGGTGGTGGTGGGGATGGCTTTTCTGCTCTTTCGGGTTGCCGACCCCTGCCTTAAAGTCATGCAGTTCTGAGTCTGACCATGAGATGTCTGCATAGAAGGGCTTTAGGGGCTGTGGGCAGAGCCATACCATGCTTACTACATGCTGATTGTGGCATTTTGCACTCTTTAAAAAAGAATCCCTTCAAGGCTGTCACCAGATGATTTAGCACTAGAAATAATTACCCTTTGAACATAGATCTGTTGGCTTCTCCAGGCAGATGGGGCTGTTGGCAGAGCAGATGCTCTGCCCCTGTGACCGAGAGACTTGCTCCTTTACATGCTAGAGGCCTGGGGCCAGCCAACCCTGGCTACGAAGGACACACACCTTGGCAAGGATCAGCTGATTCCCCTATAAAAGGCAGCAGTTGATTCATCTGTAAAGGAAGCTGTAGAGAGGGTACAGAGGCTGGTCGGACTAAATATAGATATGTGGAATAGGAAAGGAGACCACATGCAGAAAGGCCTGGTAGATGGTGACCCAATATGCAGGTAAACAGATGGCCTTATGAACTTTGATTTGAATGGTTTTTTTTAAGTTCAGAATGAGAGCCTAAGAAAGGTTGCGAATGGAGAAAAGGGTGTATGAGTTACTGAAATAGACTCTTACAGGGGGAAATTGAGGCAAGGGGTGCTTGCAGAGCTCCCAGGAGTCCAAGGGCTTGAATGCTGATTTCTGAATGTTAAGCTGAAATTTTAACATCCCTTGGTCAAGATGAGCCATTCCCATTCGTTCTATCAGACAACCATATTAAGTGAGTGACTTGCAAACCACATCTGAACCCTATGGCCTTGAGCTTCCAAAATGTGTCAAGATGAAAGAGAACAGATGTCCCAGTGTCCTTTAAGGCCCTAGTCTGGGACTCAGAAGATGCAGCTTCAGCTCCCTACTCTGCAGGAAACCTCAGTGAGGCTGAAAATGAGAATCTTAAAATAAATAGAAAATAAAGATATTTGTAATCAATATAATTAACTGAAGTAGTCTAATGCAATTTGCATTCTGTTCATTCTATTATATTTGGCCAGGGTGTTCAAAACATCATAAGAGAGTTACTTGCCCAGTGCCACCGCCCACTGCAGTTCAAGGGGATTTGGGTTCTTAACAACTATAAATTTCTTTGTAAACCAAAGCTTTAAACATTAAATACCAAGATAATATTGTGCCATACTCGTTGCTAGATAAAATTAATCATTCTAAGTACAAGGAAATCAACATATTAGAATAAATCCAGGCACATTGCTTTTATGCTAGAAAGTCATACAACCTATGATGGTGGTATATTAACCTTACAGAGCTCATCCATGATACATCATCCTCTTCCAAATGCTGTCCCTTTCTCACTTTTGCATCCCTCCCTTACAAACTGAATCCCTTCCATGAGTCCCACTTCACCCTTCCTACGCAACGATCACTAGGTAAAAGCTCATCAACCCCTAAAACAGACTCAGACATCTCAGTCTCAGAGCATGTGGAAAAAGACCACAAGTTCCATCCCCTTGTTTTTCCCCCAACCAGCTAGCTAATCCAACTTTTCTTTGCGTACTGGCAGCAGGATTGGTGAATTCCAACATGAAGCCTCTTCTAGTAGGGGAAGGTCTGATGACCAATACTAATGAATCCCTACAGTCACAATTTTCCCCTTTCCCATAGTTCCTAGAAACCCTCCCTCCTCACATACCCTACCAGCTTACCCCAAAGACTCAGCTGTAAGAAATTAGCCTGCTCCCAAGTGACATTCATGTAGGAATTTACAAGCTTCTTAAGGCTAATTAATAAGTTGTCCTAATGGGTTCATTTTTTGCCATCTCACAAAATGAAATAAATAGAAACTTCTTGCACTACTAAATGATAAGTGATTTCCACTGTATTTGAATGGCTAACATATAAATTCAGTCCACATCAGTTTTGTGTCAACTAGCAAAAACAGAAACAATGAAAACTAGACGCTCATGGCTCTGCATAGGTCAGCAGTCAAGGTTATCTGTATTCAATTACTGGTATCTGCAAACTTGCATGTTGTCAGCTGATCATAGACTAAATGAAAACTTATCATTTGCAGAGCCAGTAAATACAGTTATTTGAAGCAAGCATCATCACAGTGCACTGGTTTGACTGTGTTTAAAGAAAAGAAAGAGGGTTATCAGTTTTTTGGGAAATTCTTTCAAATAGAACCTGCAGCAAATATCTAAAACTGGGATTATCTGAGTTACAAATCTTTGTTCAAAAAGTAGGAAGGGAACAGAAATTGCTCCTTAACCCTCAAAGACGATAAATTATATAATTTAACAATAGATAAACTTAGGGCACCTTTCCTGTGATACAGACCTATTGTGAGTTAACTTTTAATCTGCCTCACCTCACCATCTGGTCTGTAGTACCAAAGACCTGGCTGTATTGGAAAAAGACAATAATTTGTTTGCTAACCTCTTCCCCGGAACAATATATCATTTCAGAAAACAAAGCCTACTAACACAACGTGTATTTATCTGTTTCCTCTATCTGTGTTCCTTTTTCCACAAGTGTAAGTTCAGGCTTTTGAAATGTTTTCCTAGTGATAACTTATGATACTGTTAGATTCATAACCCTGGAAAAAATAGATTTTTTCCTTTCAGGCTTTTGTGAACTTAGAAAGATAGATGCACTCTTCTTGACTTGAGTGCAGTAATTAGTGCCTTACTACACACGCATTAGTGATATTCTTTTTTTTTTCTTTCTTTCTTTTTTTTTTTTTTTTGACAAAAGAAAGGCATCCAAAAATGGTCAGTAAATAACTGTTGTTACTGGCATGTTTGGAAAGAAGACTGTTTTTGTAGAAGTTCACATGGAAAAAAACGTCCATCCAGTTTTCAGCAACTGCATTGGTAACTATTTGGTCGTTGAACCAAGAATTCAGCATCCGCCCCTTTTCATGCAGACAAGAAAGATAGCAGCATCTCAGTAGCAAAATGCATTATAAAAGCACATAGCTAACGAGACTCCAGCAGCAAAATTACATGAAAAGCAGTAAACTTCACTGTCACAGAACTGCAGATAAAACAGTCAGTGAGCCAGCACCACCATTTAAAATTACAGGTAAAGGTAACAATGAAGACACCAAGGGCGTTTGGGAGTATGATTCAGATAAGCATCTAAAAATCGGCATGATCCCCTGAGCTATCCAACACTTTTGACAAACCCTGTTACAAACCATTCTCCTCACACCTTTCTCCACCACCTACCTGATGGCACCATCTTGAGTGGGGCCATTCTCTGGTCTGATAGCTTTATCTGGTTTTTCTGTGAATGGCAGGCTCACCCCAACCTGGCTTATGCTGATTTGAGAGTGTGAGTGCCAGCCGGAGGGTAGACTGTTAAAGAACCACAGCATAAAGCTAAAACTGTCAGTGAGGTCTTAACTCAGCGTTCACCAACCAATTGTCACATTTAAATGCCCCAGGCACTATAACAGTCTAAACACAGAGTCACAGAAAGTCCCCTTGGGTACTCAGATCTACCAGGTTGCCTACGGACGCTTACCTTTGTGATGGATGGTTGAGTATGCCACCAGTCACAGCAATATTCAGATTACTGCCAGTTACTTAACACAGAGTTAATTACACCAAAACCACACTTGTAGCATCTGCCTATAATAAACTATAGACAGTTTTATTAATAGGAAATGGAAATCAGAGTTCTTTACAAGGTTCAAATCTAATAAACACATTTAAATGCAAATGATTTACTATCTTGTTTCAAAAGAAGCTTACTCGCTATTTTTATAATAAACAAGCTCTATCTGAGCTGTAGGACTAACCCAGGCTAAGCAACTGAGGATCCTGTGCTCATGCCTAAAAATCTTGCTCCTGGCATCCTTGCAACAATGAGTTATTGATCCTCCTTGTTAGAAGGTTTTAATTCAGGTCTGTTCTAAGATGCAAACTTGGCTGATGGAAGAAATTCATTTGCATGACTCATTTTCATGCATGAGCCTATTGTCCTCTATCGTGTTTCACTCTAATTGATCTGGAGTCAATGGGCCTTCCTTGTCAGGTAGAACATACAACATTTTCCTCTGGAAACCAGCATTTCATATGATTTAATGTCTCTCACCTATCTTGTAATTTACACAGTAACAAAGGTTTGCAAGTGCTCAAATATTACCGTATGGCATACAGATGTTCTAACTAAGATTATGTAACTCACTGGCATTCAGTAAAGTCTGAACCCTAAACACATTTTTATGATGCTAAGACCTAATTCAACGATATTTAAACATAGGTGAGCAAGAATGATTCAAGCTATGTGCTTTTCAATGTTCAGTTGAAGCATGGGAACCTTTGGTATGAGCTGGCACTTGGTCAGCCAATGCTACAGAGACTTCCATAGATTTCAGGATTGCAAGGCTGGAAGGATCATCTGGTGTGACATCCTGCAGAATACAAGCTATAGATCTGCCCTCAAATGAATTCTAAAGCAGATCTTTTTCAGCTAAATGTCCAGTCTTGATGTTAAGATGAATAGGGATGGAGAATCCAGAACAATCTTTGAAATATTTTTCCAACAGTTAACTGCCCTCACTCTTTATAAATTTTAAACCTTATTTCCAGTCTAAATTTGTCTAGCTTCAACTTCCACCCATTAGATCATGTTATATCTTTCTCTGCTAAATTGAAAAGCCCATTATTAATAATTTAGTCCTCATGTAGGTATTCGTAGACAGCAGTCAAATCCCTTTTTCACCTTCTCTTCGTTAAGTTAAACAGATGGAGCTCCTGGAGCTGATCGTTAAAAGGTGGGCATCCTTTAATCAATCTCATGCCTCTTCACTGAACTTTGTCCAATTTTTCAGCATCCTTCTTGGATTGTGGCCTGTGATTTGGTAGGTTGTAGCAGATATCAGCTAACACCTCTGCTTTGTCCGTTACCTTATCTCCTCTCTCTCTCTTTTACACAAACCTGAAACAGTAAGGCAATATAGCTTCTATTGATTCTGATATGCACATGTGTTTGGGATAGTTGCTCAGATACCTTGAAGAATACACTGGAGAACAACCAGTTCAACTCACAGTCCTGAGCTGGCCAGTTCCATATCACAGTAGAATAAAGTACATAGATTTTGGCATAACCCTTCTCCTATAATATACGGGTGCTTTCCAGTAATACATTAACCCATGTGACAAACATCTGTCACACATAGTTTGTTCTTTCTCTCACCTGCTCCCTAGGGGGAGGAATGAGTGTGCACTGCAAAGTGTGTTTCAGTAGTTTTTTTCTATTTTGTAAAATTTTTTTTAACCAAAAGTTGCATTGAGATCTTTACTGTCATCATGACTGTGGGGGAAAAAGTCTTCTCAAAAAAAACTCCTTCCACAAGGTCTTCAGAGCTGAAAAGAAGCAATTTCAAGCGATTTTAATGTGACAACTCTTAGGCCTTTCTGCATTGAGGTCATACAGCCACTCCTCTCTTCAAATGCATCAAACCCTATTGGGGTAGCAGTGGGCCTTCACTTGGGCAGATGTTGGCAGAAGATGGCTGCCCATACAGACATGACTGCAGAAGACCCCGGTCTAGCCACTTACTGACAGGGCCTAAGTGTTCACAGCATCAGCCCTGAGTTACTTCAGTGGGGCTCTGAGGTTCTTTTCAGCATGGTTGATACAACATTTTTTCTGAACGAGTAGATTAAGAAGAATTACATTATACCCGATTCTAAATTTTAGGTCACTATCAGGATTTATTGGCTTCCAAGTGCTGATCAATATAAAAGTCATTTCAAAATTAACTTTGAGTCACTCAATTTTCCCTTCATCTGTGTGGGAATTTTGCTTTCTTTAACCAAAATTCACTGCTTAATGGCCTCTTTTATACTACTGCCAGAAGTAGTGACTGGTTTTTACTCTACGTAAGCAAACTTGCTCAAATCCAGTTGTCGGCCACTTCACAGGTTCAAAACTCTGGTTGCTGTGGGGGGAGGGGACACTTCCTCGACACCATCCCTTCCCCAGGCATTGCCTTCAGCTTTCTCCTTTGTTTCCTGCATGCTTTTTTTCCAGTAGGCACCATCCCTTGCTCTTCTGACTTGTACTCAGCACTACCTATGGTCACTGCTCAGCTATTCCTATCACTTAATCCTACACAATTTCACCCTCTGCCCCTTGCCTAATTCCTCCCCCTTCTAGGATACTGCCCAGCTCTCTCCCCTCTACCACTAGGTACTGTTCCTGTAGTATCCCCTCCTCGCTCATCTCTCTTCCTGTGCATTGCCTCATCTCAAATCTGGGAGTAAGCAGGCTACCAGGGAGTAACAGAGCACAGTGTGTGCAATGGTCTCTCTTTTTTACCACCAGCACCTTCTCGCTTTTGCTTCTCTCACTCCTACCTGGTGACAGATAGTGGGAAAGTGTGCCTGGATCCAGGCTCCTGTTCCTTGACAGTACCAAGCAGTGATTCACTCTGCAGGCCACAGCAAGCAGAGAAGCTGCTTCTGCTTCTGGAGTTGTGGCGGCAGCTGAAAAACTGCGGCCTCTATTCACATTGAAGGCGGAAATCCTGCACTGCCAGGAGCTTCTGGTGAGACTGGGACGAGCTAATTTTAATGCTGCAAAATTCATGGTGTTTGTGACAATATCATGAGAGCTGGAAGCCTCAGGAGATGAATTACTTTTACTTTTTAAAAAGGAGACAGTTTAGGATATTCATGTCTCCTGGTGTAACTGTCTTGACAAGGATGCTTTCCTCCACACACACGTTCTTTAAGTGAAGGAAGAGAAGCTATAAACAGAGGAGCCAAGAGTAATCCCAGTGCATGGAAGGGAAGTTGCACAATGCCTGTGCATCATTTAAGTCCCATTTGCACCTTCCTTTTAGAGTTAAATGGGATCGAAGAGCTTGTGCTAGCCTTTTAAATATAGCCAACCCCACGCATTCAAAAATAATGACTCAGGCCCTAAAACTAATCATGGTTACCTTAAAATAATGATATTTTTAAAGAATAAATTTGAAGTTCTTTTAAATTTTCCTTGTGTCTTTGAGATTTCCAAGGTCACAATGTCAAGCTTTTTTCTACAACCATAAAAGGGTTGGTTTTCTTTTCAAATGAAAGCTAAGGTTTTTCCCATCACATGACTCCAGAAGCTGGGGTTTTAAGAAACATACAATTTGTGAGACTCCTGGTAAAATCCCAAGAGTCAGCAACATTGCCTTTCTGAGCAGCAGTGAATTTTACCCAGACTGAATTTCAGCCCTGGTGTAAGGCGACATACCTGCCTTTAAAGTCACATCCACTTATACCAGTGCTCACTGCAGTCAACACACTCCTGGTCTTTCAGCTCTAAGTACAAAAGATGGATTTTTAAACACTAGGCAGAAATCGGCCTAGTACTTGCTGGGAGATGATTATGTCTGAACCCATTTTAACTGTAATGAGAGGGATTATTTGGAACTATAGTATAGTTGAGAAAAGGCCTTTAGAGGCCATGACAATCAGAGAGCACAAAGATGACTTAAAGACTGTAGATCATCTGACTCACAACCTGCCGGTGAGCATTTGCTATACAAAATTAAAATAACATTAATTTAGACACACAACACAGAATCTGGTAGTAGAAGTTCTTCTGCTGAAGAGCATCTATTATTCTGTTAAAGGTCTGCAGTTCAAGTTTTATTCATCTCCCATTGTCACTGGTTGTGAAATAAAAATGAATTTTGGACATTCGATAGCCATTGGGATCAAGGAGGAACAGCCAGGAAAAGAAATGGATTCCATGATCCAGGGAATTGAAGAAGCTGATAAATATGAAGCATATTCCAATTGAACATGATTTCATTTAACATTAGAAAACGTGTTCACTAGATAAAAGCCTCTATATTCAAAGATAGTATTTAACATTTTTGCAAAAGCATTAAAAAAACCATTGTGTAAAAAGACAAGTAGAAGAAGTGGACTTTGTCAGAGAAAGGTCTCTGGAAAAATTAAAGCTCCCCTGAGATCTGTAGTAAACTTCCAAGATACCATATTTAAAAAAAAAAAAAGAAAGAAAAGAAATCATTCTGAAGGCTAAGAGGGAGCACATGCAATTTTAAAATAGCACGAAGGCAATCCATAGCTGTTAAAAAGAAAAGCACAAAGGCTACTAGGGCTTTGCTTACAACGTTTTTAATTGTCTTCCTTAAACTCCAGAATAAAGCCTCATCACCTTCAACCCCACCCAATAATACTATGTTGGTAAATATAATTACTTCTATTGTCTAATCAATATCATATTGCTCGTGGCTTCAGCTTGTTCAATATCAGAGTCTGAGATCACTGACTCCTGATACTTACCTCAAGATGCCAATATCTGTTCAGTGTTGGGTAAACTACATTAGTTACTCCAGCAACTGATTTTTTTTTATCTCCTTTAATAATCCACATCAGTAAAATACAGTTTTAGTAACCTAATATGAAAGATGTAGCTGACACATACTAAACTTCCAGAGTGCATGCACAACTTGAGAGTGCTTCCTTCATACGAGGTGATAACCATATTTGGGGCTAAATAAGCTCTAAGATAGGCTTCTCAGCTGGCGCCCAGAGCTGCACCTACCAGTCCAGACCCCACCCTTCAAGGCCAGCCACATGGGCAAGGCCCAATGCCCACTCCCAGCGAGCATGAGCCAGAGCTCTCAGCCAAAAACAGATGTTCTCTAGCAGCTTATGCAAAAGCAATTCTAGTGTCGCCTCACCTGCCTGTAAGTAAGGAGAGATCCATCTCCCAAGGCCTGCGTGAGTGAGGGACTGTCTTGTAGAGTAGGCTATGTGATGAGCTGTAGAGGTCTGACTTGGGGGTTGTAGGTGCTGACTAGTGGCAGTCTGTTGTTTTCTGTCTTGGGCTTCTCCTGCTGTAGTTGACTTTGGGTGGGTACAGACAGTCCCCCAACTTTAAGCAGATACTCACCAACAACTACAGATCTAACAACAGAACCATTAAAGTAGGCACATATCCCTGCAATATACCATGCTGCCAACTTTCCCCACATAGCTGCACAAAAGACACCATCACAGGACCTAATCAAACCAGCTACTCCATCAAGGCCTCATTCACCAATGTGATGTATGCCATCATGTGCCAGACATGCCCCCTGCCTTATATATTAGACAAACAGGACATGCTCTGTGCAAAAGAATAAATGGACACAAATCTGATATCAGAAATCACAACATTCAAAAACCAGTAGGTGAGCACTTCAGTCTTCCTGTGCACGCCATATGTGATTTGCTAATAGCTGTGCGCAGACAAATAAATAACTCATGGCTTCAAAAAGAAACTGCATTCATAAGCAAATTTGATGTTGTTGTTTCAGGGCTGAATAAGGACTTAGGAATTTTTTCTCATTACAACAGGTGATTTGACCTCATCTTCCCCTATATGCTGTTCCCCAATGTTTGACTCTTAACAACTGCTTTGATTTGCTGTTACAGTGTCACCTACTCCTATGACTTACACTTCCTTGCCTTTATTTTCCTCCCAGTCTATAAGTTCCCCTATCTTCAAACATCTGATGATGTGAGATTTGTCTCCCACGAAAGCTCCTGTGATAAATACATTTGTTAGTGCTTGAAAGTGCCACAGGCCTCCTTGTTTATTTTGCTGAAGAAGACTAACACAGCCACCCCTTTGGAAATTGGTGACTGACGTAAAACTAAAAGCAAGCACCCTGGGTTAAAGTATAACTTGGCAGGCCCCAGAATCCTCCTAAATTGGCGGGGCCCAACCATGCCAGTCTGGGCTCCCCTCACGCATGTCAGCTACTGCCCCCCAAACTCCCGCTCTCCCCCACCTGCTACCCCCTCACCCAAGTTACTGCTCCCCACCTGCCTACCCCCCACCCCAGGTACTACCCTCCACACACCTAACCCCACCCCAGCCACTGCCTCAGCCCCTGTCTCGCCACTGGCCCCCCAACCCTTCCCTAACTCCCTCCACCATGCTATGCCATCTTCCCCTGCTGCCCCGGGCCGACCCTTCCCCACGCCTTTTCCCAGCCGGGCCATCTCACCTGTCCCTGAGCCCCCCGAGGACCCTCTTACCTGGCTGCCATGTCACTGCAGCACAGCACGGCACGGCCTGAGCCTCTGGCCTGAGCCTGCTCCAACTGAGCATGTTCAGAGGCTCTGAATCTGCTCAGTCAGTGCAGGCTCAGGCTGGAGTCTCAGCCCAGGCTGGGCCAACTCTGTGCCTCCCAGAACACACAGGAATGGCATTCTGGGGCCTGCTATGTTTAGAGGCTCAGCATTGGGAGCCGGAATGCTGCGTTCTGGGGGCCTGCTAATTTTAAATGGTGGGCCCTGGAACACAGCATTCCAGCTCCACTTTCTATTTTTAGGGGTCCCAGAATGCTGTCCCCCTAAAAATGGTGGGCCCCGGAATGCTGTTCCTGTGCGTTCTGGCTTACTTTAACCCCTGCAAGCACCGAAATCAGTATTTGCAAGATTAAGAACTTGTATGATAAATTCTTCAAGACCAAGGACCACATTTTCTTACTTGTTTGTACAGCCCTAAGTTCAGGGCACCCAGTCATGATCCAGGGCTTTGGCAATGAGCTGTATACAAGTAAATGGCCAAAGATTATTTCTTGGTAAACTTAAAGTAATGCCAAACCCTTCCCTCAGCCAGCTGGGGTATGGGGTAATTGTGAAGCCATACAATGCTTATGCAAATCAAATCTTGTTGGCCTATCAGAAAGCAAAGATCTGCATAAATGGGAAGGTCACAGACAGATTTGCCTTTGTACATAACCTTTGTGCTCTTGTTGGCTGAATCATTCCAGTGAAATGGAATGGTAGCATAAGTTTTTTGTAGCTTAGGCTAAACTATGCTTCGGGGGGGGGGGGACCCTTACTGGTAGAAAATGAGCCAATATTGCCTGTTTTAAGAGCAAAAATTAAGTGGGTGAGTTAAAAGTGATTTTTAATAGTATTTACAGCATATATATCTCATCATGACATTTTATCTATTAGCTATGCAAATTCCTTAATGACAACCCTTAACCGTTACTACCAGAGAAGCTCAGGACACTACACTGTTCCCAAGATGTTGCCTTTGTGTGCTTTCTTACATATGGCAACAAACGCCTATACTTTTGTATAAGAAGTATGCACCAATAAATTATCCTAATTGGAACCACATTGCAAACAAAATGCAAATGGCAAGAAACAGTGATTGTTCTCAAAGGCCTGTCTTGAGAGTTAATCTATACAAATTATAAGCACTCGATAACTATCCTGGTTTTCAGACTAGCTGTCTTTATGTCAGATCCCAGGACTAGGCTCTGGGGATTTCAAAATGTATCATGAAATAAAAACAGCTGCAAGGGAAACTCATATGACTAGGATAGGTGCCATATAGCAATTAACAGGCAGAAGTTTTGATCTGGAAAATCACATTTATTTTAATTGCTTCACTGTTATGTTCATAAAGAATTTGGCTCATTTCACTATTTTCCTTATTAGATATACTATTTAACTTCGGAACAATGTAGTCATTAGTTCCATTGTTCCAGGTTTTTCATTGCTCTAAAATGAATGACAGAGACATGTTCTGCAAGGAAGATTGTTTATAAATATTTATCATAGTTTGAACTGATATTCATGTAATCCATCCTAATTTTCTACCACATAATTCACCAGTTATTTTAGCTAATCTGTAACACAATGAGTGGCAGGTTTTTTAACCTGTGAGTCCAATAATCTATTTAAGGACAGTCTAGCACCCCTTATAAAATGTACAAAAAGAATGTCTATACATATTGCCTATGAAAACAGAACACCTCCTTGGCTCTGTTCATTTTCTGTTTGTGGTCTGTTTAAAGATCTGTGTAGGCTTGCTTCCACATTTCTTTTCTCTTCTCTTTTTTTTTTTCTTTTGAATCTGCATAGATGAAAAGAGATGGGCAAAATTTCATCCTCAGAAGCATATCTTCAGCTCCTGCTGCTTTCAATGGGAGTCCTGAATGCAGAATTGGGCCTCTTGTGTAGGTAAACAACTAAACAAACAGTGAGTCCCAGATATCATGACTTTGGAAAGGGTGTTGCATCTGAGAGGCGTCAACATCTGAATTCTACCTTTGGTACTATTAAATATGCATAGGACCGTCTGTTCAAAATGAATATTCTCTAATTGAAAAGAATCAGTAAGTGAAAAATGAAATTTGGCAGTTCTATTCTACGCTACCATTTGGTGCTTGTTGTGGGACTCTAGCAAAAGGGAGCTATCACTCCAGGCATAATTTACTTGATTTTTAAGGATCTGTATGAATTCTGGCTGCAGACCAAATAGCCATTAGCAAAGAGGAGTGTTTCCCCATGCTCATTTGTTTTCCATGTGTGAATTTTCACTCATCCAAACGCTCCCCACAAAAAAATATTATTTGTCTTCATGAATTCCATATGGAAATACAACAAAAGTCCTGCTAATAAATTATTCAAAAAACACAACAGATTTTTTATGAAAATAAAGTAAAAGAGCTAGTGTTAGACTAAAACCATTAGATCCCTTTGATTTCAATATTTTATGAAATGCTATATATGTAGTGAATAGATTCACATGCTCAAGTAGAGCTTTTCTGAGTGAATTATCCTAAACAAGGTAACTTGATGGCAAAGTTGGTAGGCTTTTAATGCTATTATTGTTAGAAAAATAACATTAATATGAGACATATGCAGGATGCTATTACATCAGAACCCTACATTTATTCAGTCAGTATGCAGGCCCAGTGCTGTGGATCAGTTCAGAGTTGCAGGGCCTTTAACATATGTACCTTAGCTTAGTCTTGAGGTCAAAATCTGTTAATGCAATTTTCTGTAGAAGAAGAAGAATTTCAAATCCATATGTTTCTAATGACACGTTCAGGGTTTGGATTTTTTTTTTTTTGGCCTAGTCACATTGAATGGGAACTTCTTTGAAATGTGTGTTATGTATGAGAAACACTGAAACCAATTTGTGAAATAAGACAAACTTTAAAAAAATAAACCTCTGTCCATTTATTTGTTTGAAAAGTTAAATTTTGGTAACATCATGTTTCAAATTAAAAAGGTCATTATTGATAATTTGCATTTACTTATTGAAGCGTTACATAATAAACCAAAACCATGTGTCAGATATAACCCATACAAAATAAGTATGCTGAGATAAAGGAGTTTCAAAGATTAAAAAATGAATGTGGCATTTAAACAAGACATAAAAAGGGTGCTTAAAGTTAAAAAGATACTTTCAATTTCAAATAATTAATGTTTTTCTTTCTTCAGTTTTTGTGGTCATGTAGCACAAATTGTATCAGAGACACTGTGTTGAACATGCATAGTTTGGATTGAGCCCTTGTTTGTGTCTATTTAACAGCTATTCACAGCTGTCTGTGCTTTCAAAGTATTGGGATAAAATTTCATCACAAACTTTAGTTAACACAAAGAACTAACATTATGTTAAATGGGCCTGACTGTGATTATTGGCCAGACTGGTAGCAGCTGGAACAAGGAATTTATATACATACACATACACATGCACAGGGTTACAGTTTAAATGCCAGGGAGTCAGTGTTTGTGCAAAGTCTGATTGTATAAAGAAAGCTGCAAAGCCAGAGTCCCAAATATAAGAGGGAAATTCTTCTAATAATGAGAGCCTGAACATAATACAGAAAATGGGTTCCTGGAGCCCAAAGGTAATAAGAAAAGTTGCTCCCCAAAGTAAAGATGGCAGTAAAAGCCTTCCTCCACTCCCAAAGAGGCATCTGATAGGAGAAACACCCTTTTGTTGTCCTCCACAAGCTTCTTGAGTTCCTTCCCTGAAAACATTTCTGTTCACAGAGACATGAGCTAGCTCCTGTCCATTCAAGCCGGCAGTATTTTCCCTCTGAATCTCCCACTGGTCAAAGGGAAAATACTGCTACACGTGTCCTGATGACTGAACCCCTCTCCAGTCACAGCCGGGGGTGCCTTTCTATACATGGCAAGATTTCTAACTGTCTGTTTGCCAGACTGTTGAGTCTGTCCTGCTTGTTACACCTCCATGGTATAACTGCTAACAAAAAATACATAGCAGAGTTGCAATAAACGTGGAGTGCAATTGAGAACCCGTGGCTCCCACCCTTTTTGGCGGTAATTGTGAATATTCAGAATCAGGCCAAAATCCACTGAAGTATCTGGGTGGTGTTGGAATGAAATTAGTTTTACAAAAATGTAAAGGCAAGGAAGAAGATGCAAAATGAATGTCTGAATGTAACTGAGTTTCTGGGTTAGCTGATAATTAGCGTGCTAGCTATGTTTCTAATATACCTACCACGCTAATTATCAGCTAATCCAGAAACTCAGTTACATTAGAAACACTACACAAATAAATAATAACAAAGGTAAAAATATCTCATGCATTTTGATTTGAAGAACCAAGAATTGATGGCAGATGAGAATAGGCTGTTATCTTACTAGTTCTGAAATGGCAAATAGCACAACTAAATACACAGGTGTGTATGGGAGATACTTGATTTAGATTGCTGGGGAAAACAAATTACATAAAACTTATTCAAGATTTTATTGCATTTTCCATGTTAAATTTTCCCCAGCAAATTAACAGATTAATATGAAATGGAATCATATCACTGTTTTTAAACACAGCAGACAACTAAGCATTCAAAGGAAAAATTTCTGCATATAATTAGCAATTTTACCAGAAGCCTAAAACAGGCTTACAGTCATTGACAGTTGTTAAAAAGAGTTCTGGAGATGGGACATATTGTTCATGAACAAAGGCAGCTTATTGGGGGGGAAAAAAAGGGACATATCCTCAAAACTCCCATGTTATTCCACCTCAGTCCTATAGCCAAGATTCACCAAAGCATTAGGCATGTGAATATGCTTGACATTCATGGAGTTATTTATATGCTTAAAGTTAATCACGTGTTTAAGTGAACTGGCCTTTCTTCAAGTAAGAACTCCCTTTTATTAAGGCTCATTCTGCTGACTTCACACCTTAACTTTCCCTTTCCAGGACCTTTCCCTTGATATCTTTAGCCTGAAAATATGACACCTGGGTTTCATAACCCTTTCCATTGCCAATAGACTTTCACCTGACCAGTCATGTACAAGTCTCACTGGAAAGCTGTTCCAGTGCTTGATTCTTTTTGTGTCCCTTCTTCCAGATGTGTAAGCATAACTCAGCCTCTGAGGTCTTCAATGCAAAATACAATTAGAATATTCCTCTGGCAACTCAAAAGTTAACATGCTACCTTTTTCCAGTTTACATTAAGCCATGGGAACAGTTTAGATAAAGTTGCCTTTTACCTGCCTTTCAATTACTCTGTTAAACTATGGGAACAGGTTAGGGGAAAAACTACTAATACTGATATTGTTCTTTCACTCCAGCTCCATCACAGGCCACTTGCCTCATCATAGGCTATGTCCACACTTAGGCAGTTAAATCAATTTAAGTTAAATTGATTTAATAAAATCGCTATAAAATAGTTTAATTGATTTAATTAAATCGATTTAACATGTCCCCACTAGAAGCTCAAATTGACTAGCATGTCCATGGACAGGACTTGCTAATTTGATTTGGGAGAGGGGCACCATGGGAGGTATGGCAACATGGCACCCTAGAAGGGTCAGGCCCCCCACCCAATATATAGAAAAAGGACAGCACCATGGGAAGGAGAAGGGCAAAAGTGTTAAATTAAAATAAAAGTTAAATTGAAATAACATGTCCCCAATGTGTTATTTCAAAATAACAGTTTTGATTCAACCATCATTTTGATATAATGCTAGGTTTTATTATATCAAAATGACTTCCCTTATTTCAAAATAAGGAAACATAGTGTGGACTTGCAATCTTTTAAAGCAAAATAATCAGCATTATTTTGATTTGATGACTAAGTGTGGACAAACCCTATAGTATTTTAAAGGCTTTCATGGGAAACCAAATGGGAACCTCTATGAGCAAGTCTCATGCAAAATGCTGAGCAGCAACTAACATGACTTTGCAGCAGAATTCACATGTTCCATTTGGAAACACTAGCCCATTGTGTCTTCTCATCAGCTGAGTAGGTTTTATGCATCTGTTTAGCACTTCAACAACAAAACTCCAGCAACACATCACATCTGACCCTAACCTTCTCTCTGCCTGCCATATCGCCAGATGGACCAGGGAGGGGGGTGAGTTCACCACAATGTAAAATTACACTACAGCCAATTTAATTGGCCTCCATAGAGCAGCCAAGCATGAGCTAAGCATCTAATGTTACATAATGTATGATGAGAAAGCATGAGGCATTCAACTAAATTGGGAGATGCTGATAAATCGGGTGACAGGTCACTTCATACCTCTCAACCCTCTCATAAGAGGACCATTCCTCATCTTACTATTTAACTTCACCCCCCTCCCACTTAACATTACTGTTTAGTACTGCTACCAGAAAAGCCGAACAGTGAAGCTGAAGTTGTAGAAATTATTTATGTTTTGTGAACTTTAACTATTTGACTCTTCCACGGTTTCAGCAAGCCCCACCAGCAGTTTGGGTCTGCAAATGTTCACAGCCTGAGATTGGTTGGTTGGTTTGTTATTTATATGCCCTCAATCAAACACATGCCAACTTTTAAATAAAAGCAGCAAATTTCATCATCCTTCTTCCATCCACTTCTAACTGAGAGCAATAAATGATTGCTCGTATATAGGTGTATTTTGTTGCATCTTCTAATCAACATTTCAACTCTAGTACTTACAGTGCTTTTAATGATAGCATAGCTAAACAAGACCTCATGCAGTAACACATTTTAGTGAATTACTTAAACTGGTTTCTTGTCAATGAATTGCAATTCCTTATATGCTTCATTTCCCCCATCAGTAAAATGAGATAAAGCACTTTGTGATGTACTGATCAAAAGTGCTGTATACGAGTTAGATATTTATTTATTTATTTATTTTATTTATTATTACTGTTAGTTGCACAACCCAAAGACAAATATTGAGCTAATTATTTCTTTCATTCAAAGGCACCCTTTTAGGTATGGAAGTGTAATGAGAGAAAATTCAAGGCAGGATTGTAGTACTTGGTCAGTCTAATTCAACCATATGAACTGAACCCTCACGAAGGGAGTAGCGTGAATGTCTTGATGCCATACAGTTCTACAAATGATTTCTGCTTTAGTCAAAACATGTTTAAACAGGTAATGGTCAAAATATTTTCCAGAATTGTGAAGTGGACTTATTCTTATTGTCCTTTCTACTTATGAAACTAAATGAAAAATAGAAATGCGTCATTTAGTTGATGTATTTAGCCTTTCAGAATGCATAATAGACTGGTCACAAACTATCGACAAGTAAATAAATTTTCTCAAATGTCTGCATTATTCAAACATGTTTATCAGTACCATTTCATATGATTTTTAGTCTTCGTATTGATTACTGATATTTGAAGTGGGCTTTAGTTATAGTTGGTCAGTTAAGAGAATACTCCAAAAATGTACCTTTTTTTAATTTGCTTCCCACAAAGATTCTTGCCAGTAAAACACAGTGCTCAATATTCATATTAAATAAAAGAGACATGAGCATGGCAAAAACAAGTTCATTAACAAATAGTGGCTTAAAAATAGGGTGCATTAGGCCGTGTCTAAACTGATGATGGCAAAGTCATTCCCGTCAAAACAGTTTTTTTCCCCAGATCTCCTGAGTAGCCAATAAAGACATGATCAGTCAATCTGGAAATTGACTTAAGAAAACTACCCTCTCAAGGGCTATGTCTACATTAGAGGGCTCGGGTAAGTCAACTTAATACGGTTGACTTAAAGTCAACTTTATTAAGTCGACTTAGAGAGGCCCCATTTGTTTAAGTCGACTTTATAAAGTCGACTTAAGCCAGGGAATCCATTTAAAGTGGACTTAATAAAGTCTTCTTAAATGGCTCACCTGCCTTAAGTTGACTTTATTAAGTTGACTTTAATGGTCACATTTTGTTAAGTCAACTTAATAAAGTCAACTTAACCCTTAAAGTTGACTTTAAGGGTGAGAGATACTAAATCCACTTAAGCAAGTGCTTATGACAACTTAATGAACTCCAAATGTGGCCATGGAGTTGCTTAAATCAACTTAAGCCTGGTTACGTCAACTTAAGTCTCCAGCGTAGACATGCCCAAGCAGCGTAGCCCTCCATCGACAGGAACACGTTTCATTGGCACAGCTCAGTGAAGATGGTGCACTTAAGGGGAGTTAGCAAGTCAATGGGAGTTACGCAAGCAATTTTGTTGGCAGTGTAGACTGAATCTTTTTGCCCAGCTCTAATAATTACCCTTTGGCAGTTTGAAATTTAAATATATTTGTTCATAAATAGCCTTTTCTTTGCTCACTTGTTTGTAATTTTAGGATTACTGTATTCACTAAAAATATTTTTATGAAGCACTGATGAATTTGTTTTCAGAGGAAGTCATAAATACAAGACATTTTAAAATTTTAGTGAGAGAAGAAGGGTGAGGAAATATCTTTTATTGGTTCTACGTCTTTTGATGTGAGAGAGAGAGAGAAACTTTTGATCTTACACAAAACTTTTCTTCAATTCTATATCATATCCTTTATCTAGAATGGACACAAAACAATTTCAAAACAATAAGGATATAATGCAATTCAGGTAGCTCTGATATGTAATGCAGTGAAGTATTAAATTGGCAATGTGGTAGCCCTCTTCATAGGGGTAAATTTCACATAGATTAGTTGGTGTAAATTGGCCTACCTCACTGAGTCCAGCCTCATATTTGGGCCTGAATGATTATCAATATTCATCAGTGTTGGCTGGAAAATAGATATGTTCTTCAACAGGAACTGCTAAGGGAATTTAGGTAGGCAGTGCCTACAATTGTTAACTATCCATAAACCTAGTCCTGGAGCTGACTTCATCTCTGAGAAGATTAGTTAAGTCACTACCCCATCAAGATTACCAGATACAGACTCTGGGAAAAAAAAGAAGTAACAACAGTTGTTCTCCAGAAGGTGAAAATGAATATAAAGGTTATTTGTGGCCCTAAAAATCTCTATTATTTCAGTTGTATTTGATACCTCGGATCATATTCTCCTGGAATTCTTGACCTGCTTTGGCTTTCACTCATCTTTTCTCTTCATTCTTATCTTAAGCTCTCCAGTCAGTCTTTCAGCTAATCTTTCGGAGAGTCCTCCTCCACTATTCTAGGGCAAACAGAAGACTTTGTAACGGTATAACAATAGTGGGCAATGGAGGCCTCCAAACAACTTAAGGGTACTTTGTAGAGTTACGTAGTAAACAAGTAGGTAGTAAACAAGTAGTTGTCTAGGATGTAGATTGGGGAATTCCGGTGGTGGGAATCAACATCCCAGGAGACAGTCTATGTAACTCGGGGAGGGCCTGATCACCCCTTCCCTATGAAACAAAGGACATTATGGATTATAAATATAACCCATTTCCTGACTTCAGTGGACTTTGCCATAGGACCTTGAAGGGTGCCTCGGAGGACATCACTCCCCTGCTGAAGCCCACGGTCGTGAAGTGGGGTCCCTGACTGCTGATTGGGTTGTAAGCCTGTCTATATTGCTTTGTGTTTAACTATGAGTATATCACTTTTATCTGGATATTTAGTTAAGTAATATGTTAGTTAATAAAACACTTTATTTCATATTATGCACATCTTGGTGGTTGTTGCTGCTGGAATCCCTGACTTGAAACCCGCTTGCTAGTGGGGAACAACTATTTTCCTTTCTCCATGGATTCCCCACAGGTCTCCATGTTTGACTCGCTCATCATCTTCCCATCCACCTTTCTTTAAGTGACCGCATTACTGAAATATCTTCATCTACTACCTCCATGTGAGTGATGCACAGATCTTCATCTCTCCTTTCAATCCTGAACCTCAGATAGAATTGAACCAAACCTGAAATTTGGCTCCATTCAAAAGTCTTCTCTTCTTTAACAAACTTCTTCATTTTGACTACACCACCATCCTTCCTATCACCCAGGTCCATCACTTAGATAGTATATTTGGATCCAAATATATCCCACATCGATATAAATGTATCCCTCAGTACCCACCTATCCATGCACAGAATCTTGCCACACCTTGCTTCATAGTATCTATTAGATGTATTTTCATAGAATCATAGGCTTGGAAGGGACCTCATGAGGTCATCTAGTCCAACCTCCTGCCAAAAAAGTAGGACTGTTCCCACTAAAATTATCTCAGCCAGGGTTTTGTCCAGCTGGGCCTTAAACATCTTCAAAGACAGAGATTCCACCACCTCCCTAGGTTGCTTATTCCAATGCTTCACTGCTCACCTAGTAAGAAAGTTATTCCTAATATCCAGCCTCAACCTCCCCAGCTGCAAGTTGAAACCATTGCTCCTTGTTCTGTCCTCTTTTACTACTAAGAAAAGCTGAGCTCCATCCTCCTTGGAGCATCCCTTCAAGTAGTTGAAGGCTGCTATCAAATCCCCCCTCAGTCTTCTCTTCTGCAAGCTAAATAAGCCTAGCTCCTTCAGTCTTTCTTCATAGGGCTTGTGGTCCAGCCCCTTGAACATTTTTGTTGCCCTCTGCTGGACTCTTTCTAATTAGCCCACGTCCTTTTTTTAGTGGGAAGCCCAAAACTGGACACAATACTCCAGATGCGGCCTCACCAGTGCCGAATAGAGGGGAATGATCACATCCCTCGATCTGCTGGCAACACTTCTTCTGATGAAGCCTAGTATGCCATTGGCTTTTCTGGCAACAAGAGCACACTGCTGACTCATATCCAGCTTCCCATCCACCAGGACCCCCAGGTCCTTTTCTACAATGCTGCTACTTAGCTGATTGCTCCCCAGCCTGTAGCAGTGCATGGAGTTTTTCCGTCCCCAGTGCAGGACTTTGCACTTGTCCTTGTTGAACCTCATGAGATTTCTATTGGCCCACTGCTCCAATTTGTCAGGGTCTCCCTGAATCCTGTCCCTGCCCTCCAGCACGTCTACCGTTCCCCCCAGCTTGGTGTCATCCGCAAACTTACTGAGTGTGCAATCTATCCCATCATCCAGATCATTAATGAAAATGTTGAACAGAACTGGTCCCAGGACCTCCCCCTGGGGCACACCACTCGTTACTGGTTGCCAACTAGATATGGAGCCATTGATTCCTACACGCTGAAACCGCTGATCTAGCCAGTTCTCTATCCACCTTACAGTCCACAAATCCAACCCATACTTCCTTAACTTGCCAACTAGAATGCTGTGGGAAACCGTATCAAAAGCCCTGCTAAAGTCGACGTATATCACATCAATGGCTCTTCCCACATCCACAAATCCACTCATCTCATCACAGAAGGCAATAAGGTTGGTCAGGCATGATTTACCCTTGGTGAATCTATGCTGACTGTTCCTGATCACTCTATTTTCCTCCAAGTGTTTCAGGATGGATTCTTTGAGAACCTGCTCCATGATTTTTCCAGGGATTGAGATGAGGCTGACAGGGCTGTAATTCCCTGGATCCTCCTTTTTGCCTTTCTTGAAGATAGGCACTATATTTGCTTTCTTCCAGTCCTCCAGCACCTCCTCCGTTCACCACGAGTTTTCAAAGATAATGGCCAGCGGTAATGCTATCTCATTGGCCAACTCCCTTAGTACCCTCGGATGCAGTTCTTCTGGCTCCATGGACTTGTGCACATCCAGCTTTTTTAGGTAGTCCCTAACCTGACTTACCATCACCAAGGGCCTCTCTTCTTCTCTCCAATCTGCCATGCCCAGTGTAGTGGGCTGGGAGCGGGCCCTACCTGTGAAAACTGAAGTGAAAAAAGCATTGAGCACTTCAGCTTTTTCCTCATCTTCCATCATGAGGATACCTGCCCCCTTCAGTAAGGGACCTGCACCATCCCTGATCCTCTTCTTGTTATTGACATACTTGTAGAACCCCTTCCTGTTATCCTTCACATCCCTTGGTAACTGCAACTCCAATTGTCCTTTAGGCTTTCTGATTTTATCCCTGAAGTCCCAAGCAATATCTTTATATCTTTATATTCCTCTTTGTCTACCCTGCTAAAAATCTTATCCAAGTCCTCAGCACCTCCTATTCTGACAGTTGAAACATGCTGCTCCCTGGTCCTCCCAACATCCACCTTACTCCCTTCAGACCCACTGTAAAAGCTGCAGCTAAAATAATCTTCTTAGTCTGATATTTTGACCATGTAACTCTCCTGCTCTTGCATCCTTCCAATGGAAACTCTTTCTCAGTTCCATCAGATAGAAGCTTCTAATCCTTTGCCTCTTAGCCCTGCCATATTTATGTACTACTTTTCAGCCCATTTGTTCCCAGGTGTTTTTGCAATTCCCCTATTTTCCATTTTCACAGAAGACCCTCCTAAAATGATCATCTTTGCTGCTGGAAGGAATATCTTCTGCTATGTTACCATTTTGAGGCAAGATAAAAAAAAGCTGTTGGAGCCCTGGAACAAAGCAGGGGAGAATACCTCTGGCCCAAGCTTTGCACAAGGCAGTTTGTGCTGCCTGTTGGGCTCCCTACACAAGCCCTATCATGGGGGAACCATATCAGTGACGGAAAGAGTATGCTAGCAGCTGTAGCCAAATTCTATAATTCTTTAGGAATTTGGGCTAGCCAAATATAGATTTGATAGGACAATTTGAAGAACAAGTGTTATTAGTCCAGATTGACTACAGGTATATTAATTAAATAGGACTTCCTCCCCAAAAACAGGCAGTCAAGGAGTACTCAGATTAAGATTTTATAACAGTTCTTTTAGTGCTAACCTCATACAACAAGTGATGGGTAAGAATACAAATGAATACAATGTGGAATAAATGGTAAAGAAATACCTCAACACATTTCTATAATGACTATAAGCAGTATTGGCACTAAGATTTCCTATCTTTAAGTAAAAGTTATACTCATGCTCAAAGTGAAGACAAGTTGAAGTACTGAACTAACAATTCTAAAACTAGTCAACTAAAATAAGACAAAGAAACCTAGCTGAAAGAAGTCAGGTGGCCCAAATATGGGTGTTTTCCAGAAATTGTTGGGGGTACGCTCAGATTATTGGTGCAGGGGTCTATTGCCGTCTATTTTCTAGCATATTCTTCCATTTTCTTGTTTATCAGCTTGTAGGTTTTGCAGTGGGTTTGCAGAGATATTTTCCACCCTTTTATCTGCTAAGCATGATCAAAACCCAATTTGCCAAATTCTGCACGGCCTACGCTCACCTCTCACCTAGTTAGCCGCCTTCTATTGCATAGACAGATGCAAACCTTGGTTTACAAAGTTTGCAGGATCTCATCCTATTGCATAGCAAACTTACTTAGAGTCTTTGCAACCTGAGTCACATCTTTTGCAAAGATCTGCAGGATACATGTGTTGCAGCTTCTGGAAAGAACTAGTACCAAGCTCCTTACTATAGAACCAAAGTTGCTAGGTTTTATAAGAAAAAAATATATACTTATATAAAATAGATAGAGGATAATATATGCATGCAAGCCCAATATAGGATATAGCCAAAGGCTACATATCAAAAGGAATTGGACACACACCATGTAATGCTGCTGGAATTCTGGATGATGTTTCTAGCCATAGCAGCTGCAGACATCCTGTTGTCTGAGCTACTCCAAGGGCCTCAGTAGCCTCTGTGCCACAGAGATGGTTTTAAACCACCTTAGACCCCCCCACACACACTTGTGCTGCAAGTTTTCTATTGCACCTCATAGTGGCATATCATCTCACAGTGATGTACTTCTCATTTGTTTATATAATTTAGTTTTCATATAGACTCAAAGCCAGTAGCAGTACATGTGCCTGACCTATATAAATTACTTATTACTGTTTCCCTCATTCTCCTTCCCACTATCATTTCAACTATTTGTTACCACCACTTGTACCGACTTGTCTTAAATTCAATGGTAAGATTTGTAGGGCAAATGCTGTCTTTTACTCTATGAGTTTAGTGCCTACCATAATGGGGCCCTGGTCCTGACTGGGGATTCTAGGCATTACTGCAGTGCAACTAAAAATGCACACTAATTTGTGCATGGTTAGATTCGCTAGCAAATATTTTAGATGCTTTTAACATGGGCAGTACAAGTTTTATTGATGTGCAATAGGAAAAAGTTCCCATAGCTAACACTGGCAAATTAAAACAGGGTATAAAACTATAACATTGGTAAGACATTTATAAATGTGTCCTTAACCAAAAAAAAAGTACTTTGGAATTTAAGATTTACTACCGAATAATAAAGATGGCTTGTTCTGCTTTATTACTGGAATTAGTACTGTTGAGTGGGAGACTCATTCCCCAGCAGGCAAAAACCTTTATACTGAGAAAATAAAACTTTTTTCTTTAACAACTTCTTCTTTCTTTCCCTTTTCAGTCATGTCTCAGTTTTATTAAACCAGCAGGTCCAGATTTGTAATGCATCATTTCTCTGGTTTGCCAGACCAGATACATACTGATATCTGGATGAGGAATGCATTTCCTACAGGATCATGGCTAATGGCTGGATTCAGTCTACCAGATGGGTTATAAAACATTTTAAAATGACTCCATTCAAAGGATATTATATTACTGAAACTGTACATTTCTATTATTATAAACTACGTCAGCCAGACCTTTCTTAGTTTTTAAAAAGAAAAAAAAAAAAACCCTAAACAAATTACAGGGTAAAACTTACTTGAATGGGTTTAGTCTGGATTTCCATTGAGATAAAAAAACATATTTTTTCCTTTCCAGAGGGGTAGCCATGTGAGTCTGTGCAGAGCAAAAACAATGAGAATCCTGTGGCATCTTATAAACTAATAGATTTCTTCGGGCATAAGCTTTTCTTTAGTGATGAAGAGGGTTTGAACCCATGAAAGCTTATACCTGAAGAAATCTGTTAGTCTAATAAGGTGCCACAGGACTCATAATTTTTCCTATTTTTTTCTATATGATAACAAATCTTACTAAATTTCACATAGATACCGGTCATTATATGAAAGTATGAATGACTGATATTGATTCTGCATGAAATAATGGTG
Source organism: Podocnemis expansa (assembly GCA_007922195.1). Lineage (NCBI taxonomy): Eukaryota > Metazoa > Chordata > Testudines > Podocnemididae > Podocnemis > Podocnemis expansa. The sequence continues at coordinate 6,095,191 of ML682036.1, forward strand.
CCTCTGCTATGAGACTTTGATACACAAAGAATTAAAGGACAGTAATATAATTAATTCCAACCAATACAAGTTCATGGAAAACAGATTCTGTCAGACTATTTTTTTTTAAATTAATGAGATTACAAGTTTGGTTGATAAAGGTAATAGGTTTGATATAAATATCCATAAATTTCTATAAGGCTTTTGACTTGCTACTTTATGACAGTTTGATTAGAAAACAAGAAGACTATAAAATGAACATGGCACATATTAAATAAAAACTGGATAACTGATAGGTCTCAATATGAGAGCACCAAGGTAGGCAAGATGATATCTTTTATTGGACCAGCTTCTACTAATTGAAGGTATGAGCTTTAGAATTGCACAAAGCCAATTCCTCTTTTTTTCAAGCTGGGGAAAGATGTTCAGGCTAAATGATCCTAATCCTCCCTCTGGCCTTAAATCCATGAATTTCTGAAATAAATGACAGGGTGCCTGAAGGCCCATGGGACTATAAAGTATCATCTGATAGATGTTTACTTTGCAAAATGAAGTTTCTGTGCAAAATTATCTGGTTTCATACCACTTCCTGGTGTCCATTTATCAGTCTCTAAAAATCATGCCTTATCACTAACTGTGATAACGACCTTGTGGTGGTCTCAATAGAGTTAACAAGGACTGAGTGGACAAGAACCAGATTTATACTCCCAGTCCTTTTGTGGTTCTTGATCCAAAATGAACCAGAACATGTTTCAGATCTCACTTGTGCTCTGATAAGCTAAGTGTCCTCCTATTTTTGGAAGTTTCAGGGCCCAGTTCCTGTAGTTAGGCCTCATGCCTCCGACTGCAATAACAGTATTCATATGTATTAGGAAGCTCTGGCATGGATTGTATTTGAACTCAGACACACAGGAGATCCAGCAAAGAGGCTACCTGAGCTGTTGAACACCATAATATTTTCTACAACAGTAAGAACATTGGCAGCCTCCTGAGCATTCAAAGAGAGTCAAGGTCATGGTATACTAGTAGTTTGTGTGATGCTGTGTGGATTTAAAAGCTCAGGAATTATATTATATAGTATCCGTATGTCAATCACTGCAATAGTCCATATGAACTATGCCATGTTGGGTTCCAATAGAAGGGTTATAAATTGCTAAGAATGGTTACATTGTTTATATGCAAATGTCCTATCCATATTAGAATTTACAAATATGTTTGTTATATCTGCGCTACAACTTATGTGATTCTGGGAACTGACCCTGCCAGCAGGTTTGGAAATTTGAGGACCTTGGGGGGCAATCACTGCACCGCTGGGGTATGGGGTAGATTCGGGGTAAACTTTATTACGGTGGGTATGGGGTAAGGTGAGCGGTGGAGGGGTGTATATGTGGTGTTTGTCACAGTGTTTTTAGTGAAGTGATGTGAGGTGCTTAACTTTGTGAAGTGGGGGCAGGTTAGGGGACAATGGGAATTCCCAATTAACCTAACCTACAGTATAAACCTACTCACTGTAGCTTAAAAGGTGTTCTGATACCCTATAAGGAAAGGGGGGGGCGCAGTACAAAATTAGCATGCAGTAGTGGCAGAGAAGGAAAGCAACGGGGAAGCAGGGACCTAAAGAAGAAGGAAGGCAAGAGGGAGGGGGTTAGGAGCAGCGGGATGGGGAGGCACGTGGGGACTAGGGGTGACAGAGGAAGCGGGGGGCCTGAACAGCCGAGGGGGAGGCAGAGGGGGCTGAGCAGCAGGTACCTCAAGGTTGGGGGAACCAGGAGAAGGAGGGCAAGTGGGAGGGGGTTAAAGACAGTAGGACGGGAAGGCATGTGGGAGTTGAAGCCCAAGGCACAAGGGGGTCTGGGACACATGGGGGTTCAGGGCAACAGGAGAAGCAGGGGGGCTGGACAGTTGAGGGGGAGACAGAGCGGGAGCAGGAGAAAGTGGTGGAGAGCCGGGAGAGTTGGCAGGGCAGCCACGGGCGGCGGCGGGAGCTGGGGCAGCCATAGAAAGCAGCAGAGAGCTGGGAGAGTTGGCGGGGCAGACAAAGGCGGCAGCCGCGGGAGCCGCCAGGGGCTGGGGCAGGGGACCGGTGCGGCAGAGAGCCAGCAGCAGAGGGGAGCCACAGAGAAGATGGCAGGGGTGAAAGTAAGCCATGGGGAAGTGGCTAGGGCAGGTTGCAGGAGGCGGCAGCTGCGGGAAAAACAGAGCCGCGGGAGGCAGTGAGCGGGGGGGTGGAAAGGAGTGGGGCCGCAGGCAGCCGGCGGCAGAAAAAGGGCAATGGGGAAAGGGGCTAAGGGAAAAGGGGGAGCCGCGAAAGCCGTAGGGAAATGGCTGCAAAGAGTGGGGGAGCTGGTAGGAAAGCGGCGGCAAGGGACAGGAGCGGGGAAAGGCGGGGAAGTCGGGCCATGCAGGCAGAATCCCGGGGCAGGGAAAGGGGCCGCGGGAGCAGCATAGGAGGCAAAGAGAGAGTCGGGGCACAGGTGGGGAACACAGAAATAAGGAGGGGACAAAGAAAGCTTAAATAGAAAGAAGTTTTATTCAAGTTGGGGAAGTTACAGAAGGGAGGGCAAAAGCAACTTAACAAAACAACTCTAAAGGCTACAAACTAAAGGAAACAATCTTACCATCTAACTTAATACTTCTAAGGTTACCAGTTAAACCAATACAATGTTGCACTTCACGATGATACTTTTAAAAAAAAGTTCAAACAATTCAGGAGAAAAGAGATACACTAAGTGATACAGAGTAGCAGCAAACAATTATAGACACAGGAGCTCCTTTAACAGTACAAAATGAAGCAGCAAGTAAAAAAGAGGAAAGGAGAAGGCAAAAGACATAAACGAGCCTGTAGAGCTGGGAGAAAACAGTTTCAAAGCAGCAGCCAGAAAAATTAAGTAATTTTAATCTTTAAAGAAAGCTGTAGGGCAGGCTCTTACCACTCCTAGCAGCAGCAGCAGCAGCAGCATTACAGGCAAGAGAGAAAGACTCGTACTCGGGCTGGCAGTTTAAACATGAGGTACACTCGGGGAGAACTCATGAGCGGAGGAGGTCAGCTTCTGGTTGATCAGGCCAGGCAGGGTGTCTTGAGGACCTTCCTGCCTGAGCCCCCCAGGACCAGAGCTTTTAAGCTGGTTTTCCCGCCTTTCCCTGATTACAGGGAATGCAGAGAACAATGGTGGTATGAGTCATACCTTGCAGGACCTTGCAGTCAGGCAGAGCCCACCTACACCAAGCCCTGTAAGAACAATGGGCACTCAGGGTGGTAATGGCCATCCAATTAAGTTAAGTGGGCCATCTAGTTAAGGCGAAGGGGCCATCTGCTCCCTCCACACACACTGTATACTTTTGGTGATGGCCTGGGAGGGGCAGCCATCAAAGCCAATTCTATGAGTCACAGACAGGAACATCCCACACAGCACATCTGCAGTGATTGTTTCCTTAATGGCCCATTAAAGAAGCTCACAGGGATAGGGGCCCAGGGACAAACCTGTTGAGCTACTAGGACTTGCCCATGTAACTATAGTCTCCATTTTGTTTATGTATAATAGCTCACAAACTATGTGAGGGCAGAGGACATAAAAGGGGCAGCAGCATCACCTCCACTTTGTCTTCAGTCTATCCAACTTTCAACTACACCTACCTCTGGATCTGTTCATCTGTACTGAAGCTGTGAAACAATGGGCTGAGAACCAGCCAGGTACTGGATGTTTACCAGAGGAACTCTATAAGCTTGCAAACTCCAAATTCTGCTAAGGACTTGCTTTACACGGATTTTTAATCATTGTGGCTATGTTCACATGTAAATTGTTGTTTCAAAATAAGTTAATTCGAATTAAGAAAATGTTAATTCGAATTAAGGGAAAGCCTGCTATCAAAACGGCTGTTATTTCAAAATGGTTATTTTGAAATAAGGCCATTCGGACATGTTGTTTCAAAACAGTTGTTTCAAAACAATGGTGTTGTTTCGAAACAACGCGTCCTAACGCCGTTGTCTTGAAACAGCCATTTCGAAACAACGGCTATTTCAATTTCAAGCGAGGTTTTACTGTTTTGAAATAACAGAATGTCGTGTAGATATAAGAAATTTTATTTTGAAACAGCGGCTGTTTTTTGAAATAAAACTCTCGTCTGAACACAGCCTGTATGTATGTGATTTGCTTTAACGTTTCTTATAGTTTTTCTTTCTTTGTATAATGAACTTTTAGTTTTAGTTATGAAGAAATTGTCTGGCAGCATGGTATTTGGTGTGAAATCCAAACCTGTGTTGTTCTGTGTAATGTAGCTGGCCCTTTGGGGTCAGAAGAGCTCTTTTTTGTTAAAGACTTTGGAGTTTTAAGTAACTTATCTATTTACTAGATCCAGTGGCTATTTGGGAACTAGGGGCTGAAATGCAATGGGGGCGGGGGGGGGGGGAGAATATATTTGTATATTTTGTGGTAACTGCTTGATAATCTGTGTGGGGAATTAGAAGCATTGTTTGGGGAAATTTATCTTCTGGTAACCCACCAGTGCTGGAAGAATCTTCTCTCCCTTTTGCAGCCAGCCCAGATAATTGTGTTTTCATTGGGTTATCCTGGAAGGCCTGGGTCACAGCATGTTTGGAAGATCTCAGAAGAAGGACAGTGATATTTGCAATCAGGTCCAACATGCAGCACAAAAAATGCAAATGACTGCTTAGTGCCTTGCACAGATTTACAATTCCTGGAATGACCCCATCTTTCCTCTTCAGTGAGAGGACTAGAAGAGGGGCAATTCATATACCCAGGCTGTTGAGCTGGAGTGAGACACATTTTGCTATCTGATTTCCTCTTTTACTGCCAATAGTGTAAGCCTCCATAAATTATAATGATAGGCCTATACTTAGGTGTCTGTTGGAAGAGGGAGACCTCAGAAAGTTTCAGTCCAAACAAGTTATTGAAGCAGACTACTTTTGAAGTTTGCTTGTTCTTCTTATAAGGCAGATTTATTCCATTTTTCTGTAGCTAATATTTGGGCTTATTTTTCACTCGGTCAAGCCAATCAGTAGCTTATATTCCCCCTTTGCCTTCCCCCCTGCAATCCCCTACTAAACTTCATTTGCCCAGGAATTATAAAGCATTATTTTACGCACATTTTTAAAAATTATGGAATGCTGCTTACTAAGGAGCCATTTCACTGCACAAATGATCATCTTTGCAGACGCAGAATGTGGGTAATTTTTAGTCAATCAAGCAATTTTGAATGGTTCTGTCAAGTCCACCGTGAGTAAGATACTATTGCTCAAGTAACTATGTAACAATTGTGCCTATTAAATTAATTTGTAGATCATTACCTTCTCTCTTCCGTTTTGCTTAAGGACAGTCAGAATGCAATAAACACTGCACCTACTCACAGCATAACTGTGCTTGGTGTTTCAGTTTTGTTGGTTGCCACTTTTCAATAAGAAACAGGGAGAGAAGTTCAGAATAATTAATTCCCTCCTCATTCCTGTGTACTCTAAGTGCAATGCACCATGAGTGCGGTGCAAAATGAAACTGTCAGCAAAAGCTGAGATTCTGGCAGCCATTAGAAACAGATGGCATGGACTAGCTTGACAGGGGGATATAACTTTTAAAAGTGTCAATATTTTAGTGCCTGAAATTTACCTGTGTTTTAAAGATAATGAAAAAGTCATGTGAAAAATACATGAAGTGCAAAATTTATAGCATATAACTAATTAGATCTCATTGCAATAAGATGGGAGAGGTGTTTCTTTGGTGATGTGAAATGTCTGGTGCACAAAGTCTTCCACACCACTTAAGCCCCATGGTTAAGGCTGGTGGCTACTAGTCACATATTAGGATTTCTGCCCCTGTGTGCAGCCCAGATTATACTGTAGTGAAATAAAGACAAGACAACATACTCTCCATCTATGCAAAGCTATTCCATAATTTTGGCTGCAGCTCCTCCATGCTGCTTGCTAGGTGTGCACCCCTGCAAGAAGCATGGAGGAGCTGCAGCGAAACTTCATAAGATGCCATTTCTGCACCAGTGACATCAATATGAGCTTTTCCAGTGACGTCTATGGATGCTGGATCAAGCTCAAAAAATAGCTTAGATGAGGCTGTGCTGCATCCTTTGATCCAGGGTTGGATTTTGCCACTTGCCTATGGCCTAAATTTCATCCACAATTCTTGTTTAGTCTGATATGCAAAGTGCCACACATCTGTTAAAGATCCATGCTTTGAAAGAATTTATAAATGGCAGGGCAGGGGAGGAGGAACATTGGGCAAATACATTGACTATTTACATTTCCTGTGCTATTCCTTAATATTTTTTTAACCTCTGATAGTAGAGCTCATTTCTATAAAGTACAATTAATGTGCACATAGTGACTTGTCTAGCAGCATCCACAAGAGAATAACTAAGAGGATTTTTTTAATCTGAATTTGTACAGGCTTTTCTGTGGCTTTTTAAGCAGCTTCATTATTATTTTTTCTTCCATAATTTGTATAAAGTACTTAACAGTCAGAACAGATCCTTTTTAACCTTTTGCCCAACTTAGCTTTTTCTACTTCAAGGGAGGGAAAAAAAAAAACTTTTAAGTATACTGGGGCCTGGGTTCCTTCAGTATGCAGGCTGTAAATGTTTTACTTTGATTTGAGATACATGACAATAAATTAGGGGACATTTATCAAAGCTGCTTTGTTGCATTGCTGACAAAAGCTGCTTTTTGCATAAATTACTGCATTATACAAATACACTTAGCAGGATCCTGTTTCTTTGATGTTGGTGGAGGAGATTTATGTTCGATGGAGTTTTTATTTATCTGCCCTGTTCACCTCAACAAGGGCTGGACATATTCCTCAATTAGTTCCATACTTCCAGAAATGACATATATATCTCACAACTAGAAACAAAGAAATTTAAACAAAACAAAAAAAAAATCAAGTGCACTTTTCCATGGCAAGTAAAAAAACTACTGTACAGCAAAGAAAGTAAATATTTAGCTAAAGCTGTATCTTTGAAATCTTTGTTCTGAAAGCACTTTGAAAACTATTTAAGTAAACGAATTTTTGACAAAAAAAATCCCTTTGCAGAAAAGCTTTACTAGACTTCATTACTAGACTAAGTAAATACAAGTCCATTTCAACAAATACTTGATATCCGAATAAGTAGGTTAAAATAATAGATTCTCTGTGCAGTAATCCTCTCTGGAACTGTATTTATGCTAAAATCTCTTTCAATGAATATCTAATAAACTAAAAGGCCGTCTTAGGCTAAATGGTGAATTAAGATTGTTAAAAAGGAACTTGTCAAATGAATAAATTGGCTGAACAGACACATTTCTTAAATGAATACAGCATCTCTTAGAAACAGCTTCTGAGCTCTATTCTTCTGTCACTCACCATCATTGCATCTCAACTTTCACGTAATTTATTTTGTTTCAAGGTCACTGGTTCAAGTCCAACCCCAGGTAGTGCCCCGAGGTTGTTACTATGTGGTGGCTGTTCAGTGATCAATGTGAAATGGATTTGATGGTCTCTGTTCCATCCCATATGAAAAACACCAATGTAATTGGCAATGTTGGTTAACATTGTTGGCAATCTCATCAGAGAAAAGGGAAAGAGTTAGAATTATCTCACGCTTGGAGCATGTCCCTCCAGGCCAGGGTGGAAATACTTTGTCAGGACAACATTAGGAAGTGTTGCCATTGCTGCCTATGTTACCCCATCTCTGTAGATCTATAAAAACAACTTAATTGTCCATAAATGGCATCATTCTTGGAAAGTAATGGAGGTTTGTATCACTGATTTCAATGGATAAACAATTAGGCCAGTGCTAAACACACAGAAAATTTAGCATGGGACTTTTAGTCATCTCTCTTCTTACAAACACAGTGATATAAGTTGTTTCTAAGAGCTTGTCTACATGTTGTGTAAGTCCAGACTGGAATGGTATACATGCTAATGCACACTATTATACTTCACACTTACTAGCCCATATGGACCCTGCTAGTGTGCACTAAATGTCCCTGGTGCACACTGATGTCATTCTATTTCAAACAGCAGCACAACATTAATGCACATTAAGGATCTTTTAATGCATACTAGCATGGTTCACATGGGCTGGTTAGTGCATAATACTCTAGGATGCACTAAAATTTGCACGATCTGGTACAGACCCGTTCACTCTGTAGACAAATCTAATAGTGCATGAAATAAATATTCTGACACCATTAGAAGATCATAATTATTATGGCCGCTGTTGAAGTTATGCCAAAGAAAGAAAAGATATGATGACAAATGGTTTAAAATGACTAAAGCAGCAAGTCATGTGAATACAGCTAGTCCTCACTTAGTGACCTACTCATTTAGTGACCCCTCAGAGTTATGACCAGCTCTCTGATGAGTTGGTATTATGGCGATGTACGAGAACTCGCATCAACTCTCTCAGATTACCTATATTTACAGTACACTATGCAAACTAAGTTCAGTACATTAGCGCTTAAAACATTTAAAATATATATTAAAAATGTTATAAATGATGCAAAGGTGACATTAAAACTATCTACCGATGGTTGAAAAACCCACTACCAGTAAAGTACATTATGCTTGAAATACCGGCAAGGGCTGCTCCTCGTTTAGTGACCAATTCGTTTATCAACCGGGTTTCAGGAACGGAACCCGGTCACTAAGTGAGGACTACCTGTATTTTTACCCACTTCAAGGCAGTTTTCCCCAAAATCAAGGCACACAAGGTAAAGCATCTCCTCCAAAATCCCATTCATTTACACAAAATGACCAAATCTGAGATACATAGCAAAAATAATGAACTCAGTGCTTAAAGCAAAGGCACATCTAAGTTAACAGAGACAGAGGCTACTTAATTCCTGAATCTGCAAAGGGACATTTAGAAGCAGATTGTCAGCTGGTGGAAACTGAAGAAACTCCAGGTCAATGCTGATTATACCACAGTAAATATCCAGCTCCATTCTCTACTGGTCATTATCATAGTATCTGAGTGACTATAGCTACACCTAAAAGCTTAGTTCGGATTTGCTTAGTCCAAACTAAGTAGTTCAAAGTTAGTTCAAACTAAATATGTCTTTTTTTTTTTTTAGTTTGAACTAACATTTTTGTTCAAACTAGCTGTGCTTTTTTATGTTCAAAGTCATTTTTTTGAACTAAAAATAGTGTAGCTAGTTCAAACTAAAAGTTAGCTCGAACTAAAAAGAGTGCTTAGTTTGAACTAACCACTAGTTTGAACTTATTCAGTTCAAACTAGCGTGACCAAATCATGCTAGTTTGAACTAATCAGCCAAACTAAAATTTTTTTTAGTTCAAACTAGGCAAAGCCTAATATAGAAAGGGCTTGAATTAGTACCAATTAATGCTTCTTAATTCAAACTAATTTGCTAGTGTAGCCATACCCAGTGACTCTGCAAAAATATCTGTGCAAGTGAACTTTCTAGTAAAGAGTGACTGCTGCTCAACTTCTAATTCTTATTCCATCTGTGGCATAGGAAAAGTGTGTTTTGTTTGAAAGGAAGTGTACAGTAGAATACAACAAAGTGGATTCACTCAGCTTGCTTGACTGATCCAGCATGTACTTTATCCCTAGAAAAGAAGTAACTGTTTGTATGCTTGTGATGGGCATGCTAATAGGGGGACTGTGTACTGTACCTGTAGATAAGCCTAACTTCAATACCAGACAAATGGGTTGAAACTATAGTAAAGAACAGAATTCTAAAACACGCAGCTTAGTAGGATACACTGGAGAAGCACCAACATGGCTTTTGAAAAGAGAAATTGTACCTCACCAATCCATTAGAATTCTCTGAGGGCATCGACAAACATGTGAACAAGAGGGATTCAGTGGACATGGTGTACTTGGACTTTCAAAAAGCCTTTGACAAGGACTCTCACCAAAGGCTCTTCAGTAAACTATGCAGTCATGAGTAAAGTGGGAAAGTCCTCTCATGGATCAATAACTGGAAACAAGGGATAGGAATAAATGTTCCATTTTTAGAGTAGAGAGAGTTGAATAGCCATGTCCTCCAGGGATCCATAATGGGACCCATGCTGTTCAACATATCCATAAATGATCTGGAAAAGGGGGTAAATCGGGGGCATAGCCAGCCACTGTTTTCTCACCAGGCCCCTGAATCTGCAGGGTGGGCCTAGTCATGGGCAGCTTCTAGTCATTGATCAGAAACTGCTGGAGATGCTGCATTTGCTAGGTAGCCAAGCGCTGCAGTCAGCAGGCTTCATCACTAAGTGGGTGGGGCCAAACCCACCCATAACCACACCCCTGGGGTAAATGATGAGGTGACAATACTTGCAGAAGATACAAATTACTCAGGATAGTTAAGTCCAAAGCAGATGGTGAAGAATTACAAAGGGATCTAACAAAACTGGATGACTAAACAACAAAATGGCAGATAAAATTCTGCATTGATAAAAGCAAACTGGAAAAACATTATCTTAATTATACCTCAAAAAAATGTGTTCTGAATTCACAGTTGCCACTCAAGAATGAGATTTTGGAGTCATAGTGAATAGTTGTCTGAAAACACCCAGTCAGGGTGCACTAGCAATCAAAAAACAGCTAACAATGTTTAGGAGCCATTAGGAAAGAGCTATATAATAAAACAGAAAATGTCATGCCCTTGCGTAAAGTCACATTACACCCATGTCTTGAATACTGTGTGCAGTATTGATCACCTATCTTTGAAAAGGTGCAGAGAGGAGTGACCAAACAAACCAACCTAGAAGTTAGTAAGGGTATAGAACAGTTTTTCTATGAGGTGAGGTTAAGACTGGAATCTTTCATTTTGAAAAAGTGAGAACTAAGTGGGGGGGGGAGATGTTAGTGGTGTATAAAATCATAAATGATGTGGAGAAAGTAAATAAGAAAGTGTTACTTACTCTTTCAGTACTCCAAGGACCAGGGGTCACCCAGTGAAATTAATAGGCAGCAGGTTCAGCACAAACCAAAGGAAGTATCTTTTCACACAACACATGTGGAGCTCATTGCCAGAGGATGTTATGAATGTCAAAACTATGATGGAGTTCAAAAACGAGCTAGGTAATTTCATGGAAAATAGGTCTATCATTGGCTTTTAGCTAAGATGATCAGGGATGAGCCCCATGACTGACTGCCAGAAGCTGGAGTGACCCACAGAATCACTTAATGATTGCCTGTGTTGGTCATTCTCTCTGAAGCATTGGGCATTGACCACTGTCAGAAGACAGAATATGGTGATAAATAAAACATTGATCTGATCCAATCTGGCCATTCTGAAGTGAAAATTACAGCTGGTCAGAAAACAGAATAGCCATTCCATGGGAAATTCTTATGGTTTGAAATTTGGTTTTGTCCTAAATAGGAACCAAAAAAATAAAATTAAAATTGTGTAATTTACCATAGAACAGCAATAATTCAGTTTGTAACCAATGAACAGTTTCATTCTGATACTGCTGAAACATTGAGCTAGTATAAAAAATAGCTATAATATAAAACTCAAATCAAAACAAAGTTGAATGTAAATGTTTTTAACCTGATCCAACCAACAAAAGTTGAAATGATTCCTTTCTACACTTTTTGCTGAAATTTTATAGCAATCAACGTATTCCCATGATTCATCAAAACTTAGGGAAACATTTACAATGCCCTCAAAAGGAATGTTTGGCATTTTGCTTTCTCTAGAGCAACCTGTATGAGCTCCAGAGAAATTTTAAGATGTTAAAAAGACAAAAGAGTTATGTGACCTTTACTGTAGAGCTGTTATCAACTCTTCTCTCTCTGTGTGTGTGT
>ML682036.1:6106951-6191951 GCA_007922195.1 Podocnemis expansa
GCGCGCGCGCATGCCTATCACTCACATGTGCTAAAATGCACAAGTACTTTTCTCCAGTCATAACTTCTCAGCACCAACTGCTATCACCACCACAAGACAGGGAGTTCAGGCTGCCATAAAGGATTCTGAGCTTATCTTATCAAGCAAAGGTTTTCCGTTGTAAGAGGTCACAGAACTGGCTTTGAAGCTTACTGTACCTTTTGAAAATATTATACCCATATTGTTAAGCACAGAAAACTTTGCTCTCCACCAGCAAAAATAGATTGTTTGATACTACTGAAATTTTTCATTTTGTGCAAAGTTTTCTTGACATGTTCATTAAAGAAGCATTTAAAATGTTTTAAAATTTGTTGTTTACTATAAAAATGTTTTAGGTGATTTTGATAACTATATTGGGGGGGCAGAAATTGAAATAAAACTTTTTGTGCAAAAGTCTGTGGAAAAAACACTTAGGGAAGAAAAATGACTTCGAAATTTTTTCATAAATGACTTCTGCATTTTTCAAGTAGTGGAACAGAACAGAGTCCATGGAAGGCATACCAATGATCCAACAATGGATTGCTACTGGAATTGTTCTTAAAGTCTATTCCACTGGCCTAGTTGACCATGGGTATGGCCACACAGGCTTCTTATTTCGAAACAACAGAGGTTGTTTCAAAATAAGAAGAGGCATGGCCACACGATGAACCGTTATTTTGAAACAGAGACCCATTGTTTTGAAATAATGGCCATTATTTTGAAACTATTAAACCTCGCATCTAATTGAAATAGCTGTTGTTTCAAAACTGTTGTTTCAAAAAAACGGCATTCGGACATGTTGTTTCGAAACACCACCATTGTTTTGAAACAACTGTTTCAAAACAACATGTCCGAACGGCCTTGTTTCAAAATAACCATTTTGAAACAACTGCTATTTCGAAAGCAGGCTTTCCCTTAATTCGAATTAACAAACTGTTAATTCGAGTTAACTTATTTCAAAATAAGGACTTTATTTCAAAATAACTCATTTTGAAATGGGTTATTTCGAAATAATGATGTATGTGTGGACATAGCCCACATGATCAAAGTAATTACTTTTTACAAATTAGTCCCAAAGGAAAACAAATGAGGAGTCCTGTAGCACTTTTAAAGACTAACAAATTGATGCAGTAAATAAATTCGTTAGTCTTTAAAATTGCCACATGACTCCTTGTTTGTTTTGCTAAACTAAACTAACACAACTACCCAGTTGGAGCCAGTTCCAAAGTAGTTATGGTTTTGTATGAATTTTCCCATGTTCCATCATCCAAGCCCCTCACTCCCTGTTCTAAAATCACAGGCCTAATCTGCATTGCTGCACTGGGTCGACAGGAGAAACACAAACTACGTATTCTAGCATGTGTATCTCTTGTCAACTTATTTATCCTCCCTTACCATAGCATCTTCACTGGGCTGAGCTGACAGGAAATGTTCTCTGTTCGACACAACATTACTCCTTCCAGGGGTGGTGGGGCGGAGCGGTAGAAGTGGATTTACTGTGCCAAATGGAGAGCACTTCTGGGATTGATTGAGTAGGTGTCCACTGGGCACTCAATCAGTTCCACTGCACTGATCTGTGGAGACCAACAGAGCAATTTCGGTATAGACAAGTCCCCAGTCTACATTTTCCAGTGTATTTTTTCAAATAACCATGGAGCAACTCCAAATATCTACCAATATACTGTGATTCTGGGACAATTACATTATTGGCACATTTCTGTTTGTCCCAGGTTTTGTGTTTATTAAATGTGTTCTACTGGATAGCCAAGAGTCATGTATTACCTTTAAGAATTATATGAATGAATACATTTTATGTTAATATAATTAAAACAGAGAGGTACGTATGTACTGATTTTGCAGTAAGTAGTTAATATTCAAAACTATAACATTGAAGTGGGAAATTCTGATAAGGCCTTTTAATAATGTTGTCTGTTATCCTCAAATAAACAAGTTAAAAGCATAAATTTCTATTGCTGCTATCTTGCCATATAAAGCACACAAGCAGCCTTTCCTGCCTGACCATTGGCCTACTTGCTTTCCATACAAGACACTCGTGAGACATTTTCATAGGACCTCAGATTCTGACAAATATATGGGGCCAGAAGTCGAGAGTAATTAGCACCCTTTAAAAGTGGAACTACAGTCTAAACAGCTCAAGACTTCATTCTGCAAAGCAAACAAACACTCCCAGTTGAGAATTCTTTGGCAGGGCTGGAGCAAATACAGTTTACCTTTCTTACTTCTGCCATTGTTTAATCGAAACAGACAGCAGCATGTAAAACTATAGATATTCTATATTTGTTAATACCGTGTCAAGTTAGTGCTATAGCTGTCTGTTTTGGTTTCCATGCATAGGAACCCCTATGTATAATACTTTCTTCATATATTTCTATATAGAAATATTTTTTAAGAAGCCATTATCTAAACTGCTGATGTAATATGGGCCTGGTATATGAAATACACTTAATAACTCAACTTTAGTTATTTATTGTGAACCAGGGTGCATTCTCCTTGATTCCATTTCCCAGCGAAATATAAGTGGAGCTTTCATCATGAGTGCTTGAATTTATGGCAAGCAGACCAAGTGACATTAAGAAAGCCACACAATCCCTTCATTCAGTCTTTAATAAGGAAGCCAAGGAAAAATTATCCAAGCTGGTTTGCGGGTGACAGCACAAGAACTTTTTGGAGTCAGAAAGTTAGTGCCGAGGCTCCCTGTCAGCCCATTAAAAAGTAAGGTTGGCATTCCCTGATATTAGAACCATGTGTGCAGAGGAATTTTTCTTCTGGTAAGACATTCCAAATATTGTCCCAGAGCCAAACACTTCGGTGTTAGACTAATTTAAGCAGTATGTTGGAATCAGCTCTTAGGACTTTGATCATATGGAGATCGTTTGTTACAAATTGAACTAACCCAGTCTCTATTTCTGGTGGATCAGAACTATGGATTTGTTGAATTAAATGCCTCATTTAATGCAGTTTGCACATGAAAAGAAAGCTGCACTCAGGAATCTGATAGTGAATTTTTCACCTAACCAACAGGTCTACTTTTTATTACTTTTAAACCTAATCCATACTCAGTCCACACTGTTCTTAATAACCCTGAGGCTGTTTGGAGTGAAGGTTTAAATCAGCTCAGATGTTATGGGGTGGGGGAGGACCATCACTGAATTATCAAACCATGTAATAAGGAACACATTTGAATCCTATTCAAAAATAATTTTTATGAAAAAATTCTCGGTTGTTATTTACCATCAAATAACCCAGGTCTTGCATGACAACAGTGAGGAAAATGTGCAAAATGCTTTTGCTGACATTTTTCCCCCCACCCTCTCAAGATTGTCCCTGTCTTTTGCAGCTGTATTACTTTGAGGGTTAAAAGTGCACAAAATAAAGCAGTTCCACATATGGCTGCACTTTCTTTCCATTTTTTGAAGTTATAATAGATAATGATATTATAAACTGTCATTAGTGCATTTTGAGCATATTAAATACATGAAACAAAGGTGGGTAGGTCCAGCTTGACTCTGAACAGAAACATTGCAATCTGAGTCAACAAAAGAGAAGATTCATACACATGGTTTGCAAGGAATGTTGCATAACAGATCATCATAAGCATAAACCAAGTTTTACATTATTGATAACAGTAAGACTTAAGTAGGACTTAGTTAACCTAAGAACTGGTTAGATTATCTTTGTAAAACTGTTTAGTTTTCTACAGCTAGAATTGATAGGGAACTTTAGGCTGATTTCTTTGCGTAGTTGGATTTTAAGGATTTACATCAGTATATTGAGATCTTTTTGCAAACTGTTCAATCTTATACAATTTTATGCTGATTCTCATTTTTATAAAGGAAACAGATCTTTCTTTTTTCCTCTGCCTGCCTGACAAATTCTGAACTGCCAATGGGCTCACATGAATCCTACCTCTTAGTTCTGAATGATTATAAGGAATTTATTTTAAAAAAACCAGAAGTTTGTATTTTTCCGAAATTAAAAAAAAAAAAGTCTCTAGATAGAATTGTCATGCTGATGGTAATGTAAAGTTTCCAAAGGGGCAGCCGTGTTAGTCTAGTCCAGCAAAAAAAGCCAAGGAGTCGTGTGGCACTTAAAGACTAACAGATCTATTTTTCGCATGAGCTTTCATGGGAGAAAATCCCACTTCATCAGATGCTTTAAGTTCGCCCATCTTCCAAGCATCTGATGAAGTGGGATTTTCTCCCAGAAAACCTCATGCAAAAAATAAATCTGTTAGTCTTTAAGTGACACACAACTCCTTGGTGTTTTTGTTTTGGTTTTGGTTTTGGTTTTGGTAATGTAAAGCCCTTTCTGCATCAGGGATATTCTTTTTCAGTCATCTTTGTCTGTTCTGCTGTAGATGTGATGGTGCAACACCTCATCATAGTTAAGGTAAATTGTTTTACCCCAAAAGTTTCAACTTATCCTGGTTTATAGAAGGGATGAGTTGCACCAGTGTAAATAAAAGATTTTAAAAAGGGTTTGTGTTACTGGTAGTTGGCCCTTTCCTTGAACTGGGGTAAACCTCACAGTGTAGACAAGACCTAATAGTAAAAACTTCACTTTCAGTGTGGCAATCTAGCCTGTGACCCTGGACAGTATTTAAAACATTAGCGGGTGGGAGGAGAGAGGAACTGCTGGTAGGGCAGATGCACACAAAAACCTGTATGCAACTCCACAATAGCCATATCCTACGCTGGTTGCATGTGGCGTTTTACTTCCATTGAATTGACTGGATCCATTGGCCCCAAACTCTCTATGAAGAGGCCAAGCACGTGTTTACATGGATCCAGAGGCCCGAAAAGGAACAGTGAGGCAGAGTGGCTCAGCTACTGTTCAAGCCCATAGGCAATATGGTGCAGAGTGGCAGAAAGACTGTTCAGAAGCCCTGCATCCTGGCCCCCAAATCTGGGTGTGGGGTGTTATTCGCTCAGTCCCTCCTATGTTGCTTCCATGTAGAGCCCAATGGCTCTGGCTCAACATAGGAGAAGTAGATTTCGACTTTAATGAATAGAAGACAACACTTTAAAAAATAGTTACAAAGCAGATACTGATAATAAATATTTTTTATTGGCAAGTAAAGAAAGATCAGATGTTTAATGAAATCAGGATGGGTCTGAGAGATGAACTCAAGATGAACTCCCCAGATTTTCATGGAACTGCAATTAAAACAATTTCAGAAGAGCCACTGACAGCCTGGTATTTGCCATTGGAAATGTAATTAAATATTAGCAACATTTTTACACCACATTTCCCAGTGATATTCCAAGCCTAATCTTAAATTGTATATATTCTTGAATGGTTTTTTCTTCATAAATAAGACTTGTGTGTATGTTTTGTCCATAGATTAAAAAGTTTATACTCAGTGTTATATAAGTGACATGGGACTAGAACACACCCAGCCATTACTGTTTCATACACACAGTGTGTCATTTTTCTTCTTCGTTGTACGGTACATATACTGCTGGTAGGGAAAGTCAATACTCATATCAAGAAAAGTTTATAATGAGTTATCAGTCCTCAAAAAGTGTCATGACTAGTGAAAGGCTACTTTTAAAAAGTATCTTTTTGCTTATTTTAAGTTGGGGCCTAGAATTTTTTAAAAATCTGCAGGCTTGAGCTTAGATTCTATAAATCATCCCTTTCCGATAAAACTATAAGGAGTAAATATAAGTTAAAGTTAGTACAAATCTTTTTCCTGTACACCCCCCTTTGAATATCAACAGGAGTTGTGCACATAAATCCTTGAGCATTGCTTTGAAAATCTATTCCTGGAATTTTCAGATGCTCTGAAATTCAATCTGAGAAACAACTTTTGGGAGTGGAAACGTACAATACTTTAACACCATGAGAGAACCCAGACAGTGTATCCTATAAGGTCAGTGGTCCAAAAGGACTAACTGAATGATCTGGCTTTCACTAACTAGAGGGGAAGTAAATTACACTCAGTCTCACTTCAATAAACAAACTTCACAGAATATTTTCTTACAGAAAGATAGACTAGAAATCATTCTGAAGCTCCCTTAAATAACAGAAGTGTGTCTCATGAAGGGAAGGACCTTCCAGAAATGACAAAATTTAATAACATATCGACACAGGTGTTAAAACACATTATATGCACCAAAGTTGAATTCCCCCCATAGTTGCTTACACACAATTAAACATTAAAATATTTGTCAGTTACAATTGAGAAATAAATCTGCAGTGTGTGTGAATGCAGTATAATTCAGAGGTCTCACATGCAATTGCCAGCAATGATTAGAATGGAGCAAATGATTCCAAATGAATAGTTTAGTTGAGGTACCTCAGCTATTTCATTTTTTAAAGCAAAGTTCTGCACAGATTATGAAATTCTTAGGTTTAATAGTTCTTCACCAAATACTTGGCCTGCAAATCATTCATGCAGATTTGTAATCCTAAATTTGCACTGCATTGACCAGTTATATAAGATGCAGTTGGTTTTAATCTCTTAACTAACTCACTAACCACTGCAAGTCAAGAAGGTCTGGATGCAAGAGAGAGTAGGTTAGAGGTGAACAGAATCAGTTCTTAAAATTTAAGGGGTGAAATCTTGATCACACTGAATCAATGGTAAAAACTGCATTAACTTCATTATGACCAAGATTTCATCCAATGTTTATTACATAAGCAGGTATAATAGCTTTTATATAGTTTTGCTCCCCTGCTTCAGCTAATGATATTAATCCCTAAGGGCTTTACTAATATACTCCCAATAAGTTGTTTTCAAGCCTGGAGAGACATTCCACACAAGCTAGGGATATTTTTCCTCCTCTATTTTTCCCAAGCTCCTCTAAATAGCATTTCTTCCCCAATGGCATTCACCTGAGTCCTTAATGAACTGCAGACCAGGCTGTACTATTGAGTCCCAGTCTTCTCTCTTTCCCAGCATGCTGTGGGTAAGAGACATTTGACAGGCATAATTCCCTTCCCTCTAGTCTTTCAGAAGCTCAGATCTGTTCTGCAGTATCTCATAAACTTTCCTCACAGGTAAGCTCATTTTCCTACAGTCTGCTCCTGTTCCTTGGGGTGGGGGGGGAGGGTTGTGTGAAACTAGAGTCCCATAGTGTGGAAACACAGAAAGGTCTGACCAAACAAATGGGGAGAAATAAGTCCACCTGGTTAAAAAAGCATGACCCTGCCCTGGGTCATGGACATCACACTAACCAGCAAACTGTGAGTTTTGCACTGAGTGAAAACTGGTTCAAATAACTGAGTATTTGAACTAAAGGTCATGTGTCTCAAGCACTCATGACACAGCAAGGTTTTCTGGAAAGGTAATATCAGTGGGTGGTGGACATAGTAAAACTGAAATTCACTTTAAAAACTGAATGAATATTCAGATACTTTTTTCCCCATTAGTCTTTCAGATTTAATCATGAGACTGATCTCCTTTAGGGCTTGAAATTGATTGGCATTTAAGGATATGTGTCCTTATAACACAAGTACTGTCTACAAATAACAAGTTTGAGCAGAGCCAGATTATGAACTATAAAGAAATGTAATTAAAATAAGATCTAACAGATTCTAGACAGTATGTAGTATACTTTGTTTGCTTTGATATGGCTCTAAACATGAATGCGTATCATTAAAAGACAGCTAAACTATAGAATGTTCCTGATAGTACCCTTCTGTATAAGCAATTGCTGCAGTTGCCACAGTATTGTTACATGATAGTGAATAAGAGAAGAAATGGTCTGTGTCAGGGGCATTGCTGGTGCCAGGCTTACAGGGCTCGAGACCTAGCACCAGAGCCCCGAGTCTACTGCAGTGGCGCATGAGTCCTGGCACCCAAGCCCTGGATCTTTTTCCGGTCTAGGTGTGCTCCTGGTCTGTGTGCTTGTAAATGAGAAGGTAGGTGAGCCTATGTGATCATGCAGGGAAAGTGTCCATGAGGCAATCTTCCTATTAAGATGTGTTCTGACTTATGAACACATTTGAGAACCTTTGTGTTTGCTAACCACACTGCCTAAGAGGTGGTCTTAGGAAATTGGGGGCCCTAGGCAAAGGCCCATTGTGGGGCCCCCTAAAAGCCCCCTACTGCTGCCCTCCCTGTGCCCCCTGCAGCCCTAACTCTCCCTCCCCTCCAGGACTCCTTGTTTGTTTTGCTGAAGCAGAATAACATGACTATCCCTCTGGAACTCGTAAATTATTCTTGGGTATGATATTTTTAAAGATCTTTCCATCATGAAGCTCGTAAGTTGATCATCTGTCACTTAACAAAAATGAGCTAATGCTGAACTACAAAGTTAAAATGAACATTGAAAAAAAATTAAAAAGTAAAAAAGTGGTAAAATTAATGATGGCTCAAAACTAACTAAAATACCATATTGAAAATTTTGGCAGTCAAATTTTTCATATAGGCTTGGGTTTATATGCACTAGATATTTAATACAAATAATTATAATAAATAAAACTAAGTGAAAAGAAGGTGTTTAGTCTGTAGCCTATAAATAAAAAACACCAAATTTCAATGAAATTCTCTGAAGTACTCAAGTTTATAAGACTCTGGGCCCCCTCAAAAATTTGGAACAGTAAGTACAAAACAAGCTAAAATATTACTTAGCAAAAGAAAGACATACAGCACAGACATCACACACAGCTGTAATGATTCCTTGAGAGCAGCACTGTATTTATGTGAAGCAGCCTATATGGATCAACCTGGTAATCTGAGCTAACCAAAGCCACAGGAAAACATGGCAAAAAGACAAAGGAAAAGGCAAAAGAAGAATGGGTAAAAAAGAAAAGAAAAAAAGGCAAAATGTCACAAGTGGGATTTTTAAAAATGGCAGAATAAATGGCCATACTGAGGAACTAAAAGATGAGACCAGTGGAAAAGTTCCTAATATTGTGGTGTCTATTGGTGTCACCAAAAGCTGATTTCTGCTTTTTTAGCATGCCAGTGTGAAGATGATGGGCAGATAATGGTGAAATCTGCAATTCAGATGAAGCACAGATCCTAATGATAGTTTGTCTTGATGAGCCAAGACTGAAAAGTTGTAAGGCTTCCAGCCCTACTAGCTCTTGCTAGACAGGAAAAATTTTTATACTTTTCTACATTTCTGCCCACCAAATGGAGGACAGGGCCACTTATTGCTCAGGGTCCTACATGGCCACCTGCTTCACCACTGCCTCCCACCCTGGTGTCCTGCTTCCAGCATGACAATCCTTATTCTACCTACCTACAGCCTCCTATGTAGGTTCAATTGTGGAAGCTTTGCTTGTATATAACTCTCAAAAGCTATGGAATTTCATAGAAAATAAGATTCTCCTTATGGGTGTTTTCAGTCCCCTACAGAAAAGTAGGAAATATGGCGGCGAACTTTTCCCTGTACGTCTCGTGTTGTATTTCTCTCAGATTTCCTTATGTACTATGCGGATTGATACTTTTAAGATACTAGACCCATTGTTTTCACTACATAAGAAAGAAAATGGTGTCTCTCAGTTTTATGGAAGCCATCAAACTTTTTCAGAACGGCTTACTGTATTGAAAGAAATAAACATTACTATGTATGAAAAGCAGAGCCAGAAAGGCTGTAGTCATGGTGAAAGCATGGCTTTCCTTAAGCACTAGCAACACATGAAAGACAAAAACGTATTCCACTGAAATTGACATAAATAAGTGGATTTCCCATCTGAAACATTGTTTTTTAGCAAGAGAAGCTTTTAATCCCCTTAAATTCAGTTCTAATCTGTCTTGGAAGTGGTTGTCTAAAGAATATTACATTGATATAAAGGATTAAATTTATTAAAACTATATAGAAGCTAGCCTAGTAAAGAATATCGTGAATGTAGAACTCTCCCAAGCGAATAAAACTGCTACAGGTAGGGGAAAAAACTCTCAAACAGTTGGCACAGCATTCATTAGCAATTCACACATTCTGTTCTCGTGCTTTTTTGCTCCGTATGCTTTCCCCAGTGAAGCAAACACTCTGGAATTCATAATACCTCCTTATCCCATGTGGGCAAGTGACCTCCTCTCTTTTATACACCTAGCAAATGAACAAGCACAAAAGGGGATAAAGTAAGAAGAAAAATAAACATCCCCTCTTCTCCCCAAATACAAAAAAAGAAAGGCAATCAGAGATTGTGTAAGTAAGGTGATCAAAGCTGCCTTAACCAAAGTGTTAAAGGTTTTTGTTACCATCCTTTTTAGAAGCATGCACTTTAATTCCCTGATTGTTACATTAGAGCTGATGTTAACTATGTCAATTTATACAATTCATCAGCCAAATAAACTTTGTAAGTGAATTTTCTTAAAATAGCAGTTCAAGGACATAAGTCAATTGCAAATTATATTAAAGATGTTCACTAGCCACATTGTCTAGAGAGTCACTATAATAAGCACTAGAAAATCCCAATATGAGCAAGCTCCCTTGTCCAAAATATCACAGATTTACAGCTTTTTTTTTTTAACCATTTACAGCAATCCACTTTCAACAGCTCCATAGTAACTTTAATTAAACCTACTATTTACTGGCTTTCAGTAGCATTTCCAATGTGCTAAGTTCTTTCCAGCCACAGGAGTTTCAATTCATGCTCCAAAGAGCTCAGAGTCTAAAGCCCCAATCCCAAAACTGCTTCACAAGCCTACAACCAAGCCTTACTGCAGGGGTCTGCCCACACAGAGGAGCCCCCAGGATTGGGACCCTAAATAACTGGAGCTTGTATCATAGACCATTAGAGTTGGAAGGACCCTCAGGAGGTCATATAGTATAGTTCAAGCCCCTGCTCAGAACAGGACTGATCCCAACTAAATCATCCCAGCCAGGGTTTTGTCAAGCCACAGCCTGAAAACCTCTGAGGATGGAGATTCTATCATCTCCCTAAGTAACCCATTCCTGGGCTTCAGCACCCTCTTAGTGAAAACTATCCAATATCTAATATCCAACCTAGACCACCCAGACTGCAAGTGGAGACTATTGCTCCTAGTTCTGTCATCTATGACCACTGAAAACAGCCTAACTCCATCCTCCCTGGAACCCCCTTTCACGTAATTAAAGGCTGCCATCAAATCCTCCTTCATTCTTCTCTTCTCTTCTGCAGAACAAACAAGCCTAGTTCGTTCAGCTTCTTCTCATAAGTCATGTGCTCCAGCCCCTTAATCATTTTTGTTGTCCTCTTCCGGATTCTTTCCAATTTATCCCCATCCTTTCTATAGTAGGGGGCCCAAAATTGGACACAGTACTCCAAAGGAAGCCTCCCCCATCAGTCCCAAATAAAGGGGGATAATCAGTTCCCTCAATCTGTTGGCAATGCTCCTACTAATGCAGCCCAATATGCCATTGGCCTTCTTGGTAATAAAAGCACACTATTGGCTCATATCCAGCTCCTTGTGCACTGTAGCTCCCAGGTACTTTTCTGCCAAACTGCTGCCTAAACAGTTGGTCCCCAGTCTGTAGCAGGGCATAGGATTCTTCTGTCCTAAGTGCTGGACTTGGCACTTCTCCTTGTTGAGCCTCATCAGATTTCTTTTGGCCCTAGCCTCTGATTTGTCTAGGATCCTAAGCATCCTATTCTTGCCATCCAATGCATCTACCACTTCCCCCAGCTTGGTGCCTTCTGCAAACTTGCTGAGGGTACAAACCACCCCATCCTCCAGATCATGAATGAAGATGTTCAACAAAACTTGTGTTGTCTCCTTTCTGAGTTGTGCAGTTGACAAATGTTATAGGGTTTCTGACTTTTTTTTTTTTAATTCGACAATTTTTTTTAAAAAATAGATAGCATACACTTAATGACACAATTCTGGCCTGTGTATAAATCCATAGGGACTCCACTGAACTAACTCTTTAAAAGATAGCATTTGCCCATTAGATCTTGGTGTAAATGAGCATAGTATTTGCTCTCATCATATCTAGTCTTCAGTGTAATTATAGTTTCGGTGCATTTAATCAAATGCCCAGCAGTCTGATCTCTTCTGGCTCTGACCCCAGCTTCCCTCCAGCTAAATGGGGTCAGGGATGGGCTGTACTGAAGTGTCACCAAAGAAACCTGTGAAGCAAACAATGGTGGTGTTAGTGACTTAAGTCTCTGAATCTGCAGAAACTTCAAGTCCATGAATAAGTGTTCATAGGGTCAGGCCCTAAGTAAGTGGTGGTCTTCCCTCCAAGTCTGTACTGGCTCAGTGCTCCAGCATGATGCCGAGAGGCACCGTGCTGTTAGAAAAGCTTCTTTTAGAAGACACACAACACTGAATCATTGGTCTCTCTGGCACTTTGCTAATGCCAATAATAACCTGTTCGCTAGGAATGGAAATTTTCTACCTTATCTGTGTAAAGAAAGTAAATATCACCATAGGCTGTTTTACTGATGAAGAAAACAAGGCACAAAAGAAACTTACTGATCACAAAGCAATTCAATGGAAGAACTGAACAGAGAAACCAGGTTTGCTGGCTTCCATTCAGATGCTACTTCCACTGGGCCTATGCATCTCAAACTGTGACCTTCACAGAGGAATCTAGTCATATGGGGGTGCTAAGTCTATATTTTTTCATTCAAGCTGCTAAACTGCACTAAAAGGCAACTAAATAATGTTATTTTTCCTGATATTACCTGCTCTGTAAGCAATTATTGCTGTTGTCAAAAATATACTTGCATAGAAAAGGCCTGGAAGGGACCCTAAGAAGTCATTGAGTTCAGCCCCCCTTTGTTAGACCATGTGCAACTAGACTATTCCTGACTGGTTTTCATCTAACCACAGCCATTGGTCAGTGCCAGGGGCTGGGCCAGCATGGGAAAGAGCCGCTGTGCATGTGGCTCTTGCAGCCCCAGGACCCGCTGGGGAGGAGGACAGGGACAAGGCCAATAGGGAGGGAACAGCGAGCAGCACCACAGAGCCGGGAGTCTTGTATGCCACTCAGAATGAGTGAACATGCCATCATTGGCACACATGCTAGGGGTTCCTGACCCCTGACCTAGCGTGTTCTCAAAAAATCTCCCATGATAAAACTCACATGGCTGCCTAGTCTAGAGTTTACCTACCCTTATAGTAGAAAGGTTTTTCCTAATAGCTAACCTAAATCTCCCATGCTGCAGTTGATGTCTTGTCCTACTTTCAGTAGACATGGAGAACAGTCTTCTTTATATATGGTATGAATGGAAGTAAGAGTCATCTGTGTGATGGCAAATGAAGGGAGATGGGCCTGCATGAGTATATACAGGTGGGAATTGTCCACGGGACAATGTCTCTCTTGAGATGTGTTCTGCGTTATGACACAGTTTGAGTGTATCTGCACTGGGACACAGTGTCCCTTATTTCTGTAAAGAGTATTAACACAGCTGTCTAAGCCTAAGTCCCAAAGAGAGACCCTTATTCTACCTACCTACAAGTCTCGCTGTAGGTTCAGTTGGGGAAGCTCTTTTCCCTTCTGTGCAATTCTAGAAACCTGTAGGATGGCATAGAGAATAAGATTCTTCTAGCTGTTTTCAGCTTGGTACAATAAAGTAGAAAAAGTGTCAAACTTTCTTCTAAGAAGGAAGGAAAATTGTAGGTAAAATAAACATTGTATAATGTGCAATTCCTTTTTCTATCATGATTTTTAGGTGTTGCTGAAGCACGGTCAAAGTAATATCTACTGACATTTTGATTCTAGGGAAAAGTCCACAAACATTAAAGCATGAGCAGGTCATCTATTAATCAAATATACAGACTTCCTCCATAGCCATAACTGAATTCCATAACCATGAATATGGTAAAAACCCCTCTAGGTGCCAAATCAATTCTTCTTACATGCAAACATCACTGTGACTTAAGAGAATGGGTGACAGAACAATGCTCCCTCTCAGGCTGGACCACAGCTGAGCAATATGTGTTACTCACTGCACACCCCCCTGTACGGACCCGATCCTGACCCCCGCTCTCCCCGCTACGGGGCAGCAGGGGCTACCTGCCCGGCCTCCTAGCAGTGGGGCGGAGCAGCCAGCCCAGCTGGCCACACCTCCCGAGGGTGGAGGGGGCTGGTGCTGAGCTCCAGCCTGCAGGCTCGGGGCCCTGGGGTGGCCCTCCCAAAGAGTTTGGGCTGCTTTGCTCCTGACCCTCCCAGGCCATGGATCAGGCCCATTCAGGCTGGGGGCAGGGCCGGGGTGAAGCAGCCCAAACTCTTTGGGAGGGCCACTCCAGGGCCCCGAGCCTGCAGGCTGAAGCTCAGCGTTGGCCCCCTGGGGAGGCACAGCCAGTTGGGTGTAGAGTGAGTTGGCTGCTCCACCCCGCTGTGCTGAGGCCAGGTGGGCAGAGCAGCCTCTGGCCCTGACGGCTCCCCCCCCATGGAGTTGGGAGGGGGGTCACTTACCTGGCTGCTGGAGCAGCATGGCCAGGCTGCCAGCCACTCCTCTGGCCGGAGGAGCACTCACAGAGCAGCTGCAGTTTTAAAAACTCCCTGCTCAAAGGAGCTCTCAGCTGGCCATTAGACTTTGTCTTCCAGCCGGGCAGGGACTGCAGCGTTCCCTGCACCAGGCAGTGCTGGGGGCCACGTGGCCGTGCAGCTTAGGGGGAACATTTGCCAGGAGCCTCACACACATCTAATCTTTGATGACTGCCATGTAAATGCACTCAACATTCATTAAACATGGGCATACGTCCCACCATTATGATGACCAAACCTCAGGGAGCTCATTTTTCCAAAGTGGGCAACCATCCCTCATGCTAAACAACATCCCTCATTTCCCACAGGATCCTCTTCCTCTAAAATACTTAAATTCCCTAAATGCTGTGTGGTCTTCTGGGGTGGGGTGGGGAGAAGGGTATAGAACCTGCAAGTCCCCAATTTTGGCAACTTCTAAAGATGATCCTCCACTCTTTTCCTTGCTCTTGGGGAGCCAGCCTATGGGCATTCTCAACTCATCTCCAGTTTCCAGAGAGGCGTTTTCCTGGATGTAGATGACTAGTCCACAACCTTTTTCTGTAATAACTCATATGATAGGTACCCTGAGACCTGCTGTTGACGTTTCCTTAATATTTTAATGCTGGGGGTCTGATGTCCCAAAGTACACCTATAGCTAACATTTGAGAACAGGCATTTTCATCTCTAGCTTAGTACCATCTGGCCCCAAAAGGTCCAATGATCAAAGAGAGAAGAGCCACCCTCCTTCCTAGAAAATGCCAGCTTGGAGGCAGGGAATGCAGCCTACCTTGGAAGATTCTGGAAAGTGAGGAGCAGAGTAGAAACCCATATTTTCCCAACCTGACTGTACAAAATGAGTAGTTGGTGGGGTACCCTGCCTGTCAGAGAGGCAGAGCGAGGGTCACGCAGGAGAATGAATTAACCTTCCTTATCACTGAGGGAGGACTGAAGGGTGGAAGTTGTAACTTTTTTCTGATGGCATTTTGGCATTTTCTGATCAACTGAAAACCAGATGAAAACCTCATATCTAAATATTTCTGATTGAAATAAATACATGTCTGGGTTGTGTGCAAGCAAGGGGATCTCTTATCTGAACTAGTTACCCATACCTAACAATTGTGCCTGAGGAAAATAACCAACTGGTTGACCAATCTCTGGTATTAGCTTTTATACTCCCCTCCATCTGCAAAAAAGACTTTTGCTTTTAAAGGAGGTTATTTCCATCATTTAAAAAACAAAGTAAATAATTGCAGCCAAAAGAAAAATCTTGTATTTTGAAAAGATGTATGGCTTTGTTGAATACATTCCTGACAGCTGTAATCCCTGCTGCCCAGAAGGCAAGCTGCTATTTTGGCTCACTTCCTCAAATTTTGTTTCTAAAGGAGGGAATTTTCATCATTTCAAACATAAATAATAACCAGAAAAGGAAAGCCCTATTCAAAAGTCTCCAGAGCATCATGTGCAAAAATAAATAGGCAAACTAAATCTGCGTTATGTACAGTTCTGAACTACCTGTACCTACTGGGGGGAAATGCTTCATCTAATAATAATACTGACCTCTTCTTCAGGACATTACATCAGCAGATCTCAAAGGATTTTGCAAAAGAGGACGAACAACAGGAATCCTGTAGCACCTTAAAGACTAACAGATTTCTTTGGACATAAGCTTTCATGGGCTCCAACCCACTTGCGTCTGATGAAGTGGGTTGGAGCCCATGAAAGCTTATGCCCGAAGAAATCTGTTAGTCTACAATGTGTCACAGGACTCTTTGTTTTTGCTGTGCACAGAATAACATGGATACCCTTCTGCAAAAGAGGACATTATTCCCATTTCATACAAGGGGAGGCTTAGCCACAGAATGGCAAAGTGACTTGCATGAGGCTTTTCAACAAGCCAACATCAGAACTGGGATCTGAACCAAAATACCACAATGGCACTTTATCCCTTAGCCCACACTACCTCATTCATTATTACTCTGTTCTTGTTAATGAAATAACTGAAGATCTGGTTTATGGTTCAAGATCCATAACGAATGCAGAGATACTGAAACTCCAGTAGTGGAGTGATATTCCCATTGTCCAATGCCATTCAATATACTCTCTCCAGATTTACAGTGAAGCTTAATTCCTTTATGGCAACTTTTCATTGGACTGTAAGAGTGTCCCACTGAGCTAATTCTCCTGGAATACAGCAAATATCACTTGACAACTTTGGTTTCATTCTCTCTTTCCCCTGCTTCAGCAGCAGAGGAGGAGTAGGAAATATCATAACCCAATGGAATCAAAGGAAATATGTCAGCTCTTGCTACAGTTGCTTCCAATAGATAGTGAAGAGGAGATGACATATGTTGGTCTTGTAACAGCTGTTCTCTAGAGGAAATGAGGTTGAGGCATTTGTAGTGGTCACCTCTAAAGCAGTAGTATCCTCAGCATGTGCATAGAGGGAGAAGGGGGGGGGGAAATCCTCTCCAATTATAAGTCCTGATTCAGCTCCCATTGTTTTCATGCTTCACTATACAAAGACTGATCTACAAGAGGACTTTTTTCCTCCTCTTTTGTTTGACACACTGTATATGGTTCTGAACTATGCAGCATATAGTTCAATGCAGTGTAACAAAAGCAGATAGAACCAAAGGTTCTTAAGATTTCAGACTGTTTCCATTAGGTGGGTAGTACAACTGCTTTTACAAAATAGAGATCGCCCAAACAACTTTATAGGGATGGGCAAATATGAATGAAGTAATCAAGTAGGAATGATCAATGCAAACCAGATGACAAATGCGTCAGTTACCTAAAATACAGTAGAGTGTTATGTCTGGTAATTAGGAAAGTATGTGATATTTTTTCCTTGTTTTAATTCTGCTTTGATTTAATATTCAATATTCTTTAATGATTTGGATCTAGCACAGAGTAATATTAAACCTTATGGTGTGTATGTGTAATACATATATAATTTAAAAAATTGGCTTTGGATTTTTAAAATACACTTGGAAAAATACCTCTCTCTGAACATACTGTCCCTTTACCTCCTGCTTCTGGCTTATATCAAGAGGCCATAATTTTCTGTGACATCATAAATCATCATGCCTCACCAGCAGTGGAGTTGGATACTGTAAGAAAGAATTATCAAAATTGCTAACCAAACAAGCAAAAGGAGTAGGACTCGGTTAGTTATTAAACAGCGTTTGCGTGTGTTTATCTTCAATGATTTCATTGTGATCATTAGCCGCCTTCTCCTAAGTGCAGACACCAGTGATGCCCTCTTTCTTTATTATACAGGGAGTAGAATACACTTGAATCATAAGTTTCTTATGAACTGTTCCTCAGATTCTCATTTAGAAGATGAAACGTAATTGATCACCCCATTAATGTAACTAAATATCTCAAGGGAGTTGGGGGGAGTGACTTCATCTCAGGAGCCACATCACTTTGAGGAAAAAAAAAATAACACAACAGCAGCAGTCACATAAACAGATGTTTCAATAATAACTAAGATCATTATTTATTTCTATTCCATGCTCCAGTTTTTATTCACAGGCTCCAGTTGGAGACTGGGGCCTCACTGTGGTAGCACTATATAAACAAGCTCTTCATTTGTCAATAAGGCTCGATTTGCTAGTGATGAGGTACCCGCGGGGAAATTCAGTCACAACTAGAAAATAGAATAAGCAAGTCATTACTTTTTTTTTTTTTTTGATTGGGAAGAGTTAATTCTGTACAGTGCAGTGGAACCTGCAATCCAAATGGGGACAACTGAAAGTTTTCTAATGCCCAGCCTTGCTGCAGCTGCTTCGAGTGGGGCTAAGGACCTATCTAGAGAGAAAGCAGGAACAATTTTAAAAGTCTAGGTTCAGGCCTAAAACCAAGATGGTGTATGCCTCTGGTTTTTTGTTTGGTTGGTTTTTTTGGCTTCCTTGATCCTGAGCTGACTTTGGGTACACAAATTACATGACATTAAAAGTTGTTGCTTTTTTGAGTTGCTTGGCAGAACCTCAAAATATACTTCTGACTCTTTCTGTCATGTATATTTTTGTATGTATTTGTCACTGCTACTAGCATTTTGTTTAGTCTCGAAAGAAAGGTTGTCTTTCCGAGGTTGGACACTTTTGTATGTACATCCATCAATGCCTGAGATATCCCTGACCTTAGTTAAACCTTAAGTTTTCTAAATTGTACTTTTATGTTCAGCAAACCCTTAGGCACTACATTGTTAAAAGTTTACACTGAAAAATCATTTATAATTGGTTTGTTTGAATTGTGCCTTCTCCAAAGCCACCGGGAAGGGCAGTATTAATTAGCAATGGCTTACATAAAGTCTAGACAATAAAAAAGTAAATCTTTTAGGAAAGCTTTTTTGTCTTTTATCAGCTATAACAAATTATCCTGATATAAATTACATCTAAGAAAAAATGCCTAGCATTATGTACAACAAAGCTGTCGATCTGAATAATTTATTTTTCCTTGAAAAATTTTCATGGTGCCCATATTGCTCAAGTACAAATGTTGATTATGAAATGGAGACACCCAACAAAAATGTTGATTCTTTTTGGTGTAGCCACTTCATGGGAAGGATTAAATAATAGTTAATGCATAATACTATAAATTTCATTATGAAATATGTTTTAATATAAGATGTATCATACTGACCATTGCAAAGCATATTTGAATATCCTTGTTGACAGAGAACATGAACAATGTTTCCAGGGTGTATATGTAATGTCTGGGCCACTTCCTGAAAACCTTTACCCAGGCAGATAGTTGTACTAAAGTCAGTGTGGCTACTCAAATGAGTAAGGCTTTGAAAGTTTCCTAACTTCTTCTGGAACTGGTTCACAACAGTAGCTTTGCAAAGTAGTTCAAAGCAGATCTATTAATGAATCATTAATTATACATATTAACAATGCCAGTGTGAATAAGCAGAAGAGATTTTTGGCTTGTAATGCTTTATACCAGCTGATTACATTGATGTTCATTAACTTGCAGTGGCACAGCCACAAAACAGTAACAATGTCTGGTTAATGCCAGGCAAAATCTAATGGCAGTCCAGAAAACAAAGTATTTATACGATATCCAACTTAATTTAAAAACAGATTATCCTCTTCGATCACAGAGCATTGACAATAGAGCATGATGTTAATATCAGTCTGGGTCCAGCATCTGTCAGGGATAGATTAAGAGGGTACTTGGTCCTGCCATGAGTGCAGGGGACTGGACTCAATGACCTCTCGTGGTCCCTTCCAGTTTCTATGATTCTATAACTTTTTTTGGCTGGCTAGGATGATGGGAGTGCATGTGCTGCAGTTTACTATTTTGTTACCTGATGTTGGCAAGGTCAGCTTCATGGGTGGAAATGTGTTATGTAAAAATGATAGCAAGCAAAAAATTCTTGGAAATGATTCTGATCTTGCTTACCACACTGTAAATCAGAAGTCACTAAAGGGGAGCTATCTTTTCTAATATGTAGAGTTACTTTCAACAAATGTTCAGTAGCAAAAATTCCTGGACATACTAAGGCAAACTGGGGAGGGGAGGTGGGAATTAGTCAGTTTCCTTGAATTTCTGATATTTTGCACAGTTGGTGGGGAGAAAGAAGCATATTTTGGGGGCAGGTTCTCCCCCTCCCCCATATAAAACAATTGCTCAATCTGAGGAGAAAGCACTAACATACTCCTATGCTATTCAAGACTGTCAACCTAAAGACATCCACCAACCCAACATAAAGTGAAATTCCTTACTTCAGCTCCCCTCTCTGTGACAAGGAAATCTAACAAAATGGGGGGGAATACCCTTTTGTGACCCCTTTCTCTTGTTCTCTTCTTCCATCTTTTATTCTCACTTTCATAGCTTGCTCTAAATACATTTCTTTAGGGAAAACATTTTGTGAGCATGTCCATTTCCTCTCACAAAACACAACTCTCTGTAGGCAAACAGGCATTTGCCTGTGTAAACAACCATGATGCAAACCAGAAAACTGCTGGAGTCAGTCCTTGTTTGTACACTTTACACAAGTGTGGGCAGTTGTAAATTTTTCTTTTAATCATACTTGATCCTAATTGTCAGCAACTCAGATAACTCCTGTGTTAGAACTAACCACAGCATTATTTCTTTGGTACCATGTTTGTTACCTCTACAACATCTATGCAACACAAAAATATGTCTCAACTTGCTCTAACAACATTACCTTCATACACTGTCTTGTGGAAGTCACTGTTTTCTTAAGGAACTCTGTGAACAGAGAGATTAATTTTAAAAATCTTTGATTTGGGAAAGAGGGTATACATAGCATTAAACTGGCACTGAAACTCATTGGTTAGTACCTACCTTTTAGCATGTGAAGAAACTAAAGTTTAGTTAAACTATCATGGCACATGGCATTTTCTGGTGAAATGATCATTTTAGAAGAAGCTGATGGGCTCAAAGTGAGTAATCAAGATTTTCTGAATTGTATAAAAAGAACTTATTTTGCTTTTTAAAAATTGTATATTTAAAAAGAGCCCTTTCCCAGATAGTGGGTTTTTTTAAAACAGGAAATATGCAATGTAATGCCAATTGCACAGCAGCATGTTCCTGAGGTGGGGCAGATTTAAGGAATTATTCTGTTCATCTTATTATTTTTCTTTGCATGTGCCACCTCAGCACTGCAAATTGCTACGGTGCTATTGGGTTTTCACCCATGTGATAGGTAGTAGAGCTTTTTCTTTTTTCTCTCTTTTCTTTTTGTTTTTTGCTTTCCAATGTGGGGTTGTTTGGTGGGTTGATTGGTTTGATTTTTTTTTTTATTTTATTTTTTTGCCTTGTATGCATCCACAGTGGAGTGCAGGGTCTACCAATATGAGCCTTTTAAAAAATAAATATGCTTGGCAGTAAGTGTGTTTAAAAAGAATAAGCAAGCATGAAGTCTACTTACAGCTACACGTACAAATACACCAAATGGGCTTCTCAGGGAAGCAGAGTACATCTTTGGGTAAATGTATTGTATGCAGAGAACCAAATGCTGTGTTGCCAATACCATGTGCTCAAAACTAATGAGTCGGGGCTGAGAAAACAATGAGACTTTAAAATTTAATAGATGACATATTTTTATTTGCCTTTGGGGGTTTTATGAACCTTGAAGATTCATGTTTTTAAGCTCTTATTTGTAATCATGAAGGCTACAAACTGATTCTCTTCTTAAATGGTAGCTCGGTTTGTAACATAATCACATGACACCATGAGCTGGGACTTTAATAAAAAAAAAAAACAAAAAAAAAACCCACCAAACACTGAGATTTGCAGTTAAAATCATAAAATTCAAAGTGGCCAGTGGCTTCCCTTCTGCTGATTGACAAGGGAACCACGACCTAAGGACCCAGGCAGAGAGCATTGCCTTGAGGCTAAAAGACTGATGCAGGCTCCTTGATGTAACAAAGAGATCAGCACTCCCCTCTCCCTGGTTGTAGCAGACAGCTCAGCAAAACACAATCCCTGGTTCCATAGGTGCTGGGGTTCTTGCTGGAGCCCAAGGGGAAGATGTGGAGCACGGATCTCCTGTCCCCCTGGCTGCAGAAGGGAGCCAGTGCCTAGGGACCCAGGTGGAACACACATGCACTTTCCATGCAGGAGCCAGGTTGATCAGCGAGGAGGTAGCCTGCTTGCTGAACTCCTTCTGTCCAGCTGCAGTGGGGGGCATCCTGCTGGCAAAGACTGGTGGCCCTTAAGGGTTGTAAAAAGGACATCTGTGGCCCTTAAGAGAAAAAGTTTGGGAACCACTGGGTTAGAGCCTGGGGTGTGCTTTCACTTGGGCTGGTAGACCACCCACTTTGCAGTAGGAACTCAAGCTAAATCACACAAGTGTTGCTAGTCCCAGGGCCGTAACTACGGTGGGGCCAATGAGACTTTGCCCCAGACATGCCGGAGAAGCTCAATAAAGCTGCTCCATTAAAGAGCACGTTTTGTGGCACCGACCCCAAGCACCACAAATGGCAAGGGACGCCAGATCACCACATTATGGCTCTGGCTAGTCCTCAAATGGTTTTCCCCACTTCTTCTCTGTACCCAAAAAGTCAGGTAAATTCTCCCACAATTCAATGAGAAACAATCAGTGCAGCAAAACAAACAAGTGGGCTCGATCCCAGAACTCCTAGCACCACACAAAGGGGAACACAGCACCAGTGATTTCAGAATAACTAGGGTATGGCTTTGTATGTCTGTTCACACCCAAGCTGTGCCAACCTATGTGTTCAGACTAAGGGTGCCAGCATTGGCAGTAAAGACATACCCTGAGTGGTTTCTCAATAAACATGTTCTTGTTGTTACCCAACCTGTAGTTTGCTCTGTGTCCGTTTCCTTGCCGACACAACAAGCACCACCAAAAGAATGAAAAATGCTTTTTAACTAGTGCTTGGATGATTAAAATCTGCAAAGTAGACAAATCCTGAGGAACCCTGCCTTGTATTTATAATCATGAATGCTACATTCTCTTATACAGTAGTCTCTATTCTTTTACAGAAGAGTTCCAGCCCTGTGCATATTATTACATTTTCCTTTCTTCACTTCAGTTGGTATAGCAAGATGTAGCTAAAAGAAAGGAGCTATTTCTTTGTAAAGCCTGATAGCAAGAGTTAAATACCTTTTAAACTAAAGACACAAATTCTAGTCTCTTGCAGTGGTGTGATTCTGTTCATTTCACAGGAGTTGTGGTGTAATTGAAAGGAAACAAAACACAGCAGCCATTATTGACACAGTGGTAACTTATTCAAAGCTTTTAAAACATTACATCCTGTCTTTATGGAGGGAGAAAGTTGACCAGGACATAAGTGTAATTCCCTTTTCTTTAATAATAATAAAAAAAAAAAAAAGGCGTCCTGGGATGTTTAAATTCAGCCATTCTAAGACATGTGTAAAAGAGAGCAGAAAGGAACGCACACCTTTGCAACAGACACTGAGGCAGAAAAAAGATGTTCTTAGTTTGTAAAGATGCTGGTTTGAAAACTTACCCAACAATGTCTGGCTACTTTGGGATCTTTAAATTCAGCCATTCTAACACATGTGTAAAAGAGACCAGAAAGGAGCATGCACCTTTGAAACAGACCCTGAGAGCCAGAGGTAGAAAAACGATGTTATCGGTAAGTTAGTTTGTGAAACTTACCCAGCAATATCTAGTTACTTTGGCTGTGCCGGCACTTTCTTCTGATATTCAGGTATTCTTAATTTTTGTTCAGAAAGAAGAGAAAAAGCATACACTTCTCACATGCATTACTATCTTCTCATAACTATTTATTACAGAGTTAAAGGATGGAGGGAGCATGAAATTCTTTCTGACCTTTTGTGTCTCACAGGCCCACTAACCCCCTGCAACCAAATGAGATCAAAGAATTACAGCCCACATGAGAACAGACGATCTTCTTAGCACATGCACAATGTGCCTCAGTACATGACCAGGATTCATCACCAAGTTTGGTCCACCTGGGCCAGATACTGATGACGAGCAGGACATAAAGGCTGAGTTGTGCTCTCAAAATAGACTCTGTGCTACAGGCAGAGAATAGGAGGTACCAAGGTATACCAGTACTCAAGGCTCCTGCAGTAGGATGGAAATGATTGCACAAAATATAGCCAGATAATCCTGACCACTGAGACACTTCTAAGGAAGATGAAAAAACCCTGAAAGTCATTGTTCATCTGGCCTGGGGTAAAATTCCTTCCTGACCCCACAAGTGGTGGTCAGTTAGCTGCTAAGTATGTGAGCAAGGACCAGCCAGCCATGCACCTGAGAAACAGAAAATGCTCAGTGGTTTCTCAGGGCCTGCCACACACTACCCAATGTCCCATGTGCAGCTATTACCATCCCTTATGTTTCAGATGAAGACCATTTAATTAAAAAAAAAAAAAACCTTCTCAGAATACATGGGAAGGTAGAACCCCCTTCCTGACATCTCTCATAGCCAGCTGAAACCCAGAAGCATGAGCTTTAGGAACATTAGATGGAAACCAAAATAAGTTCTGGACTTGTAATGGTGCGGCAGGACCAAAAGCTAGGACCTCACTGAGCAAGGCATAGTATAAATATGTGGAAAAACAATGTATCAATATAAGACACAGAATATGTGGCTGTGACTAAACCAGGGGTTCTTAATTTTTAAATTCCCCCACAAAACACAATGAACTGCTGTGTAACAATTGTGTATAAACCTCACCCCAACGTTCAGAAGAACAAAAACAGGGCCTACATGCTTAATTTGGGCAGGGCAAATGGTAGCAGAGCTGCAGAGCCCCACGTGACCTGCCGGAGAATATAGTGGCAGCAGCAGCAAGGAATCACAGCCTGTTGTCAGGCATACCCTTAGACAGCAGTGCAGATACAGCCACTACCTCTGGGAGCCTGCAGCCTGGGGAGCGTGCCCCGCAGCGCTGGGGGCAGATGTTACTGTGGAGGTGAGCAGCAGCTGATGGGATTAGCTCCAACTGGAAACAGATGCAGTTGTGTGAAGTGCAGAGTGTGGATCTAGACTGGCTCTGCCCCTGCTCTGCTAGCAGGGCTCAGCCTGCTGCCTGCAGCAGCCACCCCTCCCCAACCCGCCAACCACTTCCACTTCCCTCCTTTCACTCCTAGGGGTTTTGCACCTGCTGGGGGTTGCCCGTGTAAGGTGCCAGTTTCCCCACCACCACCCAGCCCCACTCTCAGCCCTGTGTGGTCCTGGGTGCTCCTCACCCAGCAGGGGAAATGGCTCCAGCATCACAAGTTTGGGAGGGCATGGCCCCCTATGTTGTCCCAAAATCCCACCATTGCATTCCTTCCATAATCCTTGCCTTCTTATGAAGGACCCAGCCTTTGGTTTGAAAAGCACTGGATGAAACTATAGGGGCCAGTACAAGGTAACAGCAAGCACTTTCAAGGTGGCAGTGAGGATAAAGTGCTGAACTGGAACTCAGGAAACCTGGGTCTTATTCCCACTCTGCCACAGTCCTGCTCAGTAACCTTGGGCAAGTCTTACTTCTCTGTGCCTCAGTTTCCCCACCTGTAAAAGGAGACTTTTTGAGAGCCACTGCTGAAAAGTGCTACAGATAATTGTGTGTATAAGTATAAAATAACCTAATGCCTAACAATCATAAAATATACACAGAAGGCATAAATAATATAGCCAAACCATAAGTAAAAATAAGAGACATGTTCATGGCTTACTTTGCAAAATACCTTTTGTCCAGCAAACCACACCTTTTTAAAGTTGGCACTATGTTCTCTTTATGCTATAGTCGATTATTTGGAGTCTGTCTTTCCTCACAATTATCTATCCTACCTTGAAGCTTGTTTGACACCGTCTCAGGAATTGAGTTTCACATGATTTCAGCACTCCAGTTGTGCACCTTCACATGCCGATGTGATACAGTTTTAGGATGCAATTTCTTGAAGTCTGTGGCATAAATCCCACAGACTTCAATAAAACTAGCATTTCACCCTTAGTGCCAGTAAGCATTAGCCTTGCTTAAGCCTTGGACGAATTTGGTCTATGGAGTCTTAAGGCAGAATCTTTTATCATTAAGACTGTTTGGTGAGGCAATGCCCTAAATTCAAAGTCTTCACCACAGGCAGTGTACACAAGATAGTGTTGCTCATGTTACAGCGTCATGTCAGATGGATGGTCTGTGGAATGCATTGATTCATGTTATGCTGAAATTGTTTCATGAAATATATACTGGATTTTTTTTTCTGCTGTATGGTCATTAAGGTCCACCTCAGCTTGTGGAGATTTTCCCAATATCTACTATATGTACACTGTACTCTGCTTCAGAGGCACACCACAAAGGGCATTTGGCTAATGCAATTCCTCAGATGACTAATACTCCTTAAGTTTCTAATGACACAGATGACCTGGCCAGCCAGCATGAATGTGTGCCCCCCGTCTCAAAAATATTTAACTTCAATTTCAGTGAAAAAGTTTTACAAATACCACAAAACTCTAAAAATGATTTTTGGTATGGGCATTTCTGTGGCCCCTTCTCCTTTTGGTACATAGACCAAAAACAGCACGTGAAGAGATTATTTTTACATCCATATTTGGCACAGGCAGTCTGCTGTTGGAATACGGTGTCTGGTTCTCATGCCCACAACTCAAGAAGGAAGTTGATGATAAACTGGAGAGGATTCAAAAAAGAGCCACAAGAATGATCAGCAAATAGGTCCTGGACCGATAGTCAGCTCAATCAATTTTGCTTAACGATAATAGGATAAGGGGTGATTTAACAGGCTGTAAGTAATCACAATGGGAACCAATATTTCAATAATGAGCTTTTTAGTTTAGTAGCAGAAGGTATAATATGAGGCAATGTGTGGAAGTTAAACTAGACAAATTCAGACTGGCAATAGAGCATACATTTTTAACAATGAGACTAAGTAACCATTGGAACAATTTATCAAGAGTTGTGGTGGATGCTCCTTCACTAATAACTTTTAAATCAAAACTAGATGGTTTTCAAAAGAATCTGCTCTAGGAATTATTTTTGGTAGCTCTGTCTTGTGTTACACAACAGGTCAGACTGAATGTTCACAATGCCTCTCTGGTTTGGGAATCTATTAATTTAATCTTAATTTTAGGATGCTAAATAAGTGGCCTGATTTTTTTCCAAATGTTAAGCAGTTCCATCACAGTCAGTGTGTACTTATCATTTTTGAAACTTAGGCTACTTTATTCAACAGGTTAGCTATGGACTTGAAGAGTCTAATTTTAGATTCCTGTTTTGCTGCTTAGGACTACTTCAAATGGGGATATGCTAGGGCAACTCCACTTGTATAAAATGTGTATATTCAATTCCTTGAGATGCTTTGTGGCAACAACTGCTTCCCTTCTACAAAAATATAGATGCAGCAAACATCAGCTAGCAATGAGGAAACTGATTTATGGGGTTTAAAAAAATAAATCCCCAACAAGAATTCAGAAATGTCACCAATATAAGGGTAGAGATTAAGAGATATTTAAGAAGTCTGCTTTAAAAAAAATCCTTTCCCCATGCATTATAGCTGTGTGAAACTCTATTATAGGACATGCCCATTGTACACTGATGTATAAATGTCACACTAAATCTACCACTGATAGAATGGAACATGGGTTGAACATGCAAACTCTAGTTTCTATGAATAATTTCTGCAGATCCTACAACAAACATTTGCTCCTTTCAAACACTGAACGCAGTGGGCTGCTGCAATAGTCTTTTGCCAGTCACAATATTTAAGAATAATTTTGAAACTCTGCTAAATGGTTTAGTATGCAGCTCTTCACAGCATTGTAACTCAAATAGGTTATTACAATAGCATTAATTTTAATTTATTTATTTTAAGGGAAACTTTTACAAAATAGTTTCTCTAGGTATAAGATCAAATGATATCACTGAAAGCTTAATAATTATGGCATACCTATGTCCAAGTTTCTTTCTCCGATTTTACAGAAGTCAGGGCTTTTGGTTTTTGTTGGTGTCTTTGTTTGTGACACTCTGATCCAACCACTTTTCTCCACAGAATGTGAGTGATTTGGGAGTTGAGGCACATATTATAGATGTGGAACATACATAAATTCAATACATATATGAATTCTAGACTCCTGAGACTGGAAATTGATAGTTGGGGTCAATGGTGGAAATTTTAAACAATGTGGGTGTATATATTTTTGTATATGGACCATTGTCTTTAAAACTTCTACAAACCAAAGGCTAATGGAGTGGCATGTCTAAAAATAGATGATAGGAATGTAGACATATGAAATACGGGTAAACTTTCAGCAATGCTTATTTTCTCTTGTCTCTTCTCCCCCCCCCCCCATGTATCTACACACAGTCTGAAGGCAATCTTGCAAACTGCTGAACTAGCACTTATGAGATGAGACTACACATATCATAGTTACATTTCAGACCTCTGAGGGTACTTAATCATAGAGTGGAGAAACACAGGAAGAACCTGGCATAATTTCATTAACAAAAATATACCTCCCAGCTGTGCAGTATAATGGGCTGAAAATCTTTCTTGTGCTGCATGCTACTCCTTGTAACAGGTATACAGCTTTAACTGGGAGCTCTCTGCATTCTCACACACAACATGAGGCAGTCACTTCCATTTTAAAGGTTTTAGAAAAGTTTGAAGAAAGTAGACCTATGGGCCAAGTTAAGAAATCTCACTTTTAAGTAATTAAAATAGTAATCAAGGCAAAGAAAATTCTGTTTCTATTAAACTGTAAAGATTTCCAGTATGTTAGAAAGTAAGCATGTATTCCTAATACAGTGGCTCAAATTTATCCTGTTTCTATCTCCATTGGAATTAATGGTGAGGGGGTACTGGGGGAATCATTTTTGGTGCCAGTGAGGACAGTTTAATCTTTACCTCCATTGCATAGACAATCTAAGTGTGGGACTTTGCTTTCTACAAAGAAAAAGCAAGCCTGTTCTGATTCAAATCAGAATGACTAACACAATCTCTTTCCAAAAAAAAAAAAAGGTCTCTCACTTTCCTGCCCTCCTCCTCCCAAAGTGCTGGAATATAAAGAAAGAAAAAAACCATACTTTATTGGTTCTTAGATGGACAAGAAGCAAGAAGTACCAAAATATAATAATAAAAAAAATTAGTTTCCCAAGAAACATCCAGCCCAGTTCTTACATTCAGGAAATTCAGATAATTCAGATAATTGTGTAAACTCGGGGTACTTATTCAAAGTTCTTGTGTTTTCTTGATGTTTAAGTACTTACATGCATCTTCCATTATTGAAAACCTCCCAAATAGTAATATTATATTAATATTAATATACTGATCTTCACAACAGCTCTGTGCTATAGGGAAGCATTATCCCCACTTCAGAGGAGGCACTGAGGCACACAAAGTGAAGTTCATCCCTCTTCAGAGAACCTGCAAAAAGCCTATCCATCACCTTTTTGTTGACATCCTGCAAATATGTGAATTATAACACGTGCCCAGGGTCACACAAGAGAGCTGTGACAGGCTCAGGAATTGAATTCAGAGCATCCAACTTCCAGTTAAATAATTTAACCACAGCATCTTCCTTGTCCAGTGATACTTTGTCTCTACCCATTTTTGGTGAGAAAGGAGTGCATTTTAAGAAAAAGTTCAATGTTTAAACAATTTCCTATGTTCTTGTTGCAGTACTTCCCCTCCCTCAATCTTCCAGATGTAAAGTACATTCCAATTCAGCCTTGCTGTACTTAAAAATAAAGGTATGTAGTAACAGGGGGGTTTTAAACACAGGTCATCCAGACATTGAAGAAACTATTAAATAGCCAGTATAGACTCTAAGGTCAGAAGGGACCAATATGATCAGTCTGACCTCCTGCACAATGCAAGCCACAGGACCTCATCCGCCACTCCTGCAAGAAACTCTGGACTGGGGGGTCTCAAACTCAAATCACCATGAGGGCTGCATGAGGACTAGTACACTAGCCTGAAGGCTGCACCACTAAAACTCTTTCATACAATGATATTGCAAACAGTAACAATCGTGTCATTGTGGGCTGCAGGAAATAGCTTTAGGGGCCAAATGCAGGCTGCGGGCCATGTGTTTGAGATCCCTGCTCTAGACTATGATTAGCTTATTAAAGTCCTCAAATCATCATTTAAAGACTTTAAGGTACAGAGAATCCATCAGCAACTGAGTTATGCCCCATGCTACAAAGGGTTGTCCCCAGAGGGAAACTGAGGTGCACACAGACTGAGGGCCCCAAATGGGTGCCCAACTTATTACTTCATCCAGAAGTGGTGACAACTTTTGAAAATGTGAGTGCATGGGTATTGCTTCAAATATTCATCATTAGAGAGCTTGCAGCAGGAACCAAATATTTTTATTCCCAGGCGTATACTTTAATCACTATCTCACATTGTATTTTCATCTCTATTGCTCATTTCAAATGTGGCAGCATTTTGGGGTAGACTTCTGATTTTGTGGAGGTAATGCAGAAGCCTAGAATTTGATCTGAAGCTGGTTGGGCTACATGGGAATGAGGGCAAAATTTGCCTTTGTGCTTGCCATGGGGCCATGTTTTATTTCTGTTTGAGTGCCAGGCCTCAGATTAATGACAGATGTACAATATTTTTGTTTCCTTTCTTTTTGAAATGGAAGTGATCTCTCTGTCAAAAATCAATCATCATATCAGTTTTAATCAGATAAAGCTTTCAGCTTCTTCAACCTAAAATTGTCCTTCCCATAGTGCATCACATAGCTTAAGACAAGCATCAGTATTCGAATGCAAAATAAGTGTGTTGATATTTGATAGCTCATTTGTATGTGCTGGTATTTACATCCAAGTTAGCTGGATTTTCATTTAAGACGAGTTATGGGTTCACATTGAAAACATAAACAATACTTCTCTGTTTCTATTGCCATTCATGTCTACTTTTGTTTCAGCCTGAAATAACATATTGCTAGAGGGTATTTTCCAAACACTGCCAAGCCTGAATGCAAGTCCTGTGGAAAATGTTTGTGCTGGGCTTGCCATGGTCCAA
This sequence comes from Podocnemis expansa, assembly GCA_007922195.1. Classification (NCBI taxonomy): domain Eukaryota; kingdom Metazoa; phylum Chordata; order Testudines; family Podocnemididae; genus Podocnemis; species Podocnemis expansa. Next base: position 6,137,819 of record ML682036.1, read on the forward strand.
GCTAATAATGATGTGATGATGTATAGGTGAATTCCTGCTCTTCAAGTCCTCTGTGACATAGGGATTAGGCCTGCCCTTATCTGCTAAGACATCTGGATGAGTGTCTGGGTTTTAATTTCACAATGAAATCACTGGGGACTAGAGTTATGTTATGCGCTTATGAACAAAGTGGAATATCCCTGGTAAGGGCAAGAGTGGATTACCTTAGATAACTCTACTTAAACCAGGGAACATTTGAGAATGTTGAAGAAAGGAAAGAGGTTCCACCAATAAAAACAAACATGGGCCTAACTTTGTGTTCTGTGTACTAAACATTTTAAAGCCCAGGGTAGGTGAAACTTGACCACGTGAAAATAGACTGATAAAACTCAGGCAGCTCCTGAAAGACCAGTTCAAACTGCCCAGAACAACTATCAACACTAAATCTTAATGGAATGCATAAATCATTTTTAGACAGATATATTCAGAAGGTGCCATTTTAAAGCCAAAATACACCAATATAATAATTTAATGGTGTATTTACGTCGCAGTGTTCCCTGAAAATTCTCAGGTGCATACCGCATATTTTCTAATCAGGAAGCTTCTGTAAAATGGGGCTTTCTCTCCAATTGTGTCTGTAAAAATGTCAGATGAGAAGGATCTATGAGATCATAAAAGGGGTCAGTCCTGCCCCTGGCTCCACAGCCATGAAAGGGCATAGCAACAGTGGAATTAACATGGCTCCGTTATGTGTGGTAGGAGCTTACAAGGATGCACAGCTAGAGATGGTGTCTAACCACTCAAGATTCTTCAGCCAAAACTCTTTATGGACAGGGAAAGCAGAGGCTGTGGTAACACTACTGCCACACCAGACGCTCTGTGGAAAAAATTCTTAACCCTTTCCTCCAGCCTGCCTGCAAGTTCCCAGCAAGCCATCCAGTTGTCAGAAAATTGCATGCCTGTGTTACCACTGGATCCTAATTTTCAAAAGTATCCACTAATTGTAAATGCCTCATGATTCGAATGTCTGGTGTGTGGTTTTTTTTGTTTTTGTTTTTCCCAAGCTCCAAAGGGTTAGCTGTAGTTCATGTGATAAATAAATTCGTCAGTCTTTAAAAGTGCCACAGGACTCCATGTTTGATTCTTTTCAAGGGGCTGAGCACATTAATGACATTAGGAGTGAAACTGGCAGACATAAAGTATATCTGTGGTACGTCAACTACATGTATGTGAAGCTGAATCTCAGGTTAGCTACTCCTCAAAACAGCTTAGAAAGCTCCTAGTAAAGTACTTACAGACAAATATTCCAAGGGAGGGAAAAATAATCAAATGATGACAAGCTTGTTAAAATGCTTCTTCAGTTAATGAAAAAGGAAAGCATAGACCATTCTGCCATTTGCAGTCTGTAGCAGTAGACTGCAGTGAAAGTCCAAAATTCCCCATTAGTGTACATTTTTCCAACTAAGATAAATGTAAGATATGCTATGTGAAATCATGGCCATGCCACAGTCCATGGTAAAACTCTTATTTATTGCCTTCGTTTGAGTCAAGATTTCATTCAACAATTATTACAGCAATGTAATTAAGTTAAATTTTATTTTCTTTGAGACACCAAAACAGTATTTATTTCCCGGACAGGAAAATACCTTTTAGAACTGAATGCCTGTACCTCTGCTCACAGACAGGTTGTACTTCTTAGTCATGAAATGAATTAAATGAAGTGTCAAGCTTGTCTTGATCATCAGTTTTACAAGAGTTTCAACTAGTAATAGACCTAATGTACATGTGATGTGATGCGAATAGTGCAAGAAAAGTGTATCGTTTTCTTTTCTGATACTTCTGTTGTCATTTGCTTCACAAGAAATCACAACATATATCTTATTCATTGTCATATTCTAGATTTATGGAGGAAATCTAAGATCTCTGAAGATTGTTTTTAATATGCATAACTGCATCTACCTACTGCAGCATTTTAAGAGAAACATTAAGGCCTGGTCTCCAGTGCCAGAAAAATACAGCAGCAGTCAACAGGAATTACAGAAGCTACATAGAGTGGCTTGCATCACTCCCATCAACTTCCTAACCCCCTTCAGTGCACCATCTTCACTGCACTGCACCATTTGAGGGGGTGATTTTACTAAGTCTATTTCCAGACTGAATTAGCATGTCGTAATGGACTATTACTCTGAGCTGGAAAGATTGATCTAATGGTGGTGATTTTTTGTCATCAGGATAGACATGGCCTAGTATTTTTGCTATTGGAGATGGCATTCACAACTTCAGAGAATGCATGTGGTGCATTGGGCAATTATTAATTATGCCACTTCAATGTCCAGCTCTAGAAACCAGGCACAATCTACCATGAGCCAAGCTGTATAACTGTGGATTCCTTAACTTTGTAAAGTGCTACAGGAATCACATCCTATATAAATGTGTTATTTAGGAGGAGTCTCTAGTTACTAGAACTAGGATCAACAAAAATTTACCAAATTTTTTAATGGATGATATTTGACTCTGGCTAATTTCAAGGGGGGGGGCAAGGTGCCCGTTGTCAGTGAAAAGAGTTGGTGTTTGGTCACTGGGAGACAAGGCTGGGTTGGAACTTTAAGGAAAAGTCAGTTTCATATTATCCCACTTCCCCACATCCTTTCTTCCCTGTCAGTTCTCAACACGATGAGCCTCTCCTTCTGCACCCATTTTGACCCCTTCCTCTGGCCAGATACCAGCAGATGGAAGAAGGGTCATGTTGACAGCAAAAGGCAGGAGACAGAACTGTCATGAGGCCCAGAGTGGGGGAGATCTGGCATCAGAGACAAAGCCAGCAAAGAACATGAGACCATTGAGGGGAGGAGAGTAGGGAGTTCACCTCTCTAGCTATGGCTTGACTGTCATGTTGACTCGGGAATGGCACCTAGATATAACAAGGAGTTGTGTGGCACTTTAAGACTAACAGATTTATTTTTTGCATGAGCTTTTGTGGGAGAAGATCCCACTTCCTCAGATGCTTCAAAGATGGGTGAACTTACAGAAAGAAATGAAACTAAATGCCTAGATATAAACCCCTGGATTAGCCTAACACAGGAATGAGCAGCCTCACTGCAAAGCTGTAGTATAAGCACTGTGTCTCTGTCCTCACTAATACTTAACATCCCCAAGTGTGGTGCTGGGACTTCTGGCAGTGTATCCCATGGTTCTTTGTGCAGTGGTGAGTCACTCTTTGAATTGTGGGAGACTGTATCTCATTCTCAGCATGTGGGCAATGCAGAACTACCAGCAGTTGAGGGCTTTAGACTGTCCTCCATACAAACTAAGTGAACACCTCCCTTGGTTTCAGTCAGTAGCACCAAACAAGGCAGCTAGCTTCTGTTGAAAGCACCACCAAATGACAACGCAGTTTGTGTGTGGATAGAAGCTGGATTAGGGGAAACAGCTGAGTGAGAAAGCAGGGTTAATTCTGTAGTGAAGACATAACTTCACCGATGGTAAGATGCTAGGCTAGTGGGAAGGAGGGGGAGGTCTTCTCTTTGGAAAAAGTAGCAGAAACCACTGACAAGCATGACAAAGCTCCAGTATGGAGCGGGGGAAGAGGAGAGGTGCAAAAAAGTGAGCAGACTTGTCTACACCTAGTGTCAGTGGCATATGGACATGATGAGTGTCTCTGGGGTTAAAACAGCTAATTAATGAAACCCATGTAAAACTGATGGAGGTTGTGGTGTCCCATCTACTGTGCGCATATGCACAAAACCTATGCTTCCACCCCCACAAAAGTCTTTTTTTGGATGCTTGTATAATACAAATCTACCTGCTCAGGCAACCATATAACAACACATGCTTGGTCTTGCCACCTGTGTTAGACAAAACTAAACTGTGTTACTGAACTATATTGCCTTTCTAAGGTCCAACCCTGCAAACCTTTATTCAGACTTGTTAATCTCATTGGCATCTATGAGTTTGTTTACATGAATAACAAGCTATATGATTCTACTATTTTACATAATGTGCTGATGAGGTCATCCTACCCTTTCATCCCAGCTAAACAGAGAAGACCCACTTATTATAACTTATTCAGATCATTATCTTGTCAGGATCTTCTGCCACCATACAATTGCTAGTGTATTGGATGTCTCAGTATAATTTATATTAAAAGTGAGTTATGTGAGGTTTAAAGTTTACCAGTAATTTTATGGTGGAGAAAGATAAAAACCAAGAGATGACTTTTTCAAAGTCATTCAGGTGAATATAAATGAAGGGTAAAACTAAGAGACCTTTGTACAATAACCTCAGTGCTGCTAAATTCCACACTAACCCTACCCAAGCCATTTACTTAAAACAAGAAGAAAATTAGTGAAAAATTTTCTATAGGCCATCAAAAAAAAAAAACCTGACTGCAAATGGTTCCAATTTGCTCTAGTAATTAAATCTATAGTTTAAGGGGTTGTCACCCAGGTCATGTGCTACTATGGAATTTTACTGCAGGCTTTGCTAAGAAAACAAACTGGTATGAGTCACTAGCAATCATAAAGAAAGGATGAATGCTGCTAAACAAACTCAAAGCTGAGCTCAAGTGGATGTAGAAAATACAAGTCAGAATTCTAAATATGGATCTGAGAATAGTGTAAAAGGATTAGATGTCTTTGTCCCATGAAAAGTGAACCGGCATGCCAGCATGCCCTTTCAGTGCAAGCATCAACTGATCAAAGGAACATCTACCAGTTTGTAAATATGCTAATCTTCTTGTTTACACAGAAGTGTCAGCACTTGCTTTACATCACAAAGAGGCTCATACAGTTGAAGATTAATTACTTCCAATACTGAGATAGTGTGTAAATGCTGGGTTCACCAGAGCCCTACCTCTTGCTATATTTGCACAGCTCAAGTAGGTATTGCTGAGGCAGATAGTTCAGAAACGTTTAATAAGTGTCATCATAGACAGACCTTTTTACAAGGGGGGGTTTTATTTTGTTACATAGCAGGGATTATACAGGTTTAGACTCCGTGCTGCAAATGGTAAATGGAAACCATTTTTTTCATCTTGTATGAACTCTATTTCTTAGTACCAAAATCCTCCCAAAACCTGATTTGTGGCTTCAGCTTTTATACTTATATGTGATTACAAAGTATTTAAAGGTACTTTTTCATTTACTGGGTTAATATTGCTTGGCAGTATTATAGTGGTTTAGTCCCCTTGCAGTCTGTTGGCCTCTTGACAGACCAGTTTTCATGTCTGGTTGCTAAATGCCCTTTTCTAACTACCATTTTTAAGATCATGCAAAAACCATGCTAGGGGCATGAAACCACATCATTTTGCTGTGTGAGACATTCAGAAATGTGCTTTGTTTTATAAAACAAGCTCACTCCAAAGTGCCTCGGTACTGCAGAGGGTTTAGGACAGTACATAATGTGCTATCCTCTATGTGCTGCAACATGGAAGAACAACAGGGGGAATTGTAAAGACAGTTTCAGACAACCCAGAATGTCTATAGTTTGGAGAACTGAAGACACAATTTTTAAAATATTTTTAACAATTGCTTGCATATCCATTTCCTGTCTCTTTTAACAGAAGCAAAAAAAAGGGGTGGGGAAGCTAACACTCCTATAATTAATGTCACTGATGCTATAAAACTACATCCAGGATCCTCTGGATGTGAAGTAACAGTTCTGTTCTCCACCCATGTGTGCAAGAAGTGGATAAAGTGTTTGCCACTAGAAAGTTAACATTTGCCAATACATGCTACATAGTATCCATAGTTATTTCTTGTTTCTTATTGTTAGGTATAAAAAATCCCAGGGTAAGTGAAACACAACTGGGTGGTACCTTTGGCAGGTGCTAACATTGGAAGGATAGCCACTGTAGTGAATGAGTGCCATTTGGGGATTTAAATACAAGGGAAATTGGGAATAGGTAAAGAGAGGCACAGTATGGTTTCAACCAAAATACTAAACCACAGTGAATGACACTTCATGGGGGTATTTGCTCTTGCAAGTAATCACATTTTGAATTTTCCTCCTAAAATGTTTAGTTCTTGTTTATACCAGCAATATTTCAGCCATTCACCTTGACCAGGGGTCTCAAACTCAAATCACCACAAGGGCCGCATGAGGACTAGTATGTTAGCCCAAGGGCCACACCACTGAAACCTTTTCATACAATGATATTGCGAATATCAGTAATGATCATGTCATCACGGGCTGCAGGAAATAGCTTTAGGGGCTGCACGTGGCCTGTGGGCTGCATGTTTGAGACCCCTGACCTTAACCAAATTGGTTGCCTTGAGGTTTTCACCTAATCCAGTTTTAACTGCCAATTCTTTTTAACCAGTACATACACAATTCTCCACGTTTCTGAAACAACTGTGCACACCATGTGTCCCTCTGGCACTAGGAGATGCTCTCAGAGCAAAATGGACCATAGAACTCTATTAAGATTGAGGAGATCACCAACAAACTGTTTCTAGGTTCTGCCAGGCTGGGTATAAGGCAGGAATCTCAAACTCAAATCATCATGAGGGATGCATGAGGACTAGTGCGTTAGCCCAAGGGCCGCGCCACTGAAACATTCTCATACAATGATATTGCAAATATTGGTAACAATAGTGTCATTGTGGGCCACATGTGGCCCGCAGGCTGTGAGACCTCTGGTATAAGGTATCCCAACTCACAGCTGAACTCAGCTATCTCCGGTGAGTCACTAGTCTGCTTTGTACTGAACATTTCTAACAGGTCAGTTTAAAAGAGTGGTTCCCAAGCCTTTGGCCCATAGGGGCTTTCCAAGTGGCCAACAAATCCCCTCCTGCTGACTGGAGAAGGGATCCACTGCCTAAGGACCTAGGTCAAGGATGTTTCTACAGGGGTAAAAGACCACTACAGGCTCCTTGCCACAAACAAGGGTGTAAGAAATCACAGTCCTCTTCCCCGGGCTGTAAGAAGGAACATGGTAAGCCACTCCACTCAGGGGTCGGCAACCTTTGCCAACCCCTGTGCCAGCCCTGCCCACCACACACTTGCTGGGTGCCAGAGGCAGGGCCAAAGGGGACAGGGCCAGGCCTCTGGTTCAGGGCCGGCTCCCGTCCTCACCAGTGGGTGGCCTCTGGGTCCCAGCTGGGGCTGCCTCTCTCCCCTGCTGACAGGCGGCTTCTGGGTCCCAGCTGGGGCCGCCTCTGTCCCCCGCCAGCGGGCAGCTTCCAGCTCCGCGGTTAGAGCTGGAAGCGGGGGGGGCCAACCTGCCCCACTCCTTTCTAGCCCTGCTCAGCAGGGAGCGGTGCCAGCAGGGGACTGGGAGCCACGTGCTGTGGCTTCTGCTGCCCTGGAGTCCTGGCACGTGGCTCATTCTGCCCAACCGCACGGTGGTGGGGGAGCGAGGACGGTGGGGAAGTCTGAATGGCGTCGCATGCCACTCAGGTTTGGCCCCAGTGCCATTTTTGGTATGGGTGCCGGGAGTTGGCAACCCCTGACTTAGGTCCTTGCTGGAGCCAGAGGGAGGGGAGGGAACACTGATCTCCTGTCCCTCTAGTTGCAGAAGCGAGCCACTGCCTAGGGACCAAGTTGGAGCATGCTGGGCTACAAGCCTCATGCTGTTTTCCTGCTGCAGCCAGGGAGATAGGAGATCAGTGTGGAGACAGCCTCCCCTCTGAACTCCTTTGATATGATTTCAGTGTGGGGCAGGGGGAACAGCTGGCAGAGAACTGGTGGCCCTTTGGGTTTGTAAAAATATCTGTGGCCCTTAAGCCAAAAAGATAGGAAACTGCTGGTTTGAAAACTACCACGTTCAATCAGGAAGTCACTTTTTACTCTAGGCACAACTTATATATTGGCTATCTGTGTATCTCCTGTCAGCAACAATCTTTAGATTGGTGACTCAAGCTAGTGTGTTTAAATCAGCATGCTTGATCTCACGTTTGCATATGGCAACATGATCAGCAGATTAATTGCAAATTACAGTGTATTGCTTTTAAGTAGGTTCCCAGTAATAGTAATAAAAAGGCAAAAGAGAATCATTATTAGCATAGTTAATTATATGACTATTGGTGAGAGTGATAGATAATCAAAATGCTGTTAAACAAGAAAGATATGTTTGACATTGCTTAAAAGCAGCTTCGTTATTGCTTCATAATCTCGTTTCATCTCTGTTCCAGAAGCAGAAAAAGCAGTAATTGTCTCTTGATCTTTAAATAACATTTACTTATAAATCAAATGGAATAACTGCATTTCTAAAATGTAAGTAAACCCAATAGTCTGTACTAGGCTAGTCAACTGGATTGGTCTATAAATATCCATCATGTTAGGCAAGTAGACAATAATTTAAGGGTTTAGTCATAATCTTTTCAGTAGCCCAGATTGTTGTTGCAAATTTGTCAGGAATCTACTAACGTTCACTGAGCCAGAGCGCAACACCTGAAGCAATAACATGGGTGGGGAATGTAAAAGAACATTCTGATATTGCATAGCATTATCTTGACAATACCATGGCAAGGGAACACAGAACAATGTCATGCAAAAACAAACAGAGACCTCTTGTTATGCCACTGAATATGTAATTCAATCATCAAATAGAGATGAAATTTAAAACTTTTCAAGTGCTAAAATCTGAGGGCGGGGTGGAGTGATCACACAGCAACATTTGTTTTACAGACCTGCCTAATGTATGTTTCTAGGATCTACATCACTGACTTAGAAGCATGCCTGTCTGAAATGTATTTATAATATAATATATTTGTCTTTTATTGTTTTCCATTTTCTTTACTTTGAGCATGTGACAGCACTTCATTAGTTTTACTGTTTCCCCTGTTGTCAGTCAGTCAATTGCCCTGTTGTTTGCATGGCCCTTTTACGCAATAACTGAGAAGACAAATATTTAAAAGAATAGGGAAAATGTTTGTAAAACTACAAATCTTGGCAAGGGGACAGAAGAGCAGGTGTTGCATTTAAAACTACCTTCAACTCTTGTTTTGAAATTAATTGGATTTCCAGTTGTTGCTTTAAAAATAGTCTGGTTTAGTAGGCTACACCAAACTGACCCTAAGTTCGCCGCCAGTTACTATCTATAACTGTTTGCAAGCGTGGTATAATAAATAGACCATATGATGTAAATAAATCCGTTTTCAGAGCAAGACCCAAGCAATCAAACAAGCACACCAGCCACTTGAAAGAAACAATGTAGAATGTAAATAATTTTATTAGCAAGATTCCCTTGTCTTTTTTTTTTTTTTTTTTTTTTGCAGGGGCTTATGTTCTGATCACTTAAAACTAGTCATCACATTTTTATGAAGCTAATGAAGACTAATGTGCAAACTGAAATCTAGAACTATTGACCTTTAACCCATAGGTGGCCATAGGTGTTCCCACAGCTGTTAAATAAACCTGTTTATGGAGTCATAAACGTAGTGCAGGTGAGGATTTCAGTGATGTAATAACAACTTCCATTACTGCACAGTTTGTCATTTATACAGCATTGGACCATCACTGGTGAATATTGTTTTACAATAACAGACCAGGTTCATAGGATTAAATCACTTTCTTCATTCGAGTCATTTGACCTTTAACCTTCCAGAGAAAGATCAAACCACTACTGAAGGCCCACTCTTTTAACAGTGGAGAAAAGCAGTTGGTTAGATATCTAAGGAGGTTGGTATGTGCCCCTAGGGTTTCACAAACAACTGTCCTAGATCTTTTTATAAGATAATGCTAACATAATCATGTAGCCACAAATTATCGTGTAAATTCCCAATTAAAAACACAAAATAGGAGCTGTAAATCTCAGCACAACTGCCACGTTCTTGAGAGCTGAATATAGTTTAAAAATTGGTAGCAAACTCTTGTTTTGCATTATTATTTCAACACTTTAATGAGCCAACAGCAAAACAGCTCATTTGATTTATGATCATGCTGCAGAGCAACAGGAAAACTGAAACTATTTAAAATTTTAGCTTAAACAGCAACGAAGACCACACCACAAAGTACTCCACCCTCCTTACAAGACTAAGCTTGTAAAATCAGCATTCACACTGGCATGCTTCCACCCCTTGTCCCATTTGAAATTCAACCAGTAGCACGCTCGAGTTGGAAGGCTTTTAAAAAAAAAAAATACTAGCTTAATTTATGTCACGACACGTTAGACAAATAAACAGTCATTTAAAGGGCCTGATTCAAAATCCATTGAAGTCTGTCGGTCTTCATATGTACTTTAACAAGCTTTGGATCAGGCCCCAACTGCAGATGTCATACCACGCCAGTTTGTGGGAAATAACACTGCCAATCTCTCATCCTAGAAGAAATGGAGCCCTGACCTACACTGGAAATGGTTTACTGGCGGATCTATACAGCTGTTCTAGGAAACCCCTCTGGTGAAGTGTAAGAATGTTTTTGCTGGTGAAACTTTTCCCAATATAACCATTGTTCAACAGCGGCTGGTGAGAGGTGGTAGCAGTGTTTTTAATGGCGTTCTTACAGTGTCAAATGCGGTAATGCAGTTGTGCTTATAAGTCATCTGGAAGTGAAATTCTGAGCCAGATAAGGGGTGGCAAGCAATCAAAGATGGAGTGGACTGTTCTCATTGCCACCACCCATCCCTCTGTCAGCTCCTCCTGCATTTTCTTCTTCAGAGATGATTCTCCCCAGGCCTGCCATCCATAGATTCCAAGGCCAGAAGGGACTACTGTGATTATCTAGTTTGCCCTGCTGTATAAAACAGGCCATGGAGTTTCCCCCAAAATACTTCCTAGAGTAGTAGTTTTTCTTTTAAAAAAAAAAATTACTGTTGATTTTTCAAATTATCGGTGATGAGAATCCAACACAACCTTGATAAATTGTTCCAGTCTTTAGTCATACTCATTGTTAAAATGTATGTCTTATTTTATTATGCATTTATCTGGCTTCATCTTCCAGCCGTTGCATCAGGTTACACATTTCTCTCATCAGTTTAAGGGTCCATTATTAAATCTGCACTCCCTATGTAATACTTAAAGACTGTAATCATCACCCCTTACTCTTCTCTTTTGTAAGCAAACTAGATTGATCTCTCTGAGGCATGTTTCCAAGTCCTTTAATCATTCTTGTGGCTCTTCTTCAAACCCTCTGCAGTTTATTGACATCCTTCTAGAACTGCATGGACCAGAACCAAACATTATATTCATGCAGAAGTCACATCAGTGTCAAATATGGAGGTGTAAAATAACCTCTCTGGTGATCTTAACTCAAGATTACCTTGTTGACGTATACCAGGAGTACATTACCTCATTTGGCCTCAGAGTCAAACGTGGAGCTCCTGTTCAACTCATTATTTACCACAGCCCCAAAATCTTCTTCAGAGTTAAGATCAGTGCAGGATTAGGCTTGTGTAGTGTAATGATTCCAAAATCTGTTTCCTCCTCTGACACATACACCCTCTTCCATGATTGCCAGAAGCACGACCAGTAATGCTTTTTAGGTCGCGCACACACACACAATCCCAACAATTAATCAAAAACTTTTAAAGCATTCTGCAAATGCAAATGGCTGTGCCTCACCCAATTTCAGATAGTAATCAACTAATGCAGCCTCTATTTTTCTCCTCCTACTTCACACATTCCATATTTCTCCATACTCACTAAGATATTATAGTGAGCTAAACAATAAATGCTTTTCTAAACATGTCTTTCATATCTGCATAATCTCTTTAAATGTGTATCATTAACTCAGCCTTTCCCATGTTGTTGCTGCTCCAACACTGCCAACACATCATGATCTGCAAAGAGAGATTTATTGCTCTGAGTATATGACGCTCTTACACAACCAGTCAAGCTGCAAAATTATGCTGTTACACTTAAGAACTTCACATTGCTTCTGTTTCCTCTAATATCTAATGTGAAAAAGATGAAAATAAGGATTTACAGCTACCCTCTTCTTGCAATCTAACATTGTTCCTGAAACATCCATACTGATGATAACTTTAAACCTTGTGGTCTGGCACGTCCAGCTGTACAGAGCTGATGACCACTCCAAACTAGGCAAGTGTATTATTAGCCTCTAATTATAAGTCCTTCCTCTGAACAACTTCTCCTTGATTAAAATCAAAGGCATCCTCACTGGAGCTCAGTACAGGGAACCCAAAGCCAAGAAAATGGGGAATCTTAGTTCAGACTATATCTTCTTTCAGAGTCCTCTGCTGAGTAGCAAAAAGAGAGGCTTTGCATTTGTGGATAAGACTGAGCTCTTGACTACATTCTAAGTAAGTGGCATGGCATATCGTTAAACACAGATGTATGAAGAAGGATGGATTCTAAAGTGAGTTGTAGATTTGGATTCAGATTCGGATCCTTGGCCTGTGTAAATCAGTGAAGTTCCATGGTTTTACACTACAGTGGAACTACACTGATTTATACTAACTGAGACATTGACCAGTAACATCCCAAAATGAAGTGTGATGACAACCCACACCTCACTGACGTTATCTGACATACTGAGTCAGCGTTGGGTCCAAAGACCCCTCAATAGGATCAGTCCATGGAGTTAAGGAAACGCTTTGATGTTCAAAATCCATGTCAAAACTAAACTAAGGCATCCCATGATCTTGAGGCAGAAAACATTTATGTCCCTCAGAGCCAATTCACAAAAATTGGCTAGTGAACCAAAGGAGATACAGTAACAGGTTCAGGTATGCAATATTCTGTGTTCAACAGGGTCACCAATTCACTGACCCTATGGGCTTTCCAAAGGAGGAAAAAAAAACTCTACTGTAGCAGACCCAAAGAAGCTAAATCATAAATGGTCTCACATGTGCTGTACTGAGCTTCCAGTACATCCACTGATGCCCTAAGGATCACCCTCCTCCTATCAGTCAGCCGTCAATGTCACTAAAACACAGTTCTCCAACATTTGCTGATGCAAGCAGCTAACCTCAGGTTCTGTTTGCAACCAAATTCAGCAAAATATTCTGTTTAGTTCTTCTACATTACTTCCCCTTTCCTCCCTCTAAATCCATGTAGGTAAATAGATTTTTTTCTTTTGATCCACATTTGGTATCTGAACCCAGTTCACTGCATGACTAATGTTGTGTCCACCACCACTTCCCTGAAAGCATATCTAGACACAAACAGACAACCTCTAACTGGCTAGTGCAGTGCTAAGTGGGCCCGGCTGGCCCAGAAAAGATCATGGTCAACCACAGCAATGTTACCTATCTTTCTCCTGCAGAAACATCTCCACTACTCTAGGCTGTGGGCATCCTTTTGAGGACTGTTTTGAAAAACTCAGCCTCCATTTGGGTTCCAGCTCTTAGTAGCCACTGGTCTCCCTGACTAAGGCAGGAATAGAGAGGTAACATCCTTTCAATCCATAGAAGAGGAAAGGTCTTGTAACTATCACCAGAGGAATCTCTTCTCCACCCAGAAAAAGATACTACAGATAGAGAACTACTGGGAGAGAAAAACCAGATGCCATTTCCCTCCTTGCTCATTTGAAAAAGAAAAAAGCCAATCTTCTGGCTCCTCCCCAAGGATCTTGGTCAAAAAATACTGCAAAGGTGGTTGACCCCTATGCTCCCTCAAATTACTACCAAAGGCTGTGTTAATGCACTGTGGGGCTGAGTTGGTAAGCCCTAAGTGAGATAAGAATAAGGATCACTATGTGCTAGCATATTCTATTAAATTCAGCAGACAGGCTGGTGGGTAGCTTGTGCATTTCTTCTGAGACTCCCATAAGAGAAAAGGCCATCTTACTGGAAGTCAAGATGTAGGAGAGATGCCATTGCACTGAGATGAGATCTTCAAGAGAATCCAGTAGCCACTACTCTGATATTAGGAATGGAATAATTTTTAGGCATTCTGATTTCACCTTCTTGGTGAAAATCTGGGAGGTAAATCCTCAGAGAAGACAACAGAAGTCCTGTGGCACCTTATAGACTAACAGATTTTTGTCTATAAGGTGCCACAGGACTTTCATTGTTTTTGCTGTGCACAGATTAACATGGCTACCCCTCCGAAAATTCCTCAGAGAAGGTGGTTCTATGCAGCTATTTTCAACTGTGGGTTGGCTGTTTTAAGGGGACAAAGATAGTATATAAAAGTCATAGTATATAAAAAGCAGCCTTTGAAAACTGTGTGGGCATGTAAGTGCTGGTTGAAAACTGAAGAGAGTGGGATTAGGAGTAGGAAGATTTCATCTTGCATTTCATCCTCAAAACATTTTGCAAACGAGTTATTTAATTTTACAAATTAGTGATTTAATCCACACACCATCCCTGTTAGGCAAGTGTTACGTATTGGGCTGGAGGGAGGCAGGGAGCTCTAGACAATCAGTGGGAAGGTATGTAAGTTATGACTTTATCAATCATGTCTGTACTGTATCAGTAATAATTCCTCCCTGATTAATCTCAAAGCTTGTCCAGCATGCACTGAGCTCAGCATTATACGGGAATGGTCTTGAGACCAGTCTTTTCTTTGGTTGTTCCAATGTCCTGCTTAGGAATCCATAGGGGATGTTTCATGGGTATTAAGCCTGGTACTATACTGTAGGAATTATCTTTGTTTTACAGATGTGGAAACAGAGGGTGTGACTTACTCATGGACACAAAGGGTTTTTGTCAGTCTCTTCTGTTACATACACTTCTTGTTGTATTGTAATGGGATGGGAAAGAGAAGAGTTTGGCATGACACTTGCCAGACAGTCCTGAGGAAAGGTAGACCACTAGGTGGGGGAAGACTGGCAGACTCCTAGGTCTAACAGCTCCACAAACCATGAGCTCCCATAACGCCTACACCCAATACCCTCTTTAAATCTCAGGAAAACAAAATCTTCTTAGAAGTTACATGTTCCCTTGTATTTTTACTGTCATGTCATGTTATTCTGTCAGTCTTCACTGCATTGTCCTTGGATGCCTTTGGTGGACGTGCACACTGTAAGCCCCAGCATCCTACGGAGACTGCTCAAGTGTCAATATAGTTGTGTGGTGTAACTCAGGAATAATTCTACTGAAGTCTGTAGAAACTCTGATTGAAGTGACTAGAGTTACACAAATACAAAATGAGTGAAAGTCAAGAATGGTTCTCTCTTTTTTTATTAAATAAAAGCAAGATTTGATGGGCCAACAAAGAACCAAAGGAAGTTGGCAGAATGTCTCCAGTAGGCAAACCACTCCTTTCAGAAAATTATTCTGAGACACTGAGTTTACGTAGAATTAATACTATATACAGTGTAAGAGTTAAGAGATCCCAGCCTCAGTTTGCAATGAGTTTGGAGGAAAGAAATATTTATTCAAATGGGTTTGGTGGAACAGGGATGGGAATACTGCTTGCTGGGGTCTTTTGATAAAACCTTGCCATTGTGAAATCTTTCAACTGTTCATGAAGCTCTGGCAAACTGAAACCAGATCCTTTTGTCCAAGCCCTATAGTATAGAGCCTTGTGCCAGATGATTGTATTTCTTGCATGTGTAAAAATTGCTTAAATCAACTGACAGAAGGTTTGGGATTTTTTTCAAATGTTATGAACCTGGTTAAGATTATTGGGATGACCCTCAAATATAGGCGTGTTGGGTTACTTTTCTTTTAAAGCGTGCTTCCTCCGATGACAAAATGTAATTAAAGAGGCCATCATCTTAATGTTACAGTCTCTTCAGAAGGTCTGGAAGAATGTACAAAGAGCATAACAAAAGTTGCTTAACCTTCTTAGGAATAAACTTCCTTAACATTTTTACTTCTTCCCTTTGAGCCATGTTGGTCGCAATGATGAAATAATTTAAAGGAGAAAAGGTCATGGCAAAGCAGCAAACTTTAAACATTCTTCAGTGCAATAGAAGTTTCTTAATATAGTAATACAGGAACAGCTTGCCTAGCAGTATGAGGGCATAAGATGGACTTCAATTTCTAAAGCGACAGTTAGTTAGGAGAATAGAGGGGCATCTCTGTGACTCAAGCATTTTAAAACAAACTTAAGTTTGTATCTGACTTACCTCCTTTCCCTAAAAACAAGGCTCAGTCTTTGTCTCCAATGTGCAAACATGTAAGTCCTTTGGAAAATCAACTACTTGGCTCTCAATGTGTGCTGCATGTGAAGGACAGGTTTAAAAATTATCAAAATTAAAGTCTTTTATATCTACAGTAGTTGCTGTAATATCTATGGCGGATGAGATGAACCATTATGATGTTAACAATGATAAGTCTGAATCAGGGAAATCGTTTATGCTTTATTTTGAATTTACAAAACACATGCATTTTTTGCATTATATATCACACATACATTACCCATTACTCCTGGGCTGAAGGATATGTGTCAAGTTTTAGGCAGGAGTGAAATTTTAAACCTGATTTTTAAAAAAAGAGAGAAAGGGATTTTAAACAAAAATCAAAAGATCTTTAATTACACTAGCATTATAGTGGGTGCCCTCCACATCTGCATCTGCACTGGAGGTCTAAAAACACTTGTTCAGCTTTCTAAAACCTGCCCATCTGATGCATCTAGCTCAACACTTTAACTTTTCTGACCCAAATTGAATGAATAAAGGTTAAAGATGTTTAATAGCTCTAAAATATTTTATTAGATGTTCTTCAAAGTGTTCAGAATAATTCATCATTTGTTTCCAAGAATAAAATAATCAGTAGGCAATTTCTCTCTGACCATCATGCCCCTGTTCTTCCCTAGCACTGACACAAATACACACACAGCTCTGTCTGACTATGCTTTTGCAAAAAATTAAGTCACAGTAAATTTATCTGTAGTATAATACTTCAAAAATGAAGATTCCATAGAGTCACTTATACCATGAATTAATGCCACCTAGTTCACTGAAGATCTGTCATTTATGCAAATAAGTAAAATAGTCTTGGACAATTTTAACACATGATTTCTGCCCTTGATTTTAACTAAACAACCTCCAAATATTATAGGGGAAAATGAAATAAGATTTTCTGGACATGTTAAAGAACTCAGGCTGGAAGCCAAAATTATTTTTAAAATGCTGGCTGAAATTTTATTGTTTTGTCAAATTTTTCTAGTTTTTCATTTCAAACAACAGAAGCTGGAAACCATAACCTGTTAATTTTTTCTTTTTGTAATTCAATGATTTTTTTAGTAAAATGTCATTTTATTTTGAAAGCAAACTTTATATTTGATACAGAAATGACTTTCAGAACATGAGGTTTTGAGGGTTTAATATCTTTTCACTGAAAATTTTGAAAACTTTTTTTTTTTTCCAATTATAGCTAATGAAAAATGTTTGGCATTTTCTACCTCTTCTGGTCTTCATTGTGTTTAGTTTTTGTGAATAGTCTAGCTACAGAGTTCACTCTCTAACAACAGGAATGTTTGCCTCAACAGCAAAGTTAAAGCAGATGGACAAGAGATATTTGAAGAAAGCCAGTTCTGAATTTGGAATCACAAGAATTTACACAAGCAACCTGATTCCAAGAGTTAAATTCATCTAATCAAGGAAGAGCAACATACTGTATTGTGTGGCCT
Source organism: Podocnemis expansa (assembly GCA_007922195.1). Classification (NCBI taxonomy): domain Eukaryota; kingdom Metazoa; phylum Chordata; order Testudines; family Podocnemididae; genus Podocnemis; species Podocnemis expansa. The sequence goes on from ML682036.1 coordinate 6,155,224, forward strand.
ATGTTTCCAGTCAAAACAGCCTGAGATCTTTAAATGCCCATAACAAACTGCTCGTGGGACAACCTACAATCTAGTAATTTTATGCAGAAGAACTTAGAGAGTGAAAATTTGAGAAAATCATGACTTGAACAATTCATGAACAGAGAAAGAGATAATTCATTAAATGAATTATTCTTTATAAATTATTGGCCCATAATTGTCCTCACTTTAAAACAAAAGCCATGTGATTTACATTTCTATGGAAAATGATAGAAGCTATTTGGTGTTCTACTGTGATATAGAAAGAAGCATAGTCATCTAAATAAATTTTCCTAAATTCTTCACAGAAGGACACTCTATATTTTATATACCAGGCAATTATCTGCAGTGAGCACAGCTAAAACAGTAACTGTGTCATCTAGAGTTAACTTATTCTTAGCAAGCCTATGTAGATATTAATTTCCTGGAGCACACACTTATTCAGGGATAAAACTTTCACTATGTCTTAAATACGAACAAATTTTTCATATGAAACTGTTCTCATAAGTAGCCATAGAGGGCCACTATATGGTAAATACATTTTACTTACCAGCCCTTTTAGAAGAACCAATGAAGAAATCCGAAGCACAAAGGCAGGGTTACTTTTCATATTTAAGTGACTTCTTGTTGGTATAAAAGGCAGCAACTGAGTTATAAATTTATATGATCTGTTAAAAGTTAGGGGTAAGTTTCTTTGCAAATGGCAGAGCTACAAATGAGAACCAAGAGAGACACCTTTTTTAAGAGGACAGGAGTTCTGACAAATATGATATATATAATGTGCATCAGTTAGCAAATCAACATTTACTGCACTGCACAATCTGAATTTGCCAGGGTATAATTTAGAAAGGAAGTACCAAAGAAAAATTAACTACAGTAGGTGGTAAATTTTCACTACTTCTCAATGGCCAGTCAGTGTGCATGCAGGCTGTCCTCTGATGCTTAGGTTCCTAGCTGAATAACTTTTAAATAGAAGAATGTGGTATTCAATGCTGCAGATAGGATGAAATTTACCCCAGGGCAGAGGTCCAGCACAAAACTTATATGCCTCTTAAGCCCTCAGATTAGGGTTTGTGTGGTGCATAGTCCTTGTGCTGGGTTGAATTTTACTTGTAGCGACTTAAATGGCATGAAAGGTATGAGCAGAGGGATTGTAAGATTACACCCTTCATTTTTCTTGCTGCTTCCTCAAGAGGAAAGCTTTTATATCAGTTCCAAATGAGTGATGAGATTTGATACACCACCTTCAGGTTCTTCCCATCCTCATTCGATGATGTTTCATTTGGGTGCAGCACACAGTTTTATGATATCTTCATCAACTATTTGAAAGCTCTGGGTCAGGAGCTTTGAGATTTGAATGTGTAACTGCACTAATTTGTTTGAATGGCCCTTTGACCATAGTCAATTTCTGCTAATTAGAAAAAAAAAAATCATTAGCTAATGTTTGTAAAGAGCTGTGAAGCATAGGCATAGTTTGACTTCTACATATAGGGGGAATGGCTTCAATCAGGCAGGGGAAGGGGAGCAAATTCTGCACCTGGCAGACATGCCGTTTGGAGGGTACAATGGCCCCCCATTCTCCCAAACTATGCCCATGCTTTGCAGATATGAAAATACCACCATGAGGACCAAGTACTACTAGTGGGGAAAGCTGTATGCTTTTCTTTAAAGTAGCCAAAGTAGTTATTAACAGAAGGCATTTAATGACTTAATCTAACCACTTCAGAGTAACATGGGCTCTTTCTTTTTGGATCTTACAGTGTGAGGTATATGTGCTTATTTTAAAGAGACACATAATGTCACAGGAGCTATATCTACCTAAACGCTTAATGTGAGATTTTCTTTATCGTTCTTTAACATTGTTTTTATATAAGTGTCTCGTGTAATTTAAAAAGAAATTCTCACGAATGATTAAGAATTAGTGGAGCTGCTTATTATCATTACCGTATGTTTCCCTAAACAAAGCACACTGTTGTAAGGGTTGTGGTTTTCTCTCCGACAGCTACATTGTATGTGAATCTGTTAACTTTCTAAATAAATAAATAGCTTCATTTAAAAAAAGGAAAAATGATGTCAGCAATAATTTTATACTTGGGGAAGGCACGTAAGTCGGCCCGTACCTGGCTAACATTGTTTCAGAAAATGAGACAAGCCCAGAATATCTTGCATCTATTTGGATATACTGCTTTACGTACTGTAGCAATAAGAAAAAAATGAGTCTTATTGTAAATTCATTACTATAAACTCATGGAATATATTTGTAAATGTATGAATTGCAGAAGCCAGATCCTTGGGTTGTGTAAATCCAGTAGAACTACACTGACTTACACCAGCTGTGTTGTTTTGTTCCTGGAAAAGCAGCTGAACAAAAAAACAGGATCTGAACACCCTTGAATTTTTGAGGGTACTTGAGATCCAAACACAACTACCCAGGATTGAAGCATGGACAGGGATTCAACTTAAGGTTCATCTTTAATGGAAGGAAATATTACCATCCCTTTGGAAAGAAATATGCCTATCCTTTCTGCATCACATAGGCAAAGTACTTCTTTCACATAATCATTAGTGCACCCTCCCATTCCGTCTGCATCTATTTACAAGCACCAGCACAACAGCTATGTTTTTAGAATTCCAGTTTTAAGAAATGCTGGCATTTTTCATTTTTTGCTGTCCATAAACAAATTCAAACACTGAACTTCCTCAGGCTGCATTTCTTCATGCTACAGCAAAAAGAACTGCACTTCAGTTTCAGATGGCCCCTCCTATGAAATATCTCTGCAGAATGGGGTACAAATGTATTGCATCTAACTGCTTTTCTCTCTCCACCTCTTGAACTACCTGTAATGTTGGCCCTTATAACTCAAAAGGATAAATGGACATTTTTTCCTGTGTTAGTCCCCCTGTGTAACTCAAACTAAGTTACTATTTCACTGCCAAAAACTATTTTTATAGTTTATAGATATTCTAAACAGAGAGTTTAGTAGAATGAGCTTCATGTTTGAACTATCTAGAGCCTGGTTTGGCATGATTTTGCAACTTGTTACTGTATACCTCTGCTATCATTCTGACATAGTGACATTCACACCCACTGTGGAGAGGTGTAAATAACCACATAAGGTGCAATGTATCTTTGGAATCTCTGAGGCTATGTCCACACGTAGCTTTTAAATCGAAACAACAGTCATTGTTTTGATTTAAAAGTTATGTCTGAATGACGTTTCATTATTTTGACAATATTTCAAAAAAACCTTATTCTGAAATAGTAAAACGTAGGCTGAAATCAAAATAGTCATTATTTTGAAACGCTTGTTTTGAAATAACATTGTTCAGATGTGTTAGTTTGAAATAACTATTATTTCGAATTAACACTTTTGCCCTTCTCCTTCCCAGGGTGCCTTCCTTTTTCTATATATTAGGTGGGGCCATGGCTCAGGGAAGGGGCCATGTTGCCACACCTGTCAAGGCTTTTTCCCCACTCTGGCACTCTGAGTGCAGAAGGTGGGGGCCCGCAACAGGCCAGAAAAGCCACTGGCCTTAAAGCCTGCTCTTAAAAGTCTCCAAGGCCTCCAATTCCTGGCCTTGGAGGGGTATCGCTGCCACCACCCAAATGCAAAAAAACCTCTTGTGACCCAGGAAGGCGCACTTGGGAATTCCTCCCTGTGAGGTACTTGCAATCCTCTGTATTCCTCTCTCAGGAAAATGACTGAACTCCAGCTGCAATATGAGCTGGAACTGGAACAGGGTTCCCTCTAGTAGCTGCCTGTGCAGTCTAAGGCACGGGCACACAAACCTCTTGCCTCTCAGGACACAGAACCAGAACTTAGTTAAAAGGTAAACTCTTTAATCAAAAAGAACAGATGATAAGCACCAAGAGTTGCTTCTCTGGGAACTAACTTAGGTAGTTACAGGGTAGTGGGGTGGGGGTTTGGGTTACATGTGCTTAGCACAGAGAAATCCAAAAAACAAGCCAAAAACACAGAAAATACCCTGACCGCATCTAAATAAACATTCCCTGTTCTACTCACGCCTGGTCAGTACCAACTTTAACTTATCTCTGGTAAGGATGTTGCTGGATTCTTCCTCAGGCCCCTCTGGCCTCCTCCTGATCCTTCCAGGAGCTCTGCTACATCCAAACAGGCCCAGGCCAGGCCGCTGTTACCATTCAAAAAGCTGTGCTTCGTTCCTATTGGCTGTCCTGGGACTCACTGACCAGAGTGTTAACCCCTTCCTCCCCAAGGGTTATTACAACACCTCCCATGGTGCCCTTCTCCTGACTCGAAAATAGCAAGTCCTGTGTCCAGACTTGCTGTTTCAATTTGAGGTTTTTGCTTATTTTGATTTAAGTTAATTTGAAATAAGTGTCTACGTAAGGACATAGCCTGATTCAGATCACACAGCAAGGTAAACTTAGCTCCTTGTCTTTCTGAAGTACATGCTTTAAGTCCATGCATTTCAGTGTTTTTGAAAAAGAGATTACAAACTGAGGTTCTGTCTGCTGGGTGTGGACACAAAAGAAAAAAAACACGCTATTAAAAAAAAAAAGTAAGAGGAACAGTTTTTGTCCCATTGCAATTGGCCAAATCCTACCCATTATGCTGCACAGTGCACTATCTGCCTTAGTACCATAGAGGTACCTGTATTTCAGTTTGCTAGTATATCATTTTAAGGTGTTTTGGCATGCTTTATGATGAGGGAGTTGCTGTGGAGCTAAAACAGTATTGACTATTATATGTATGTGTATGCTGTTGTTTTTTTAATGCTTTTATATGAGGCCAGGAATAAATAGCTGCAACCTAAATTTTCCCCAGGCATTCAACAAGCAATTATAACTTTAAAAATGAATGTTGACAGTCAGCAAAGCAAAACAAGTCAGATCATAAGGGATCAGCACATAGGGCTAGGCCCTATTGTTCCCACAAACCCAAAGTTTGGTTTCTAGGACCAGCTATCATAACAAATCATGAATTTCTGGATGCTAGTACACTAGGAATCCATCATCCTTGTGTATTTCTGATCCCTAAGATAAGGAAAATCCAGAGGGATAGCACCTGAGTGACATTTCAGTCAACACATCACACAGGAAGACGACAAAACTGTGTGGCATCTGCATTGCCTCGCTGCTGCTGCCACCATCATCCCTGCCCCTAGACTCAGCTATGGGCAACAGCATCAATGAGTCCATTGGAAGAGATACCATAAACAGAAGCCATTCAGTAAAAGAATTTTTACAAAGCACTATCTGCTTTTTTTCAGCCATTTATCCATATTCTGTCCTTTGCTTATAGCTGAAAAATGACACACGTGTAGCTCCTGAAAACAAAAACAGAAACAAAGGACAGTGAAACTTCAAACCAGTCTGCTAGAAACAAGTCTTGTTCTAAGAAGTATGAAAAAAGCCTACAAAACATATAAGGCATGTGAATTAACTAGCGCCAGTGTCTCCAAAAACACTGAAAGCCAAGGGAGATCCAAGAAAACACTGATTTATTTATCTGGTGTTTTCTTTCAGATCTAGCAATGTGACAACAACACATGTCAATGTCAGCTCAGGTCCTGCTGGCAACACCTTGAAAACTATGTGGAGGTACAGAAAATAAACAGCACTAGCTGTGATTTCAATGATAAAATACCAATGTAAGGAGAGCCTCTTGGGATCCATAATCTGGAATTGTCACGGGATAAGAATTGTCTGTCTTTTTGATAAAAGATGTCAGTTCCTCTTCTGGGTTTTAAACAGAAAGAAACACTTTTGATTATTAGGCTGACTATATACCATGAAGTCTGTTGAAAGAATGACTATACAGAGTGAATTTGTCTGCCTCTCCCATCAATGTCTTCTACATTTCTGTACCAACAGGAAATTGTGACCCAATCACAGTTATGTAGAGTCCAGTTCCTAAACTCCAGACTGCTTCATTTTCTCTAAGCCCATCATTATAAATGTGTGCTAAGACTGAAACTGCCTGATTACCATACAGTTCAAAAAGCCTTGAACAAAACAAGCTGTTCCAGAATGAGCACTCTTTTACTTAAAAAAAAAAAACAAAACAAAAAACCAAACAAACAAAAACCACACCAACAGAGGTCTAATGAAAAGTTTGATGAGATATTTTGATGAGAGAGAGTTGGTTGTTGTGCTGAGTTAGGACTTGTCTGGGGGTGGAGGGAAAGGGTGATGTATGTTTCCTTGGAAGAGGATGAGCATCCTCAGCTTAATTAAAATCTCTTCTAGGAAGCACTCAGGATATGGCCTTTATTTTGTAATTTTTTTTTAAATTTAGAATAAGAAACTGCTTTCACAGTAGCATCAAACTAACATGCTGCATTACAATTAAATGACACAAAGATGGCCAAAGGCTGAAACGCTGTCCTTTCATCTGCTAACAAACAGTAGAGAATACAGTTGTAAACTAAACAAAAAAGAAGTAGGTGGCACAGCATGCTGGTTTTAAAATTTACAGACAAGAACTATTTATCTGAACATCACTAATAAAATCAGAACCACAGGGGCACTGATAAAGACCATGGTTTTATTTTCATTCAGCACAGTGTAACCTATGCTGTTCTACCTATCTATTTTTATATAATTTTAGATGGTTTTAGAGGGCTTTTGGAATAACATGGCAGTCTCAAACATCTATATTTCTAGGAATTCCTAACCAAGAAGGTAGGTAACATCGTTTGACTCCAGATTTGTAGGTTCGTGCCTTGTTTAAAGCCATTATTCCAAAATCTGAATAGAGTCCATCATTTCTTAGCATGCAGTGAAACAGAATAATTTGAATGCTTTACTTCTTGCCAAGATGTAATATGGTGCTTTGGCCAACTGAATGCTTAAGCATAGATGTTAAATAGCAGATCCACTTTCTGCCTATTGCAGTTCTCATATTAGGGACCAAATTTTCAGTTGCCTTCAGCCCAGCTTCTAGCTTTGCACCTCAATCTCTCAAGCATAATCCATTGTCTGTGTAAATCACAAAGCTTAGATATTCAAATACCATTGTAGATTCAAACACATCTGCCCCCAAATCAAATGTGTGTCACTGTTATTGGAGCCTGATTTTTCTTGCTGTTACACTGGAACGCCATTAAAATCAGAGACATTACACAGGCGTAAATCTGTTACTGAGAATCTACCTGGTTCTGATGTTCATAAAGTTACAACTATTGCTGGTAGGGCAAACTGGCGTGCATGTTAAACTCAGAAACTTTTTCAATTGACTGAGTCTGCATGGGGTTTGTAAACAACATCCTCATCTAGTTGTATTCTAGGGACCAGGCTTGCTTAATTACAACCCAGTTTGCTCTTGCCCTTGCCTGAAAGTTTGATTGCAATGCATTATGGATCAACAATGCTAGTGCATACCACCTCCATGCTTGAACAGTGGCACTTTCTAAATCATCTACCACAACATAATATTAAAGAAATGTCACTACACAGACGAAGGAGGGAACAGGGTTTATAGGCATGATCTGTCCTTTGTCATAATCCTTCAAGAAAAGAACATGATGAATTCAAATATAAATGAAGACTTGCTGCTAACATTAAAGAGAAATTAGTTTATGCCTAATACACAGGAGAAACTGTTCAAGAAAGGACAGTTAATACTATTTTCAATAGTATTCCCGTAATACTGCCAATGTCAGCCTCAAATGTTCCAAAATGCTGTTCATGTTTTGGTTAAAATATATCCTCCTCTTGCTTACCTGCATTTCCACTCCCTCTTGAACTCTTCCCAACAGCATACCGGTTAAAATTACTTAGCTAGCAAGTAAGAGAGATCACCTTCTGGGCATTTATTAACTACAGTGGGAATTTCTTTGTATTAATCAGTTCTTTATGGATTTTGCTGAAGTTTGCTTAGTGAATAAGTGGGAGCCGAGGGACTAAAGAAAAGAAAAGCATTCTTCTGTGTTTTGGTTTTTATTACTTTGATTCCACCAAAAAAAGGGAAATAGACACGTCAAATGACTTGTGCCTTTGACACCTGTGAATTACATGTCTCTTCACCAGAGTTCTCATTTAAAGTTCTTGTAGCACCTACCTTATTAACAGTTGGGTAGAGTTAAACTGTTTTGCACTGCCTGTGAAGCTGATGCTCATGTCACAGGTGGTGCTGTCATTTTGACTACATTACCCAAAGGGGGGGAGTAATAAATTGAAATGCATATTTCTACACTGACTTCCATGACTTGGAATCTGCAAGTGGCATGTGCCAGCTAGAGGGGCAGTCAGGCTTCCACACTCACCTTCATAAAAATCACTCAGCAAAAAAGTGGAGGGGGGGGAGAGGTGTCATAAAAACCCACCCTTTGTGCACTTTCTTAAAGGACAGATGTGCCTCCTAATTTGTCAGTCCATTCAAAAAAACCCTAACATTTTCTGGTTTCTGATGCAGAAGATAAGAGATGACAGAGGAAGAGAGAACATGTTGATAGTGTTAGCTGGCATACCAAAATGCTTGTTACTTTTTCTTTTCCTTGTTAGCTGTTACTTTTACAAACTGTCTGTATGATTCAGTGCTCAAATAAAAGTCCATCCACCTGTTAGGTGCTGCACATCTCCTGTTAATGTCACATTTCTAGTTCTATTACATTTTTTCTACAATTGCTTCATTGAAAGCAGCTTTCAGTCAAAAAATTTCCAGTCATAGTAAAGGACTCCACTTCAAACAGTAGTCATTCTGCACCACCAAATGTTTTCAAGGGTCATTTCATTCTTAAGTCACATGCTGTGCAATATTAATTATTTGTTCCTTTAGACCATTTCACTTTTGCTTTTTCACAGATGTTGCATTCTTGTACTGATACTTCCGTGCTAGCAAGCGCCCTTGGTCTACAGGCCTTGTACTATACTGCAAAACAGTTGTGTGCTCTTTGTTTAAAAAGCGCCATGAATTTAGAGTTCCTGCATCTGTCTAACACAAATACTGTCTTCCGATAAAAAAGGCAAACAAAGTGCTTCAATCGCACTGTTTTAGGTTCTGAATCAGCAAAGCATCTAAATAGGTACTTAATTTCCATAGATGTTAGAGTAAGGCATGTGCTTAAAGTGAAGTAGGGGGCTTAATGAATACCCCATCAAGCGCTCAGCTATAAGAAAAGCAGTTCTCTCATTGTTTTAGGCTATTTTTCCTCAGAAACTAATGTAAGAGAAATCATTTGTCCCGGCAACCTAACAATGTATTTTAGTTTTCTGGTGGCATAGATGGCTGAACTTCTTACAGCATCTTTGAAAATCCAAGCCTGAATTCCTAAACAGGCGGAGCATCTGTTGTCTCCTCTTTAAAGTCAAGCACAGTTGCTGGGTGCACAGCATTTTGGAAAAATAAGGTTGGTCGGGCACTACTGTTTCAAAAACAAATGGGAATTAGAATGGAAGGATTAACATGCTCATATTTTTATTAGTTTAATACATTGTAGACAGATGTGTGACAATCAGGAGGCCTGAAAAAAATTAAATCTTATCCCTCCTCAGCATCTTCCTCCTGAGGAGGGTTCATTTGCTGCAGACACTGAAGGCACATGTATAAATCACGCATCATCACTCAAGGCAAAAAAGTAAGATAAGCACTCACTTACAAAATGAATACAATCATGTGCAGTTCTTTCTGTAAAAATATTTCTCCCAACCTAACTAATACCAGCAAAAAGCTGAATTACAGGGATATCAGAGCTATGCTACACTAAGGTCCAAAGGGGTAGCCATGTTAGTCTATTTCAGCAAAACAAGGAGGCTGGTGGCACTTCTAAAGACTAAAATCTATCGCTTGGGCTTTCTGGGATTTTCTCCCATGAAAGCTCATGCAATAAATAAACTCTTAGTCTTTAGAAGTGCTCCCAGATTCCTTATTTGTTATGCTTGTAACAAGTGTCTGTACAGAAGAATTTGTAAGGTATAAAGTTAATACACCACCTGGGGGAGTCATGGGAAATTGATAAGCGCTGTGTTGCTTTATGAGTCACCTTAGGTTTACCAGATGTCAGGCAAAAGAAGGCCGTCTCCTTCTTTTTACCGTCACATCCTCCATCTGGCAGGCATTTTAAAAATACATGATTCTGTCCAGCTTTTTACTTGCAGGGGGTTAAAATACACTGGAATGCCCTATTTTTAAGGGGAAGCATTCCAGACCCCCCCAAAAACAGCAGAATATGCCATTAACACTACATTTCTCCCTGTGTCCTCCTTTTTGTACTTCCCCGTCCTCCTTTCCACACTTTAGGATCTGGTAACCCTAGCCAAGGTGGGTACACCTTCCCCAGTCTCCTGCACCAATGATTTGTAAATGGAGCATCCCTCCCATTTTAAGAGGCCACACTCCTACACGTGCATTACTTTTCCCTCTGAGTGTTGCACGCCTAGCAGGAGAAAGAGCTAAGGAAGTGAAATGAATTTTGGCTGCAAAGCAATTTAAAAAAAACCAAAAAAGTCTTGCTCTAAGTACTATGCAAGCCCCTCTAGCTGAGACGGCTATTCAGGGAAGATTTGCTAGCCCCACTGGCATTGCTTTTGCAATAGCCTCCAAACAGCTGCACCCGCCCAGCGCGCTCCAGGCTCCCGGAGCGGCGCGCGCCCTCCCCCGACCCAGCTGCTGCAGCAGCTTCTCGCGCCCGCCCCCTGCGCCGCGCCGGCAGCCAATCAGGAACGTCGCTACTCCCGACTGCGCATGCGCTCCGCGTCTGGATGGAACGTGTGCCGTCCCCGCGCGGCGCTTGTGTCTTGCAGCCCCCGGGCTTGCCCCGTGCACGCGCCGGCTGCTGAGCATTTAGCCCAGTGGGGCCCCAGATTTTTCCTGCTGTGATGCACCTTGCTACCTTTCATTAATCTGAGGCATGCTACCTTAGAGTTTGCAAATGAAATCATGAATCTTCATGAGCTAATGAGCCAGTCCAGAGCTTGGAGTAAGTTTTCAAAAAATTTTGTGGCCCAGCCGCTCAGAGCTGATGGCAAACCTGTGTGCCCTGGCACATTGGTTGCGAAATGCTGCATTAGCCTATCTCCAGTGTTGAAATAGGTGCGAGGCCCCCTGTTCCCACATAATAACCCAATTTGTAGAGCCAGTTCAGGACCAGCACTGTGTCTAACACTGCAGATTTTAAAAGGGATAGTGGTCTAGTCCAGTGAAGAAAAAACAAGGAGTTGTGTGGCACTTGAAGACTAACAGATTTATTTTTTGCATGAGCTTTCGTGGGAGAAGATCCCACTGCCTCAGATGCTTCAAAGATGGGTAAACTGCTCTGATTTGCTGTTACTTTAGGACCTGATCCTATGTTTTACACCCCCTTGCATTTAGTTTCATTCCTTTCTGTAAGTTCACCCATCTTCGAAGCATCTGAGGCAGTGGGATCTTCTCCCACGAAAGCTCATGCAAAAAATAAATCTGTTAGGGTTTAAGTGCCGCACGACTCCTTGTTGTTTTAACTGCAAAGCCTGAGATCCAGGCATGGTTGGGAAGAAGTAGTTTATTATCGAAGAACAGTGTTCCAGTACACAAGTGGAACCACATCATTACCAGTACAACTATTATAGTTTAAATAAGTGGCTGGGAAGGGCAATATGAGGGTTACCTCCTGTAAGAAAGAGTTTCTCATCCCACATCATCTGCAGCGTTTTCAAGCGAGGCTGCCTGCAACCAGCTCTGTCCATGCACTCTCTTGGGGTTGGATGACAGGGCATCATCTTTGCCTTCTCCATCTGTGCCTCCAGCGTTTATCTTCACTACAGTGTAGGATAATTGCCCAAGCCTTGGGTTTTTCTGAGCATGTTCCTTTTCATTCACATTTGACTTTGGATATAACTAGGCTGCTGAATTAGTTTGCAATGCTAAATTTACATCCTTGCAGAGAGTTGCACAGTTTTTTACCACCTGTCTGAAGGAAAAACCTGTTTTTCACCTTTGCTGGTGATTGATGCAGAGTTTATTGTCAGTATATAGATAATTTCCAAAGGGATAGCTGTGTTAGTCTAGTCCAGCAAAAAAACAACAAAGAGTTGTGTGGCACTTTGAGACTAAGAGATTTATTTTTTGCATGAGCTTTCGTGGGAGAAGATCCCACTGCCTCAGATGCTTCAAAGATGGGTGACACACACTGTAACTCGTTAGAGTGTAGTTGTGTCCCCAAGCTTTCATTTCAAGACCTCACATAAGCTGCTTTGTGAGAACCAGACAGTTCATACCACACTCAAGTAATTTCTGTCATCCCTCTGCCATACCACCCCCTACCTCCCTTTTGCCAGGTGGCATTCAGCATGTCTCATACACACTAGAGCAAGAGAAATGAGTCACCCCCTGGGCTTTGTAACTTGCTACCAAGCCCTTGGTTAACCCATCAAACAAAAAAGCCCCTGGTTCCCAGGCATTGCAAGGCACAGGGTGAATTGCAGCAGCTCCTGGATGGCTCTGTGTTATAACAGGCAACCTACTCCGAGTGTATAGCAGCGAAGCTACGTCCCCCGCTATACTGTAAAAGAACCTCGTGTTGTTTGGGATGAGCAGATAAGGAACTTGTGAAAAAGTGAAACACGTTTATTCTCTGCCCCTGTACAAATGACAGAGGTACCGTCTGGGGCCAGTACCTGGAATGCTGTATCCAGAACAAGGAGAAGAAAAGGTATCAGTCAAGTGAGAGAATTGAGACTGACCGATGAGTCAGACATTTTTGTGATGCATGACAAGTTTTGTAAAATCATCCTAGAAATAGCACCAGCTAAATGTAAAATGTTGAAAGCAACCTTTCTGTATAAAGTCAGTTCACCAAAGCCACTTGAGACAGCTTCCTAGGAACTGGTAGCTGTGATATTGTTGGGTATGAGCCAGCCTGGTGAGGAGCTGCTTCACCAGCTGCCACCGCAATGTGGGGTGCCTTATGATACGTTGCTGCTGTGGATCCTAAGCTGGGCCCCTCACCAACAGCACTGAGGTCATTCCTTAAGCCTCTGTGCATGGCCACAGCTCTGGTCCAGCAATTCTGACCCCAGCAGCCCATTAGCAAACACCAGCCACCCTCTGGTTTCTGGCACCCTTGCTTACCATGTGCAGGGTGACCCAACCACACTCCCAGTGCTAGATTTTCCCACAAATATGTCTGTTCTCCACATGTCCAGCTATACCACATCCTGTATCCCTAGGCTATTGACTGGAGTGTCAGCTTGTCCATCATGTTTGAGAAATATCCCCTCCTGCGACTTGTATGGGCAACACATTTCAGTCTCACTTCTGGTGTCTGTGCATAACTTTACCTATAAATTGTGCTACATACATTTTACCATGTATCACTGACCAGCAAGTTTTAGTTTTTCAACTGATATCTCACAAGGTACATTTGGTGGCAGTTAATTACAGGTGGGCTCCTTTTTAAATAAGTCCATCCTGGCTAGACCAGGCCCTGGCTCCTCGTCAGGAAGCCAGACACCCTGGGAGATTGTCCTTATAGAGTTGGTATATCCCTGCTAAAGTAAACCTCTCTTTGCTTCTTCCCACCCCACCCTTGTGCCATTAAATGAGGTCCCATCCCAGCATTTGAGCTTTTTGACTAGAAGGAGATATGCCTTTATCTCAGCATCTACCTTCATACTGAATTATTTCTGTGAATTTTAAAAAAAAATGTGTTACAGAAATGTTGGGATGATTCAGCAAAGTACCCATGGCCCAGAGTGACTCATGGAGAGGCTTGTCTCTACAGCAGTGGCCAACGCTCCAACGAGACTCTCATGAAACCAGACTCACTCAAATGGAGAGACGCAGGTCAGGGAGAAAAGATCAAAACCCAAGCTACAGTGGAGTCCACGGGTGTGACCTAGCTGTGCTTCAGGTAGATCACCTGACACCAACGAGACAAGAGGAGCAAGCAAAGGAAGAGCAGATTTTCCCAACATGGGTGTGTAACATTGAAGTTAGACTTCCCAGCCAGCCAAGTGATCTTTTGATTCCCCACATGTAAATCTATCAAGAAGAAAAAACAAAAAATGCTGCACTATATTTCAGTCTCTGGCTCCCATCAGCCACTAGACGAAAGCTCACTCAATAAATAAATTTGTTAGTCTTTTAAGTGCCACAGGCCTCCTTGTTTGTTTTAGGTCCAATAAAGAGATAATTTATTAAACTCTATGCTCATATATAATCTATTAGGTTTTCAGCAGAATTGCAGAGTTTTCAAGCTCATACAGTTCTTCTGGTGTGCATTCAGTACCTGGATGAATCTCAGTCCTTTGTTTCACAGCTTCAGTTGCAGATGAGTGGGAGGTAGGTAGGAACCAGGACTAAAGACAATGGCTGTGATCGGTGCAGTAGCCTGCGTCCCTTTGCCATGCTGCTTGTTATTTCCTGCTTGTGGAAATTTGCAGAAACATGATGGAGTCAATGAGTCACCTGAGCAAGTCCTCGTGACTCATAAGCTGTAGCCCCTGTTTCTTTCCCCGGGCCTTTTGCAGCTTTGAGTCTCCTGAATGGACAGTAAGCAGCTTATTGCTGCTGCCATCCTATCTGGGGTGTTGGGAACACAGCATGAATTGAAATGCACATACATTAAACATACCTATAACTTCCTATACAAATATGACACATGTAAACCATATCACCATATTTAGCAAATTATAAACTTATTATGTGCCTGACAAGGCCTCTCCTTTATGAACTCTATTAATTTAGCAATATTGCTACTAAATAACAGTAGAAATGGTCTCCTTAATCCAGACAGCATCACTGAGAGTTACATGGCAGGACTGAAAAACAGAATCCACCCAGATTCAATTTCAAACAGCTGCCGGGTTTTCAGAGGGAATGCCACCTTACTGCAAGCCAAGGTCGTTCTGTGGGAGCCAGGGCCCAGGGCCTGTTAGGGGCCCTCAGTGTCCCCAGGGCACCCCTGGGCCAGACGCCAGGCTCTGCGCTCCCGCCCCACCACTGGGCCAGCTGGGCCACCCCAGAGGGTGGCAAGTCCACAACGTTGCTGAAGGCAGCGTGGGGCCTGTCAAACCACGGAAACAGGGGCTGTCATCTTGCTCGCCCTCCCTCCCCCAAAGGATGGTCCTTCTGTAAACTCTGAACTTTTCTGCTCTAGTGACTGCAGTGGTAATACCATCCAGATCAGGGGGGGTGCGTCTGTGCACTCTTCAGGTGACAACTCTTGTCCCCTATAACAACAGTACCCTATAACAACAGCAAAGAGAAAGAAAGTTAAAGGAGGGGGGCAGAGAGATGAGGAGGGGGACAGGCAGAAACCAGCACAGCTGGGCCACTTGGCATCATTGATGTGCGGGCTACAGTAGCAGCAACCAAAATCAGAGCCAACTTATTGCATATGCATTATTAGCAGTATATGGTAGCGCAGAGAGGGTGACTGGCTGACATATACATTATGGGCAGTGTTGTGGTAGAACTAGGCGTAAAGAGGAGCAGCACAGGAGAAGATGATTATGAAATTCACATTATCCGCAGCACTATGGTAGTGCTTACTGGCTCCCCCTTTTTATAGTGCTTGGGGGAAAACGCCCAATATGCGAGTTGCTGTCCCAACACAAATTGCATATTACCATAGCGCCTGAGCGAAGCCCCAGTGAAGAATGGCACATTGCCAGCAGCATTTAAGTACCAGCTGCCCCTTTTTTATGTGGCACAGTGTCAGCAATGGTAGCACCAGAGGGTGAGGGAAATTATTAAATACATATTACAGTAGGCACTTTGGTCCCTAGTTTACTAGCATTTGGAACTCTGCTGAGCTCTTTCCAGCGAGCAAACAACATGATCCCATGAGGCTGGCGGCTGTCACAATTCACATTTCCACTTTGCAAAGCAGCATGCAGTTCAGAGCATGGGACATCTCAGCTCTTATCCCTCAAATCTCACTAATGGGCTCCAAGCTAAGAACCAGTCTCAGTGATTTGCTAAACACTCAACTTTACACCAGCCATGTAATCTATTCTCAGAAATGTTTGCGTTAGCCCTTACAGAGAGGCTCTGATCTATATTCAATGCAGTTGATGAACCACTTCTTCACTCCCAAAATGGACTGGTCCTTAGCAATCAGTGCCTAGATAGACCTTCCTTCCTACACAAGTTAGTGAAGCTCTCCAGCCTGCTGCAATTTGCACCACCTACCAACAACCCCTCACAGGGCTGTCCTGGTGGATGCAGGGACAGGGCCAATTGGCCCGTGGGGATGCGGCGTGCTGTCCCGGGGCTGGCCCTGCATTCCCTTCCTTCCCCTGAGCCAGCCATTCTCCCACCAGGGGTGGAGCCGACTGGTCCAGGGGCTGGGCTCTGCTCTCCCGTCTCACCTCTGGGTCAGCTCCCCCCAACCCTAGGGAGGAACAGCTGGCTCAGGGGAGGGGCGAGAGAGCAAAGCCTGGCCTCTTGGCTGGCCCTCCCCACTCCTGGGCCAGCTGTTCCGGACCTGGGGGGTGGGCGGAGGCCAGCCCAAAGCAGAGGCCAGTGCTGTACTCCTTGTCCCCCTGCTGCCTTCAGCTCCACGCCGAAAGCAGCAGGGAGGGGGGTGGGGGCAGTGTGGCCTTGGGGGGCATTGACGCAGGTCCTGTGTTTCCCTGCTCACCGCAGGATGGTGCAGGGCCAGTGAAACTGCAGGGCCAGGGGTGATCACCCCCCTCAAGGATGGCCCTCCTGGCTCCACATCTTATTACAACAATCAGTGATTTTCCAATTGCAGGAGTACCTGGACTATGCCCCAACTGTGGCTCCAACGCCCATTGCAGGAGATGGTGGTATATAGGAGCTGCTAATGCAGCTATATACCACCGTAAGTGTTGCCAGCAGATCAAGGGATGTAATTATTCCCCTCTATTCAGTGCTACTGAAGCCACATCTGGAATACTGGTCCAGTTTTGGGCTCCATGCCAGAGAAAGGATGTTGACAAATTAGAAAGAGTCCAACAGAGGGCAACGAACATCTTTAGGGGGTTGGGGCACATGACTTAGGGGGAGACACTGACAGAACTAGGCTTATTTAGTCTGCAGAAGAGAAGACGGGGGGGGGTGGGGGACTTGATAGCAACCTTCAACTACTTGAAGGGGTATTCCAAAGGGGAGAGAGCTAAGCTGTTCTCAGTAATAACAGAGGACAGAACAAGGAGCAATGGCTTCAAGCTGCCGCTGGCGCGGTCGAGGTTGGATATTAGGAAAAACTGTCTCACTAGGAGGGTGGTGAAGGATTGGGTTACCTAGGGAGGTGCTGAAATCTCCATCTTTGAAACATTTACGGCCCGGTTAGGCAAAACCCTGGCTGGGATGATTTAGTGGAAGTGGTTCTTCTTTTAGCAAGGGGTTAGATTAGGTGGCCTCATGAGGTCCCTTCCAACCCTATGATTCTATGAATAGTCCTCTGTGAAGACAGAGATCTTCTAGAGGCCAGTTTTGTTGACTTTAAGATAGATTTGCACCAATGGGGGGGGGGATTGAGAAATACATAATGAAAAATTTTCATCTTCTCTTTCTGCTTGTGTGTATGTAATGTGGGCCTTGGATCTGTAGACAATTGAGCATTAGGACAAGAAGGCACCTTTGGTTGAAGTTGCAGCTTCTACTCTGAATTCAGATTCTAAACATTAACTTTAGTAAAGGTTTGCTTTTTTTTTTTTTTTTTTTGTTGGTGACTGCGGGGTCCATTGTTTTGTTAATAGTTATACAGATAGAGGAGGAGAGTTTGCAAGCATATGAAAGCATGACAGTGCATCAGAGTCTCAGTGGTCAGCTGTGTAAATTAGTAGCTAGACCATTTTACAAATGTATATTATTTACCAGCAGATGCTGTTACAGTCTCTAGTGTAAACACATAATTGGACTATGTACTGCTTTGTTAAAATCCTTTAATAACAAAGGTGCCACTGGGTGCTGAAATAATTAAATCAACCCATTTGAAACAACTCTAGTTCACCTCTTTAACTTGGTCGATATAATATTACACATTCCTGTAAAACCAGCCAAAGAAATCAAGAATGATTAGTTATGAACATCAGATACAAGGGATAATGTTACCCATTCAGTAGCTATGGGTTTGGCACCAGCTTGGTGTCACAGTTGAAAAAGTTGCAGCCAACATACCAACAGCACAGACAAAGAACAGATGATCCATCTCTTCTGCCATCTATCATGCACAACATTGCCAAGTCCGGGGCTTTACCAGCACTGACATTTAAAACAAAGTATGTGTCAAACATATTAAATAATATACCAAGCTGTGGGTTATTAAGTATGGGGTAACTTGACCACAGCAATTAAACTGAGATTAAAGAATGATAAAGTCAATGTTATATGCGGTATGCAGTGTTTTCTTCTAACATATGGAGCCTTGAATGTTTCAGGGTGTGAAAACCACATCAGAAACTAAGGAGATTGTCAGTCAAAATCAACTTTTCTTTTTCTCCCCTTGTGACAATATGACATTCTTGAACAGTGATGGTTTTTAGTCCTTATATATTCAGCATAGGAAGTACATTTTGACTTGAGTCTGCAAAGCGTAGCTCAAGAGATATGTTCTCAAAGAAATGGTTTACATGGTTGCACACTAAAATGCATGATTTGTCACTCTTTTGCATGGCAAACAGCCAATAGATTAAACCAGTTAGTTTGCACATGGGCAGCAGACTAGGAGGCAAATGGTTCTTTGATTAGCAAGTTTAGTTTGAGACCAATTTGATGAGAAGCCAGGTGAAATACCTGTTGTTATGCCCCTTCCCTCAGGTTCCTGATTCGAATCTAATGAGGAATTTGCACATAGCTCTTATTTTTGCTCACATGAAAGCAACTGTATTCATTCCAGTTGAGTTAAATCTGCAGAAAACAAAACCCAAAAGGACATAAGGCAGCTCATTGACAATCTGCTCTCACATCAGGTTTGCAGGCATTTCCCCTTCCAACAGAGCAGCCAAACAGAAAGGCAGTCAAGACCCAATGTCCAATACAGCCAACAAAAGAGGCATTGGAAGCCCTTGAATTACATACTTGCAACCATAATCTCTGGAAGGTCATATTCTCTGGAATAATTTTGTTACTTAAAAGACAAACCTATAATTAAAAATGAACTCACACAGCTCACATAGATATCCATCCATGCTATGAAAATATCCTCAGATAATTGGGTACATGGACGTGCCTAGCAACTGAAATAATTGTGGATCACTTATTATGTACCTGCGTCTAATATGCACAAATAAAATCCTAATAAAATGAATGAAGCACATAATCCATTTATAAACAATTCCTCCTAGAGCACCTGATCTTTCATGAGGATGATGATGATGCATCATCTTGCTATCTATACCTTAATATTGCTCCTTTTACATTTTTCCTCATATGGATTAGATGCTCAACTGTAGGGATATCAAAATTAACGTAAAAAGAAAAAGGTACTTAATTGTTACCACAAAAATTGAACTTCCAAGTATTAACAAATAAAGATAGTTAGAATGTCCATATATATTTTGCAAAGACAATAAACTCAGCCTGCTGATCAAAAAAGCAGCAGGCATCCTGAGTAGTAATGAAAGTAGAACAACCTAAAACATTTTAAAAGTATGTAGACCATTTAAAAAAAAAAATCTATGCTGTTTGGCGTATCCTGCTGAACTCTATGGGCAAAAGAACAGAAAGTCTGAGATAAAAGAAATTAAATTTATAAAAATTTTCCTTACTAAATACTATTCTGAACATTTATATATAAATTTTAATAATGTAATGTATAAAAATAATTGTATATATTTAATAATATTATTTAATTTAATTTAATAATATATATATAAATTTTCAGAACAGTATTTAGTAAGGATAAATTTCTAAATTCAATTTCTTTTATCTCAGACTTTCTGTATATATATAAAGTCCTTATTCAATGTGCAACATAAAACATGCGGTTGTGGCAGTTCAGCTTTGTTACTACTACTTTTGTTCAGCCGTAATGTTTTCACTAATATATCTGTTTCAATTAATTTCATTTAATTTTCTGGGGTTGAGCTCTGTTCTCTTGATCTTTGGATTACCATTGAGATTGGGTAACACTCAGACTCCAAGGTATTTTTTTGAAGATCTCGGTTTTCTAATTTAAGAGATTATTTTGAAATAAAACAAACTGTGGGGTCCTCTGTCAAAGGAAAGATTATTAATGGGGGGGGGACAAAAAAAACAGACAGCGCTGACCAGAATGCAGAAGCGTAAAGGATTTCTTCATCCAAGGTCCACTGACATTAATGGGTGTCTTTGCATTCATGTCAGTGCGCTTTTGATCAGGCCAACTCTTCAAAGCTCCACACCATTTCTATGAGACAGTGAGAGCTGATGGAGGGATTATAAAGAAGTCAAGCTCCATAAAAACAAAAAAAGCAAACAACAATTTACTCCTTGTATAGTCAGTGATACTGGAAAAGTAGCCCAGAAAGGTGCTCAGGCTTGTAGAGGTATTTCAGAAAACAGAACAGACTTTTTTTTTTTTTTTGGTGCCTATATAATAAAGTTGGTTAAATAGCTTGTGATTCTGTTTTTAGCTTGGCAGCTCCATGCATATGAATGTATTCTAATCATTCTCACCACTCAACAGTGGTGCAATATCTTCATCAGGAAGCTGCTGAGTGGTTTTAAAATAAAATAAGACGACAGCAAAATGAGAACAGTTAAACAAACTTAAATCATATTGGAAAACGAAATTAACTTCTGGAGGCTGAGACAATGGATGCCAAGTTTCAGCCTGAGACTTTTTTTTTTTAGTTTACAAACTGTAGAACCTCCTAATGATGTTTGTGATGGAAATGTTGAGTCTTCCTTTACTGCAGTGGCCTGAACTTGCTGCTATAGTCAGCTATTTTTTTCATTTAGCTGATTACACATTAGGAAGTGTTTTATTATAGAAACTCTTTAAATGCTCTGAAGTTACAGCTCTTTAAGCAGATGAAACCAAAACAACAGCAACAAAAGGGTGGAGTACAGTAGCCGTCTGAGAAGAAATTGTAGAAGGGCAATGTGTATAATGGGTAATATAATGACTCATCATTTCCAACTATTGATAGCAAAGCAAGGGGCTGCTTCTGAGATGTAGGTTCAGCCTCAGTCCATACAGAATTGATTTTTTAGCTTTTGAAATTCACCCCTACGCTCATGATACCCACCACCCTTTAGAATAGCTTGAGGGTTCTGTTTTACTGTATATCTCTATCCTGCCTAACTGGTCTAAACTTTGAAGTTCAGCTCTTCTATTAAAGAGTGGATGCCCATCAGTTTTCAGAACTTGTTTTAATTGGTGAGGGATCACTGGTTACTTCCGTTCAGAGAGATTGCTACCTCACCTCTTCCTCTTCATGGAAAGATCTATATACTCAGATTGACATGTTGTCTAGCTGTGAGAGTCTTTGGTGTACTGACTGTATCACAGAGCAAAACAATACATGGCCTAGTCTATGCCATTTTTGTACCTGTATAACTACGAGTGAGATAAGGTGGGTGAGGTAATATGTTTTACTGGACCAATTACTGTTGATGAGAGAAACAAGTTTTCAGGCTTACACAGAGCTCATCTTCAGTTTAGGAAAATGTATGCAGCATGTCACAGCTAAGATACAAGGTGGAACGGATTGTTTAGCATTAAAATTTAACGTACACTTCGAGGGACCATTCCAATGATCATGGGGGGGGGCTGATTTTTGTTTAAACGGACTTTTTGTTTTGAAATTCAACTTAATTTACACTAGAACCAAGTTTAAAAAGAGAAAAATGTTAAAATGAAACATTTCAAAATTATTGAAAGAAAACTTTCAGTTCAAGTCAATTGAACTCTGTGTTTGAGCGTGAGAGAGAGTGTGCATGCTCACAAACATTTTTGAGATTCAACTTTCTGTCCTGGTTACGGACAGGAAAATTTCTTGAAATTTCAGTCTCTCACGATAGAAAAAAAACATACTTTGACCAGCCCTATTAAAGGGTCTTTGACCAAAACGCTAACAAATTTGTGAATCCACTTAAAAAAAAAAATGAAAGCAAAGAGATGACTAAAAGTTTTAAACTTCGAAAAAGTATAACAATCTAGTAGGTTTTTATCCTTGTGCAGCAGTTGTAAATTCTCCCTTGTACATATTACATGCAACATCATGAATATACTAGTAATTTGTCTTAAGGTATGGCTGTACTAGAGGTGTAATTTCCAGCTCAGGTAGACCTGCCTGTTTTGATGGAGTTCACACACTAAAAATACCAGTAGGCCTGTGGTGATGGCACACAGAAGGTAAGATACCCAAGTGTGCCCCTAAGGTTTTAGACTGTATTGTCCTTGGGTAGCTAGACTGCTGCTGAGCTGCAGTAGCTTCACCTGAGTTCAGGGAAAGCCAATAAGCATAAATCTACCCAAGCTAGAAATCACACTTCCAACTGCATTGTAGAATTGTCTATGTGAACCAGTGGCAATTGTTGCTGGAGATCAAATGTTGAGTTTCCTTACTCTTCTGAGGTTGAATCTGAATTATAGTGGTGTATTAGCACAGGTTATCATATTAGGGTATTAGTATAGGGTGTTGTATTAGCATAGGTCCCCAAATTGTGGGGCATGTCCCCCTTGAGGGCACAGAAGAACATTCGAGGGGGTGCAGCAGAGCCCAGAATAGCTCCCATAAGAAGTAGGAAAAGAACACCAACCTAGCCCCACTTTTCCCCCAGCTACACTCTGGCCTGGGTCCCCCACACCCAGCCTTGGCCTCCAGTGGTGTGCGCCTCAGCCCATGGCCTCAGTTTCTAGGCCCCAATGTTGTTAAAAGAGGGATATGTAAAGTACTCTCAGTAAGATGCATGTTGCAACTCACTCAGGCAACCTTATTAGTATGAGTGAAGGTGAGCCAACTGTGAAGGTGAGTCATTGCCTCAGAGTTTTACAGTCAGTATGAACATCACATCCTTAGCCACGAGGCAAGAATATCACAGATGTATTCTAGGGCGAGAGCACTGAAGCAGAAAGAATGTCAGTGCTCTTAAGCAAAACTTCTACAGTTACAGGACAATTATAAGAGCGTTCATAAAACTGCAATGTTTTATTAAGCAAAGAACATCCTTTCCCGTACGTAGCAGAACAGCAAATCCCACAAGTGACTGAAGTATAACTGCTCTCTTTTTTTCTTACCTTTAATTTACTTGTACTTCACGTCCATTGACAGCACAGCATCAGTAATGCTAAAATTTGTCTTTACAACCTATGGTCTTAGGTAAGATTCTATCAGTGGTTCTAGAAGGGCCAGTTTTAGGAATAAATTCCACTTTCCCTTATCATTGACAGGAATCACATTTACATATTTTACTGGTGGAACTGATAATGCACCAGATGATTAATGGGCTTCGATGTACTGATACCTGTGGACTGTTTGATCAATGTCTCACAAAGAAAGTGTCTTTCATTCAGGATGCTCAGAGTCCAAAAACACCCTGTGATTAATGTAACTAAATGTTTGGGGTCAACTGAAGCTACAGTTTCTGTTCCTGATTCAATATCAAACAAAAGAGAGGTCAACTGAGAGTGGATTAGTTATGTGAAGAAAAAGTCTGTGTGTGTGACTTCCGATATCACCTTAAAGAAAGCTACAAAACAGTTACTACTCCAGTAATCCAGAGTTTTCCACTTCATTGCTATACACAGAGTCCAACACGCTAAGTCTTCTAATGTCAAGATATTTTCACTCTACAAATTAAGTGCAGTTGATTCAGTCCTTCTCATTGAAGGTTGGATTTATTCAGATTTATTTATTACAATTAGTGAACCAGAAAAATCCAAGCCTCTCTGAAGTTATTCCCAATAGAGAATACTACTTAAAGCTCTTATAGAAGAGAATTAAAGGTATAAAATATATTAGAACTTTTCCCAGTTTTACTTGATGGAACAAAAAGCATCTGGATCATCATTTGTTTTCAAAATGAATATTTTTTTTATATCTGCTTAAAGATAAATGTAGGATGTAGCCAGGTAAGTACTTAGGTACTCTCCTTTATACCATCTCCTCTACATGCCACTGCACAATGTCTGAGGGTATAAAAGCACAATAGCCACTAAGCAAATAGTTTCTCCAGTGCGGGTCCCATCCCATTCCCTTGAGTAGGTCAGATGGCGGGATGGCTCTGGGGACAGAATAATGTCGGGCGGAGGGGTACGAGGGGAGTGCCCATGGTCTACACAAACAGTACTGAGAGTACTGCAGGGGTCACCGTAATTTTGCATAGCTCCTGGTGAGCTAATTTATAACAAAGACTGTATTAATCTCTAGAGTAGCCTAGAATAAGGAAGACATAAAGGTGCTTAAAGTCATCTTCATTCCTACTTCATACCTAGGCACTTTTTTCTGTGCCAGGCCTCCCAAAGAACTGCTTGGCCCTCGTCTCTGAAATACCAGCGAGAGGCTTTCATGCATGTTGGTAAATTATGCTGCCACTGCACATGGCCAGCTCAAGGAACTGTGGCACCCCAGCTGGTTTTTGCTTTGGCACCTCCCCCACAGGGGGTGAGGTGTGGACAGAACCCAGCCTCTGCTCTGGGCCAGCTCATCACACTCCCAGGGCAGGGAACAGCTGGGGAAGGGGCAAAGCGGGCCAGCCCCAGAGGCTGGGCTCTGCTCTCTTGCCCCTCCCGTGGGCTGGCTGTTCCGCCGGCCCAGAACCGAGGCAAGAGAACCGAGTCCATCCAGCCTGCTCTGCCCCTAGGAGTTGCACAGCAAGGGAAGGAGTCAGGGAGCTGCAAATCAAAGGTTAGAGTCAACCTGCAGAGTTGAGGAGGGGAAATGAGAGCCCATGCTGCTCTAGATATGGTAAGGGAAAGGTTTGGGGAGCCCATGCAGACACATGGCCCACAACAGGTGTCCTGCCCTCCAATGTGACACCCCCACACACATTAAATGAGTTTGACACTTCTGTTCTAGAAGAAAAACTGAAAAAGGAGGCTTTTAGCTTTGGGCACCCTTCCAGGGAGCAGGCCACATGTCTCAGATCTGGAAGTAGTCCCATGCTCAATCCGTTAGATCTGACTGGTTCCCATGTCATTGAACAGTCTTTCCTGGTGGCCAAAGATCATGGTTGCTGCTCAGCAGAGGAGTTGGCTCAGGCGCAGGAAGAGAGTTTGCAAGCACTGTATCGCCACTGATGGTGCATGTGTAGAACTGTATCCTGCTTCTAAGAAATGATCTTGGATCTTTCCAGAAATCAAGGAACCCTATGACCATGATACCTCTAGAGTGACTGCAGGTGATTGTGATTAGTCTGTACATTTACAGAAAACTCTGTGACGAGCTTTCAACTCTAGTGATTAGCTTGCATTTGGTTACATCTCCTTGCCTTTCCATGGCTACACTTTTAAAGAAAAGGCTGAAAAACTTGGTTTATGTTCTTTTAGGGATGGCTGATATTCTCTGTGATTTTAAAGTATCTCACATGGGGCATGTGGCTCATCTGAGGGCTTTATAGCCTCCCAGGTTTCAGCTGTGAATCAGGCAGAGTAAAGTCTTGAACTTGGATCTCCCAAATGAGTGGCCTAATCACCAAGCTGGCATCTTGTCCTGTCACTTCCAGGCTAGACTTGAGAAAATTTTCTGTTCACAATTTTCATTGAAATTGGTACAGTTCCATAAATGTTTGGTATCAACAAAATGTCTTTTTTGTTTGTTTTCTTTTTCCCCTTCAGCTCTAACACCTATGTTACAATGCTAGTGAGAGCAGAACTTGCAGACGTTTGCCCATTTGACTTACTAACATTGTATAAGGAAGCAAACAGGCAGTCTTATGGCAATTTTAAAGACTAACAAATTTATTTATCTCATGAGCCTACATGGGAGAAAATTCAACTTCATCAGATGCTTTGAAGATGGGAGAATTTACGTGAAAGCTCATGCGATAAATTCATTTGTTAGTCTTTAAGGCTATGTCTATACCTAAAACCTTAGTTTGGACTTGCTTAGTCTGAACTAAGTGGTTCAAAGTTAGTTCGAACTAAACTCATTTGTTTGTTAGTTTAAACTAACTTTTTAGTTCAAACTCGCTGCATTTTTTTTAATTCGAACTAACTTTTTAGTCTGAACAAAAAAAAAGCCGCGAGTTCAAACTAAAAGTTAGTTTGAACTGAAAAAAACACATTTAGTTCAAACTAACATGTCTCCACTAGGCTAGTTTGAACTACAAATGCAAATGAGTTCAAACTTAGCAGTTGGTTTGTACTAACCACCCGAACTAACTAGTTTGAACTGACCTTTGATTAGTTTGAACTAATTTTTTTTCTTAGTTCAAACTAGCCAAAGGCTAGTGTAGACAGGGTTCAAATTAGCCAGGACTAAGCAGTGCCACAGGACTCATTGTTTTGCTGAACTAGACTAACACAGCTACCCCTTTGGAACTTGTAGAAAAGAAAAAAAGACCATGGCTATATCCACATGTACATCATTATTTCAAAATAACTTATTTTAAAATGTTATTTTGAAATAAAAATGTTATTTCGAAATAACCTAAATCGAAATAACCAAATATTAAATCAAATTAAGTGAAAACCTCAAAGCAAAATAGCATGTCCAGACACAGGGCTTGCTATTTCATTTTAGGAGAGGGGCAGCATGGGAGGTGTGGCAACATGGCCCCCTCACTGGGCCATGTTGCCAGCCATGTTGCCAGCCAATCCTATAAAAACAGGTACGGACCTCACTTCCCTGTCCATTCTGGCTAGCAGGAGACTGTGAGACACAGACATGGACCCTGCCCGGTTTCCTAGCCATCGTCATGCTGTCAGTAGACCCGCTGCTTGCCTGCAGAGTGTCCTCCTGTTGTGAGACACTCTGCTTGCACACCCTGATGGTGCCCAGGCTGTGCCATCATTGCACTGGGCCTCGGAGCAGCCCTAGTTCCCCTGCCCCTTTCTGTGCCTCGTCAGATCTGGGCCCAGGAGACCAACACAGACTGGTGGGAGCGGGTAATGCTTGAAACCTGGGGCGATGAGCAGTAGCAGAGGAATTTCTGCATGAGTAGGGGGAGCTTCAACCACCTGGTAGCAGAACTCGCCCTGCTCCTGCGCCAAAGGGACACCAGCATGAGACCAGCTATCCCTGTCAACAAAAGAGTGGCCATCGCTCTTTGGAAGATGGCCACTCCCGAGTCGTACAGGTCCGTGGCGCACCTCTTCTGCATAGGGAGGTCCACCATTAGGAACGTGCTGCTAGAGGTCTCCAGGGCCATCAACAGGATCCTGCTGCCACACCTGGTCACTTAAGGGGAGCTGCAGAACACCATTGCCGGCATGGCTACCCTGGGGTTTCCTAATTGTGCTGGGATACTGGACACCACGCACATCCCTGTGAGAGCCCCAGAGCACCGAGCCGCTGAGGACTGGAATTGGAAGGGGTACTACTCAATTATCCTGTAGGCCCTTGTGGACCACCGGAGCATCTTTCAGAACTGTTATGTGGGATGGCCAGGGAGGACACATGATGCGAGTGTCCTCCGTAACTCTGCCCTGTATCGGGGCATGGAGGCAGGCACCTTCTTTCCCCCCGCCCCAGAACCTTAATGCTGGGGGAGTAGAGGTACTCGCCCTCATTGTCACCGATGCAGCCTAGCCTCTTCGCCCATGGCTCATGCACCTGTACACAGGGCCCCTCAATCCCTGCCAGCAGCTTTTCAACTGCCGTGTGAGCCGCTACCACCAAGAGGTCAAACGGGCATTTGTCCGGCTGAAGGTATGATGGAGGTGCCTCCTTATGTGCCTCCACCTTGCAGAGGAGATGACAATGGAGATCATCAGGGCACGTCTGGCCCTGCATAACTTCTGTGAGCAGCGGGGCGAGACTGTTGCTGTTGCCTGGGAAGCCGAGGCACAGCTCATCGGTGACCACTATGATAAACCTGAACCTGTGCCCCCACGGGAGCAGGCATCACAAAGGGCTGCCACAGTTCGTGACACACTCATGAACAGTTTAGCCACAGAGTAACTCGGAGGGCCAGGCCTGCCCTGCTCCCCCATTCTACAACAGCCAGCCCCCACCCATCCACCCGCACTGTGAACCACACCCAATAAAAACATACACACACACTAATATGTGTCACAAACTGCTTATTTAACATAACATGGCAAGGAAGGGCTGGGGAGGGTTAGGGGATCTGGACATGTAGGGGGAGACTTGGGGGAGAGCCTGCAACTTGGAGATGGGACGGGAGTGGGGGTTGGGGAGTCTGGGCGGGATGAGCCCATCATTTTGAAATAAGATTACGTTGTGTGGACCTAATCTCTTTTAAATCGAAATAACCAGTGTTATTTCCATTTAAAAGAGACGTGTGGACGTACCCCATGGGCTTGATTCTGAACTCTCTCTGGGTTTACACTGATGATATTTTATTTACTTTAATGAAGTAACTTCTGATTTTCTTCATTGTGATAAGATGAGATTTAGGTCCCTTGGATCAGATCCTCAGCTCTACTCTGGTGGCACAAAACAACTGGAAAGTAGGCTTCACCAGCCCCTTGAAATGACTCTTTCGATAGGAGCATCAGCTTAGGGACTCCTGCACCACCCCTCTTCTGGCCTTGTGATGTAAAGGTCTTGCCAAGGGAAAGTGTGGCCTGGATAGCCTGACGATCCACTGATCCCAGTCTGTCAGAATGGCCCCTTGGAGGCCAAGGGCTGAGGCGTAAGTTAGTAGGTGGCTGCCCTAATTTGCCATGGAAAATAAGTCTGGATACATGACAGTTCCAGTAGTGAGGGGGGACTGCAAAGCCACTTTCCCTTCCACTCAACATGTTGAGCTACACTTGATAAAGCTGTGCTGCAGCTGATGTCTCTAATGTTAGAAATATTAACCACAGAATTGTGGGACTGGAAGGGAACTCAAGAGTTCATGTAGTCCAGCCCTCTGCACCTTTGGCAGGACCGAACATTATTGATTCTAGACCGTCCTTAACAAGTATTTGTCTAACATGCTCTTAAAAATCTCTAATGATGGGGATTCCGTAACTTCCCCAGGCAATTTATTCCAGCGCTTAACCACTCTGACAGTTAGGATTTTTTCCCCCTAACATCCAACCTAAACTGTCCCTGCTGCAATTTAAGATCATTGCTTCTTGTACTATCCTCAGAGATTAAAGAGAACAATTTTTCTCCCTCCTTGTAACAACCTTTAATGTAGTTGAAAACTGTTATCATGTGCCCTCGTCTGTTTTCTCTTCTCCAGATTAAACAATATTAATATATTTCTTTATCATAGAACCTTTCCAAATCCCCTTAGCGTCAAGCAAGCTTTAAAAATGCGTATAACTACAGGAAAAGTGCCTATTTGCTTGCTAAATAATGCAGGTTGTTTACCCCTTCAGAATGCCTGCACTGAGGTTTTTTTTTTTTTTTTTAAAGCATGTCCCTGTGTAGTATGATACAAATGTAATAAAAGCACATATTTAAATAAGCAACCCCAGATAAAAATCCAGCACTCCAGCACCCTGTTTTATAATTAATCAACTGATTTATAGCATTATAGTTGACAGTGGCTTTTAACTTAGGGAAACCATAAGCACCTCTGAGACCATATTTATTATTCAACAAAATATTCAAGATTAATAAAGGTATCTGATACTAATATAGCTGCAAGAGTTAATGTATGTAAAATAACTATTATGAAAAGTATTATCAATAATTTTAGAAATAATGTACATGCATAATGAATGAATTTTGCCCATGGGTATTAACTTGCATCTTGGCCTGATTTAGAGTGGAGAAACTCTGCATTATAATGAAAGGGAGAATTATCACATAGTATAACTGCTGGCTTTATCAGTGCTTGGTAGGATCCTAAAACCATCATCGAAACATTAAAATTACGCTCACTGAAATGATCTATATAACATGGAATTATGTGATATGGAATTATTAACTCAGAATAATGCAAACTTCCACATACATTGATTTGTAAAATGTTAATTGTTCTGCTCTAAAGATGTATAACAAAATGGCACCTTAAATAGCATAGTCTTTCTAGGATGAGAGCTTACAGAATCTGCTGTCTTGATTTAGAAACAGGTTGAATTATTTTCAACTAGTCTTGTCAATGGAAAGATTTAATTTCTTCCTATTGAAAGCTCAGATATTTCTTAAATGACTCATGTTAGATATATTAAATTAGAAAGAGTTCTGTGAATTAGATGGGATTTAGAAAAAAAGAAACAAACCCACTCTAAAAAGTGAAATGTGACTTCCTTTCTTTTGGAAGACGGTTTAGTTATACTGTGCAATGGATCCCCAAGGAGACATTTAAGAAAGTAACTCTGTCTGCACAAAACCAAATCAAATGGAATAATAAAATGGAGCAGCTATACACAGAGAATAAATTTGTTGGGAAAATAAGTTAATTTTGTATATGCACTTATAACTAAAGACTTTGGGCTAGATGATATTTGTTGAACACAGCTGATTATATATTTAGTGTAGTTCAGCTACTGTGTTAAAGATTTATATTGCTCTGTACTGCAATAACCAGTAAATCTGCTCTTAATCATAAACTGGCATTTAACTGCATACAATGAGAGTCTTATCAAAATGTAATATAGTAATATTTTAAAATTATAGTCCATAATGCATTACATAAAATATGAAGAGCATAATAGTCATCAGAATCTTTCTTCTAATTCTTCATGCTCCAATCAGAATTTAATTAAAACCATTTGTTACTTAGAATAAATCTAACCAGATCAAATTTTTAGAGAACTAAAGCCCACTTCTGTGGCCCTGATCCTATAGGGAGACCCTTCTGCCCCATTTGGATCACTTCAGGATTCATTTTACAGTTGCAGTTCAGCAAACATAAGTAGCTGCAGATACAAAAGGTAGAAATGAACATTATCTCATTGGCTGATACTGCAAGGGCCTAACACACTTTCGGGTGCTAAGAAACTAGCAATGCTGGAAGGGGTTTATTTTAAATAGTGTCCACAACTGTGATGACACATGCAGCATTTAGGTATTGGCTTTAAAAATGGTGATCCTTCTCATAACTTGAGGTATTAGGAGAATAGGACATTTTCTTTGTTGGTATAAACAAAGTAGTAAGTGAACTACTTAACTTGAGAATTGCAAACCATCTCCTGAATCAACCTCAGCAAGATCTAAGAGAAACATCATATGTGATGTATTCACACTTGATCCACACCTATCAAAGTCAATGGGAGTCTGTCTACTGACTTCCAAAGGGCTTTGAATCTAATCCATGTAATTAAGTCTATATGGCTCTTCATCCATGACCCATACTAGGGGCTGGAATTGCTGTGCCACTAGGCGCTCCTGACGGCAATCAGGCACAATGTCCCAGGGGTACTGGAGAAATGTAGGCCACAGCAGTCTGCTACAATTTACACTCTATGTTTGCCAGCCCTATCTCCAGTGGCTGGTACAGAGAGGAGGGCATGGCCAAGTCTCTCCCCATCCCTCTTCTGTGACCCTGTTTGCCAGTGGTATCTTAGTACAGTCCTTGTTCCAAGGGAACACAAGGACTGACATTACAACTAGCCCGAGCATGGTGTCACAGGAGAAGAAGGTTTCTAAGATAGGTCCTTCTGGCCTCTGTTCCATTCTACCATTTTGCACCCATTCTGTGGACGTGTTATGAAATGCTTCTCAGTTAAAAGCTTTTCCTATTTCCTCTACTGTACTTTAGCTTAGTTTGAAAGCCCAAACTGGTTTCCCTCTGAGTCCATAAGAAGTATTATTCTTTTTGATATTTTCACAAACCTGTCATCCCAATGATATTTCAGCAAAATATTTGGCTTGTATTAAACCCAAACTAAACTTCACTTAAAAACAAAATCTCTGATTGGATTAATTTCCATCAACTTAATTTCTGCCCCTTTGGAATTTAGTTTCTTCACAATCATATGAGCATCTAGGGAAGAACACTAAGAAATGGTTGTTGAAGAGGAAGAAGGTTGCTTGGTGTAGATAGGTCTTCGAGACATTGAAAAATAGAAGCAAATGGGAGTGAGTGAAGAAATTAATTATTAAGGAAGTTTTGGAGGGTTTTTTTTAATTTTTAAATTTATTCTGGATGATCTGTCCAGTCTGGCCTCCATGGTTTGAGTAATCGTTCACTGTCAACATATGCCAAGAGATTGATTCAATTAAGATTAGGGGCACTGGGGGGAACGAAGTGTCACAGTTTACTTTTGATTAGTATTGTCTTTTCTCCCATCTCATACTGATTATGACCCCTACAAGCAAGATAATTTAAATGTATTAGATTATGAAAGTAAATCATTTGGCCAGTATGTACAAGCCCACAGAAGAAACAAGTTTAATGGCTATTTATATTTTAGATTTTTTTTATTGCTTTGTAAAGAGCTTTCTCTCCATTTCCATACCTTGAATCCAATTTACTTATAATTAGCTTTTCCTCAGATCCAAACACCAAGACAGTGGGACAGTGCAGTAGCAAGGGCAATTTACTGCAGCAAACCAGTATAATTGCCAGTCTTAACTTTGAAGGAGAATTACGTTTTTTTTTCTTTCTGAGGCTGAAGTGCCAGGGGAGCATATTAGGGACATTGTTTCCACATCAAAAGTTAGCAGGTAAATAAGTTTTTTAAAATTAGCTATAAATTTACTGTACCCATATCCCTGCCTACACTTGCTAAAAAAAAAAAACCTACATTTTCTGCTGTAGTAATCAGGACAAATTATTAAAGCCTGTGAAGTCATTTATATCAGACAGGCCTGAAGATGGGACTTGACCAATCCTGGGTGCCAGGTCACCATGGCTCCCAGGATTTTGCTGCTGGCACCTTGCTGCGCCACAGAAGTCAGGGAGGCGAATATCCCTGAGCACATAAAAAAAAAATAAATGGTAGCCCTGACACTTTCAGCACTATCACCTCCCTCCATGACCAAAAAAGGCACCCCTGGCAGCAGCTTTTTTCAGCTGTCGAGGGGGGTTTTTTGCACATCGAGCTGCTGCCAAAAGGCTCAGCAAGCAGAGCAGTTTCTCAGCAGCGGGGTTGGGGGGGCGAGGGTGGGCTTTTCATTCTACACCGCTGCTGAAAGAAGTGGCAACAGTGGTGGTTTTTCAGTGGCAGGGGGCCCCTTCAGTGTCACATACCTAGGCACCTCAGTTTCTGGGCTGGCCCCTAGGTGTGCAACATATTTGTTGAGGACTGCTCTAAAATGTTTTTCCCTTCTTTTTTTTTTTTTAACTTGCGTTAGAAAGAGGGAGAATGCTAGCATTTTACCCATTCCATAGGTTGGTCAATACTTTCCAGGAAATTTGGTGGCAGTTAACAGGAGTTTAGATTGCATAACTTGCATTGACTTCCTAAATTCTTCTGAGCACGATGTATATACTACATGGCACTGATGGAAAAATGTGTCACTATTGATAGCACTGTGGTTTTTCTGGAGGTGGTTTTATTGAATCATCTTCTGAATCAAGCTGACAGTGGTGAATTTGCCACCATCAGTGAAGGCATACCCTATAAATAACATTTTGTCTATTTTCCCATGTCTCTTAGGGCTTGTTGACACAGATAATTTGAACCACTTCAGCTGTACTGGTATAAGTGAAGTGGTACAAAGTATTTTATTCTGCATGGCAAGAAGCCACACTAGGAGTTGAACAAGTGTAACTACTAAGGTTTCAATAAAAGAACCCACCATCTTGAGCCAATACCGGTACACAAACTGTAAATCTGGCCTCACTACAGAGAGAACTTGGCAAATGTGAGCTTGTTCACCAAGGCCCTGATTCTGATCTTACAGATTTTATAAATGTCTGGTTTCAGTGGAGTTACTCTTAATTTACATAGGTATAATAAAACCAGAATGAAGTTTTAAAGTTTTAAGCAGTGAACTATATTTATTTGCACTCCTTTAGCAGCCCATGTAAATCACGAAGTTGTTTTAAATACTTAGGGTCAGATCCTGACATAATACTTCAGTGGCACCCTGCCAGTTAACACCAGCTTATGAAATCCATGTATATATAGCCTTTTATCTGTGCCTCTGAATTCGTATTCCAGTCCAGTCTGAGTACTAAGGGTAATGAAATCAGCAGTCTTAATTCAGTCCCTGATAGCATTAATTCACATTGCAAAAATCATTATACATAATTTGACACTGTTGTGAACAGTTAGCATAAAGAAGAACTTGTTCCATGTCTCTGTGGACAGGGGTCCCTACAGATAAGATTGGGTTATGGGATGAAGAAGTGTGGTGAGAAGTGCAGCTGGCTGGTTAATAATGAGGACTTTGATGTTCAGTGTTGCTGGTCCCTTAGTGCTCATCAAGACCAATATTTGTCAAAGGAAAAAAAAAGGAAAACAGTTTTCTAAAAGGGCAACTGACTAATATTTGCCTTGTATAAGTTTAAAAGTATACTCTTTAAAAATATGTATGTTACACAAAAGAAATCCATCTTTTCACTGTTTTTGCTACAAGTTCACTGTAGTAACTTGGAACCTTATTTTATTTTTTTTAAACCACACTTAAAGTATAAACACTGATCTGACAAACACTAAAGCCCCAGTCACTCTGAAGTCAATGGGAGTTCTCACTTGAGTAATTTTACACATGGACAAAATAGGACCAAGCTCTAATTCACAACCTCATGTGGTGACAGCTGAGTGGATTTTATGGCCCTCTTTACCATACCTTGCAATAGTTATTTTGTGAAATAGACCTATTAATTAAAGATACATCTGGCTGATCTTCCATATGGGAGGGCGAGGCAGGGAGCAAGTGTTTCAGAAAACAAGAACTGTGATTACAGACAAGTCTCAATCCTAATGCACTATTTTTAAGCAACTAGTTGTAGCCTCAGCTTCAGTTACAAGTTATGCTCTTTTCACTCTTGAAAATCCACCACCCTATAGTATCACACTTGGACTGACTGGACAACTGGTTAGGAAGCCTTGTTCTGCAGTTGCTGGGGACTACAAGACAGGCAAGGATCACTGAGCATTGGAATAGGAAAAATAAAAGTAATGAAGCCAGGTACTGTAGCGTTAGGACTCTGTCATCTGTCAGGATTAGTGGAAAGAATTCAATTGACTTGAATGAGAGTGCTCCTACTATATGGTTTTGAATATTGCGATACTGTATGCAGTCTTGGTTATGGCCTACTGTAGGCACCACTATCATACAAATAAGAAATAATAGGCTATAAGGCCCGATGTCAGATCATCGTAATAAGACAAAGGACTTCATGTGGGAAAATATAGGGAGCCTAAGCTAGAACATTGATGTTCAGTATCGCCAACCACTAGCAGTCAAAAGTCATTTGTCAGGCTCCCAAAAATCATGATTGGCATAAAAATCATGGTTTTTTAAATAGTAAATGTTGTGGCATTTTCAGGTGTTATCTAGCTTCTGAGTCTTTATATGGTTCACATTTTCAAGCTTTTCTCTGTAACCATAAGGGCCAGAAACTTACTTAAAATTAACGGTTGAGATTCTTATATTTCTCAATTCCCACAACTGGGATTTCAGAAAAAACTACAAATAAAATTGTAGTTTGCTACTTAAAAACTAAAAAAAAACCCACAAGAGTTGGCGTCCCTGACTCATGTTTTAGGAAAAATATAAACAGATTCCCTCATACTAACTTCAAGGTAAAAATGTTTCCTAACAAAACTAAAGATACTTTTTGAACAGATGGCCATTCCAGAATATGACTAGTTTCTAAATTTTCATGCCCTGAATTGCTCCTCCAGTAGCTGTAGAAAAAGTGTCTGGGAGATATCTGGCTTCATTCACTATTCACTTTTAAATAGTGTAACAGTTTTATGATCTTTCCCTTAATGATCACCTATTGTGTTGTGGATTACCAATCAAGGATCACTTAATGACAACACAGAATAATTTAACCTCTATTCAAATGACAATGCCCAGAATGGCCAGTGTTAGTGTCTTGACACAACAGAATCATAGAGAAAGTTTTTTACGTGAATGAGACAAATAACGTTAACAAGCTATCATCCAATATCTTTCTTAGCTTCCATTCACAATAGACTGACCTTTGAACTTTGAACTTTTTCTTTGACTGATGGTGGCCATTATAACATTTGTGTTAGTCATTCAAAACTGCAGATGTAGTCACTTTAGAATACCTAATAAAGTGTGTGGATGAATGTGTAGGCTTCACTAGAGAGAAGTCCTGGGATTGCTGAGGCACAACACAAGATTAGCAAAGGCATTTTCAAAGGATTAATGTACTATAATTCTCTCGCAAGAGTGACAAGGTTAGCAAACTGTTTTATTCTGCCTTTCATTTGTCCATTGAAGAGAACTTCTACCAGAAGAACAGTGATGATTAGAGTAGGTCAAATCCCATAATCAATTCTCTATGAGTATTCCCTTAAATTTGAAAATGAATTTGTATCATCCATGCTCACATCATTTCACTTCAAACAAATGAGCCACTGAGTTTTTCATTTTAGAGCGTGCCAGCAATTGATTTGCAATGAGGTTTAGGTTCCTAAGCATCCAAGTCATTATTAAAAAAAGTTACCCCTTTAAGGTTATGCTTTAATATTCACTCCCAAAACGAGAGAGAGCTGTGTATCCAGTTAGCGAATAGTAACACTGACATATAGCTTGTGACCAATCACAGCTAACAAACACAGATCCAATTCTGAATACTTGCCAGGAACTTCTTCAAAATCTGTGAAAGGGTGAATTATTTGTGAATAAATACATTTCAAATAAATACATTTAGGAAACTGATTTGCTTGTGAGTATCAATGAGCCC